>JAPKLY010000101.1:112061-127188 GCA_026898435.1 Prunella vulgaris
TACATTATAGTACACAAAATAATACACAAAATAGGTAAAATACATGCGTACTTAAACGCTAATCATAATCCTTTGGTAGGACATTTTTAATGAACCTTAGCCTTTTAATGGCTTTTTGCCTCGATCTTTGATAATAACATTTCGGGACATGTGCCCTTGGTATATTAAGCTTTGAATAGATGATTTCTTGAAATGAGTACGTCTCTTTATTGGATGGATATCTTGCATAGGTCGTCATTAACATTTCGGATGCAAACCTTCAAAACATCCTTTTACAAACTACTTGTCTTCCTTCCTCTACTGCTCGTAGTATCTCTTTAGGTGTGCTGCACTCCATGTGTAGGACGAAGCTCTCCCTTCCATGTCTTCCCGATCATACGTCCCATTAGTCTATCTAGCTGTGACTCTGAACGGTTCTTCCCAGTTAGGTCCGAACACTCCTGGTGGCGTTGCTAGTCGTTTTCTCAAGACCAACTCCCCAACATAGAATTTTTTGTGTCGTACTTGGGTGTTGTAGTATTTTTTGGCTCTTTGCTTGTAGGTCGCATTTTTCAGTTCTGACGAAACTATGTTTCTTCAAGTAGATCTTTTTCTATTGCTAAGGCCTCGTCATTGCTTCCTTTGTCGTAGGTTACAACCTTCTAGGTTTGGTTTTGGACTTCCACCGGGACTACTGCTTCTGTCCCGAATGCTAAGGCAAATGAGGTTTCACCTGTGCTAGCTCTGTAGGACGTTCGATAGGACCACAATACTTCAGGGAGTTTGTTGGCCCAACTACCTTTCTTCTCTTCCAGATGGATCTTCAAAATGTTCTTAAAAAATTTATTTACAGCTTCTACTTGTCCGTTTGATTGTGGATGGTAGGGGTCGAGCAATGCTTCTTAATATTCCACGAGCTACAGAACTCTCTCAGTTTCTGGCCATCGAACTATCTACCATTGTCTGTCATGATCGCCTACAGATTATATTCTTCCAAATGAAGCTTATCATCCTCTCCTGCGTTACTGTCGTTAATGCCTCAGTTGTAGCCCATTTCGTGTAATAATCTACTGCTACCACGATGAACTTTACACCGCCTTTGCCAGGTGGGAATGGGCCGATCAAGTCGATACCCCATTTTGTAAAAGGTCATGGGCTGAAGACTAACTTTAGTTGATTCGCAGGAGTGTGAATGTTAGGTGCATATAGCTGGCACTTTCGGCATCTTCGAGCGAAGCTAATAGCATCTTTGCATAGAGTGGGCCAATAGTACCCCTGCCTGATCATCTTGTATGCTAAAGCTTGCCCCCCAGCATGACTCCCACAGATTCCTTGATGAATTTCTTCTAACACTTCTAACCCCTGCTTTTCAATTAAGCATTTGAGTAGGGGTAGAGAGAATCTTCGTTTGTACAGTTGGCCGTCCACAAGTGTGTATCTAGCTGCTTGCTTCACTAGTCGACTAGCTATCCAAACATCTTCCGGGAGTTATCCATCCTCCAAGTACTTTTTTATGGGAGCTCACCAATCGTCATCTTCCTGCCCCCCACTCGAGGTTTGATTTAAATTGTAATCAAATGTCGAGGGATCTCTTAGCTTTGTGACTACGACTTCTGTTAGTTCTGCTTCTCCGTTGCTTGTAGTTAGTTGGGCTAGTGCATCTACTTGTGTGATTTCCAAGTCTTGGTATCTGCTTGATATGCACTTGGTTAAATAGTGATATTAGGTGCGCTACTATCTTTTGGTACCACATCATTTGCTGGTCCTGTGCTTCGTATTCTCCCCGAACTTGGGATATTATTAGCTGGGAATTTCCGAAAACTTGTAGTTTGGTTGCCCCCACAGCTAATGATAACCTAAGTCCGGTTATAAGTGCTTTATATTCAGCATCGTTGTTTGTAGCTTTGAAGTCGAATCTGATCGCAGAAGTGAAGACTAGTCTATCTGGGCTTATTAGTACTACACCGGCTCCTGCTGTTGTGCTAGTTAATGATCCATCTACGTATTGGTGTCACGGTACTATACGCCCCCTCGTCGGATCTTGTGGGAAGGTTAGCTCGATGATAAAGTTGGCAAGTGTCTGTCCCTTGATCGTTGTTCAGGGTGCATAGGTTATTCTGTTCTGGGCTGACCTCCAGTGACCATTTCAACAAGCGTCCTACAGTGTCCGGCCGTTGCAGTATTTGTCTCAATGGGAACATTGTCAACACTTCTACCTAGTGGTCGAAAAAGTAAGGCCTCAATTTTCTAACACTCATTACCAGTACGTAAGCCAACTTCTCCGTAGATGAGTATCGCAGCTCTGCTTCGTGTAGCGCTTGGCTTACGTAATACACTGGTAAGTGTGTTTTTGCTTTTGCTCGTACTAGTACTAAGCTGATGGCCACCTCCGATGCCGCTAGGTACAGGTACAACTTTTCTCCAGGCACTGGCTTCGAAAAAACTTGTGGATTGCTAAGGTATTCTTTAATTTTCTCAAACGCTTTCTGACATGCTTCTGTCCACCGGAAGTCATCTTTGTGCTTGACCTTTATCGACTCAAAGAAGGGTCGATTCTTGTCGCCAGACCTGGATATAAATCTGTTCAGGGTCGTCAGGCATCCTGTAAGTCTTTGTACTTTTTGTACCGAATCTGGTGGCTTTATTTCCATAATTCACTTCACCTGAGGAGGGTTAACTTCGATCCCTCTTTAACTCACCAGGTATCCCAGGAACTTCCCCGAATGTACCCCGAATCTACTTTTCTTTAGGTTCAACTTCATGTTGTATGTCCGCATTATGTCAAATGCTTGTTTGAGGTGGTCCTCCTTCTTCAAGCTCTTGACTACAATGTCGTCTACATACACCTCCATCGTATGTCCGATGTGTTGATCAAATATTTTTTTATCAATCTTTGGTACATAGCTCTGGCATTGATGAGTACGAACGACATCCTACTCCAGCAATACATATTCTTGTTTGTGTAGAACGTCATATGTTCCTGGTCATCTAGGTGCATCGCTATCTGGTGATAACCTACAAAAGCATCCATAAATGTCATTATTTCATATCCTGCAGTGTTATCTACCAGCTGGTCGATATATGGTAGTGGAAAGTTGTCCTTTGGGCACGCCACGTTGAGATCCGTGAAATCTATATACAGTCGCCATGTCCCGTTTGGCTTCTTCACCAGTACCGGGTTAGCTACCCACTGCGGACAAAGTGCCTCCTGGATAAGCTTGTTTTCCAGCAATTTCTTCACCTTCGTGGTCAGGGCCTCCTTGTAGGATCGATGTTCAATCGTTGGCAAGCATGCTCAAGTGGGATTCCCGTCATATCTTCATGGGACCAGGCAAACACGTCCAGGTTGGATTGCGAAATTCTTCCATCCTACTCCTGTAGGCTCTTGTAACTCAGAACCTATAAAAATTTCTAAGTCACTTCTGCTTTGATCCACCTGGATGGCTCTGAGTTCCTCCACTGGGGTAGCTAGCCTCTTCTTGGTCTTCCACCTCAGATCTGAGGTGAATTCCTCACAGCTCAGCTCGTCTTCCTCCTTCATAGGCTCATAACCTACTCGGGGTTTGAGGTCTCTATCTCTCTCTTCGTTGGAAGTAGGTTTGTGGACCTCTGCAGGTTCTTGTGCAGCTGAGCTGGTAGGTACGTCATCTGTCCGACTGCCATTAGGCTTGCAGACCTCCACAGGTTCTTGCGCAGCTGAGCTGGTAAGTGCGTCATCTATCCGATTGGGAGTAGGTTTGCGGACCTCCGTAGGTTCCTGAGCAGCTGAGCTGGCATGTGCATCATCTGTCCGACTGGGAATAGGTTTGCGGACCTCCGCGGGTTCTTGTGCAGCTGAGCGGCGGGTGCGTCATCAGTCCGACTTGGAGTAGGTTTGCGGGCCTCCCACAGGTTCTGCGCAGGTGAGCTGGCAAGTGCGTCATCTATCCGACTGGGAGTAGGTTCGTGGATCTCCGTGGGTTCTTGCACAGCTGAGCTGACAGGTACGTCATCTGTCCAAATGCTGTCAATATCTGTGTGTGCCACCTGCTGGGGGATGTCTTGTTCAACCTAAGCGATCTCTGGTTCTTCGAGCTGGTTGTCCACCTTCATCAGCTCAGTTTCTACTGAGATGACATCGAGAATATTTAGCTCGTCCGTTGAGTGATGTACTTCATCTTCATATACAAGTACCTGCGTAACAGGTTTTCTAATTTGTAGCAAACACTCTTTAGCTTTCTTCAGTAGTGTCTCCTGCATAGCTACGTATACACCTGCCTTGTTTCTAAATTCGGCATAGGTCTTTGGACAAGACAGGTGCATCTCTTTCCACAGGTCCATTCCTTTCTTCAAGCGGGCCATCACCGCTATAATCTTTGTATCCTCAATGATAGGCTTGCCCTTCAGTAGGATTTTATCGAACCATTCCAAGTATGGCTGGTACGACTCCTCGTTCCCCTGACTGATATTTGCAAGCCTATCCTTCTAGGTGAGGTATGATACGTATCCAGAGAAATGTGACTAGAACTCCCGCGTTAGTTTTCCGAAGGATTGAATTGACCCTGGAGCTAGTGAGGAGAACCACCTGTGAGCCTGGTCTCCAAGGGTCAGCGGGAAGTTTCAGCATTGTCTGGCATTTGTTGCCCCCAGTGAGACCATCAAGTCTGAGTACTTGGACACGTGTACTTTTGGATCAGACTCTCCCTCGTATGCGGCTATGGCCAGGAACTGTATCTTCTTCTGAACCGGTGCTTTCAGTATAGCTGGTGCTAGGGGTGATGCCGGGAGTGTATTTGTAGCTGCGCCATCACCTTTCGCAGCTACTTACATTTGGAGTTCCTCAATGGGCGTACGGCCCCGCAGTCCCTCGCTCCGGGGTGGTTTAACTGTGATGTGCTGGAACTGTCGTGCACCATTTGGGCCAAGCCTATTAGAAGTTGGCTGCCTCAATCTGTCGTGTGTGAACCTACGAGGGTGTAGGTTCGAATCTTCTCTTCCTATCGGGAATAGTGGTGCTAGTACAGACACCTGTGCCATCTATTCATACCTCCGTCCCAACCTGCCTTAGAAGATACCCCGGGATTGGTTCGTAGTGGAGCCTTTTGCCTGACTCCTAGCTCACCCACCTTGTAAGCCGAGCCTATCACTCATTTTGTCTTCCCGGTGGCCTGTTAGTGTCGAGCTCTGGCACTGCTCGCCTCTTGTTCACCACAGAGCTCACCCCGGAACTCGCCCACTCTCTTCCTTGGCTGGGAGGAGTGTGACAACCTTGTCTCCCGGTCCCGGGCTGTATTAGTGGGAGCAGGTTTGGTAGTTGGCTGTTGGTCAGCAAGTCGCTGCTGCCTACACACCTTCTGAAGTAGGGCAATAGTTCACTCTAGTTTGTCTGAGTTCCGGAGCACGGACTGGACTACTGGGTCTAGCCCATCTTGTAGAGTAGTTGGGGCCCACACCTAGCCAATAGCTCGATCGGGAGCTTGTTGGTGGGAGAACTCTACATCAGCGTGACTTTATTGGGACCCCGGTCCCTTCCACCTTCTGGTCGTGGATGATGTGTGGGTATTATCTCGAGACATATCTAAGTAGTAGGTAGTTTGTCTTAAACCGTTTTCCAGCAAAGGAGTAAGGGTAAAGTTCTTTCTAGCCTTGTGTGTTGATGATTTTTCCAGAATTTGGTTTAATAAAAAACACACATGCATTTAAAGCTCTTCCTTTTTCTGGGTTTGTGTATAAATTCTGGAAATTGTTTGTTTTCTTCAAACCTTCAAAGGTTTTCTTCAAATCTTCAAGTGGGTTCTTCAATTTGTTCTTCAAGAACACCTTCAAAATTATCAATCTTCTCTCGGATTTTAAATAATTGGAGGTTTGAGCCCTCCTTCTAGTGCCAAATTTTTGGAAGAATTTGTTAATTGTGTTGTTATGTGGCTGATTAATACTTTAATTCCTCCAAACAATAATCAAAGTAGGATTTGGAATAGGATTTGTAGAGAGAGAAAGTAGAGAGAAGTGCTCTTGTGTATATTATGAACTTAGAGAGAGAAAATGAGTACAAGAGACCTATTTATATGTTTGCAAGTAGTGAGGTGACATGTATTTAGCCTAAGTGGCTCAGTTAACTAACAAGTGTCCCCAACATTTGTCTCTTTACCACCTCTTATTCCCTAATTTCATTATTTTCATCCTACTACATCACTATTGGAAACCTACTCAGTTACTGCCACCTACTCCGTGTAGGACGAGCATCTCTGCCTTGTGCCTATTTCGAGGTCCAATGCTTGTAGTGAAGGATAATCTCTTGTGTCATACTACTGATGAGCTGATGATGAGCTACTGGCGAGCTGTTGGCGATGAGCTACTGATGAGCTGCTAACGAGCTACCCTGCGAGCTCCTGACGAGGTACCCTACTAGCTCCTGACGAGCTACCCTGCGAGCTCCTAACGAGCTACTCTACGAGCTCCCTCTCTCTGTTGTGTTGACTAGTCAATGGATGATGACGTAGCTCTGACCACCTGGAATGAGCTATGGGCGAGCTGTTAAGCCTTGATCTTTTATTTATATTAACTCTCCTTAATAATCTCGCTTTAGTTCGCCTATCAACATGTCTCTTCGACGGGGCGGCCTCCCATCTATACAACCACCTGCATGGCTCACCTCAGGCACAATTACCAAAATCTCTCTTACCGATCCCGGCTGATGAGATGGAGCACGAAATTCTCGTCAGTTTCTCTGGTTCGTCCTTCCTTCATCTTCACTACTTTCATCTTCCGTCCTTTTCTCGGGCTCCCATGGTCTCTTCCCTGGGGCTTTCTTCACAAACTTGGATAATTTTCCGTCTTCATAGAACTTTCATAGCTTCCTTAACAAATCTTTACATTGGCTCTTGAAATGTCCCATTGTCTGATGATAGGCACAGTATTTGAGTAAGTTTGTCTTCCTTGGATCCACCTTGATCTTCCTTATAGGTGATAATATTCCCTTTGGATGCTCCAAGAGTGAGAGGAAAATTTCTACATTGGGTAGCATCAGATGCTCCCACTGAGATCATATTTCTGTGTATTTGGAGATGTGCACCTTTGGATCAGAACTCTCTTCATACAGGTTTATCGTCGGGTATTGGATCTTTGGCTGGATCGGTGCCAAAAAATTGATGGTGACAGTGGTGATAATGGGATCTGTAGAGTTGAATCACCCTCGGGGCGTAGAGATACCTTGGCCTGTAGGTCTTCAATAGCCTTCTTCATGGGTAGCAAGATTTTGTCTGAAGTCTTAGCTCAAGGATTTGGTGGCCGTTCATTTTGCTTAGAGCGAGCGGAGCCGGACACTCTATCACTCTGGTGGGACTTCGTTGGAATCATAGTGGCCTTTTGAACACCTTATGGACCCAACCTTTCCTATGCTGGCCAATGCAGCTGTTCAGGAACCGATGGCTATTTTCCATGATTTGCTTCTTGCATTTGACTTGGAGGACGAGAAGTCAACACGGATTGCCCATTTGACTTGTAAACTCGTCTCTCTGCTAGTCTACTTTGTGGGGTGCTGTGACTGGATTCATCCACCACACTCGATCTGTTATCTTTTGATTTCCTCATTCCACTCGTCTTCTCATTTGCTCACTATCAGCTTCGATCTCTGGTTGACGTTGAACACTTCATTCATGAACTAGTTTTGGTTCAGGTCGTATCTCAGATGGACCTGTTGCTCCTTGTTGTTGTTGTTGTAACACCTAAAGAGGGCCGTCATGCGAGATACATCTTCGGGACTTTGCAAGAAAGGGAGCAATTCAGATAATTCTTGTATACAGTTTTGGCCTACCTGGGCAGCTGTTGTCTATTTATTGCTGCTCCCTGAGCTACTGTTAATTGTTCAGGTGCTGGTGCTCTCTGATTCTTGTAATTGTTGTTCCTTCCATGCGATGTCACCCGATGTTGAGATACTTCCCGAGACATTTTATGTAATGTCAGCTGCTTTCGGATGAGCAGGTGAATAAACAGGTGGATGAGCAGGTGAGCAGGTGGCGAGCAGGTGAGCAGGTTGTGTAATGTCTTCCTGAGGAGGCGAACAGCTAAGCTTCCTTCAAGCAAACAACTCCAAGGATTTCATCAGGTGAAGCAGCGAGCAGGTCTCACAATTTCTCCAGAATCCAAATTTTTGCAGTTTCCATTCCAGTAACTTGAAGAATCCACCAAACGGAGGTTTGAGCCCTCCTTCTAGTGCCAAACTGTTAATGAAATCTTTGTAATTCGAGTTTACATGAGGCTTTTCGACTTGATTTCACTAACAGTGTCTTGGATTAAACTTACTGGAATTGCAAAATGTGAATTGTAGAAAGATTTTAGCAGAACTTCTTTAAGGCAGCGAAAAACTTGTATTATTTTTTTATAAATGAGGTCTATTTATAGGCAAAAGTACAAGCAAGTGGTGGCAAGGACATTGCCACGCTTCTTAGAGAGCTTACACATGTCCCTTACGTGTCTAATGAGATAATTACAATAGAAAATCGACCAAAATGGAAAAAAAAAGATTCTGGTGATCAGGTACAAAAGTGGCGAGCAGCTAGTCATAAAACACCATAGGAGGCGAGCAGCTGGTTGGGCAAGCAGGTGAGCTGCTCGTTTCTCCCATAAATTAAATGACCTGCTTGCCACCTATCTACTATAGAGAGGCGAGCAGCTGAGCTTTTCACAAAGGGTCTGCCTTTGTCAACATTCGAGAGACATGTGGAAGGAATGAGGGTCAAGTGTGTTGCCAATCTACTTTGAGTATAAGTGGGAGAAATTATTAGGACATGTGTAGGACATGGATATGTTGTAGTATACTTAAAAGCAGACTTTGAGTATAAGTGTGAGAATGTTATGGTTATACTAGAAAGTATGCTTTTACTTTGTATAACTAAATTGAATCTTTGAACTTTATCTGAAATAAATCGTTTATCATTGTGCTTTAGATAATATGAATGTTATTTATTTATTGCAATTCGTTCAGGTATAATAGTACAAGTTACACTGTAGATGAATGTGGTGATCCCCGAAAAACTCACAGCAAGATCACATTATCAGTATCTTGTAACAAGTACTAACTTCACATCTTAGATGGGATTTGAGCATCCCATTGGTAAACGGTGGATGTGTAGATCCCAGATTGGCTTATCTTGACCAAGGGATTACACTAGTGAATGATGATGCATTGAAGAGGACCTACAGAGAGGTAAATCTTCCGTACTAATATATGGGATGAAGAATTAGACCTCAGTGGTCGTTTATTTCTAAATCTATGTCCCTTAAATAGGACTATGTATAATCGGTGTGTGGCGTTTTAATTTGTTGTGGGTAGAGAGTCAATGAGACTCAATACTTCACATCTTGGGCGACACCATTGAGAATATGACAGTTCCTAAGATTTAATACAGAGGAACATGTGCCAGGGGAGTCTTGCATGATTAGTCCCCTAGGTGGGCTCTAAACATTCGTGATACTAAATCTTGCAAGTGAAATTTGTTTACGTTATGATGATAAAGAAGAGATGTTCTTACTCCAAGGTTAAGATGTTAAATTAATTAAAATGTTCAGTGGTTTGATTAATTAACGGAAAAAAGAATCTTAAACACAGGAAATAATGACCGGGAGCCATATGATTGTTATATGGGTTAAGAAAGATAGTGCAACATTAATCCTATAGTGGATTGAGATTAATGTTAATGGGTTGAATGACATTGGGCTCAATGTTAGAATTCTAGGCCCATTGGGAGGTCCAATCTTAATTTTCCTAAAGGCCCCTCAAGTAGCCCAATTAAATGTCCAACAATGAACAATGTGATTAAAATAAAAGAAATATTTTGTGCCGAAATATTTATTTTTTTCCGAAAATTTTAATATTAAATTCATGAGAACTTTATGGAAAATAGATATGTATTTTGAATACAAGAATATCTAATAAAATCAAGATCTCATTGAATTAAAAATAAAGTATTATTTTCGAAAATTATGTGATAAAAATATAGAGAATAGAATATTTGATATTCAAGATTTGGAATAATTGATATTCAAGATATTCAAGGTCTTAAATTCTCATTATAAATATGAGATGAAACAAGACATCAAGAACACAATTCTTGAAGCATTAAATTTTCGAAAATTTTGGTTCTTTGGGCAACAAAAATATTCTTTTTGCTTGAGTTGTAATTATTCGTGTGGCCTCCCATCGGGTGTACGAATAAGGACAAGGGAATACTTGAGAAGGCTTGTTGGGTTGATCAAGTAGAACGTGTGGAGTCAAATCCTCTAAAGGGTCTTAAGAAATCCTTTTAAAGGGTGCTCAAGAGTTTCAAGAAAGGCCTTTTGAGTTGTGCAAGAAGGATTCTGTTGCAAAGAGACTAAAAAAGGATTTTTTGGACTGCCACCAATAAACACTCTTCCCTAAAGCGTCTTAAAAGGATCCATTTTGGTCTCAAACTGCTTTGTCAAAGGAATAGGTATAATTCACTTAAACCCCTTAGTTCTGCATATGTAGGGATTTATGTGCTTTTATACTACCATTATATTCTGCATGCAAAAACCTGTTTTTGGGTATTCAACTATTTGATTTAATTATGTTTAAATCATATTTTTAGTTGTAGGCTTAAATTAGTGTTTAGTGTATAACCCGAATAGATCCTCGTAATTCCCCAATAGTGATCTAGGTTGGACAGCTTGCTCTTCTTCTTTTCAATTTTTCTCCTCTCACTAATCTCAGCTTCTGGAGTCTTTCTGTCACTAACTGGTTCCCAGAAGGATTGTATGGGTCCCTCCTCCAGCACATCTAGCATATGGTTGTGGATGGCTCCCAGATGATTCTCCATTCTAAATTTCCAATAATAATTGTTGGTCCCAAAATGAGTAAATCAGTGTATGGGGGGAATACACTGATGTCAGATTTTCCAAAATCTTCAGAAAATGCTCTTACAAACTCAGTCAGGAAGATCCTGATAGTACTACACTGAACTGATGGTCTGCAGGGGCAGCAGGGACAGATCAGTCAGGAGTTCAGATAAGCTTAGTCTGAGTAAAGTGCTCTCAGAAGCTCAGTAGAGATAACGAACCTACTGACCGCTCTGAAGCTAGTCAGTTGGACAGCTATCTCAGTAAGCTAGAGTGCGTGCGGAATGTGAGCCCTTAAGTTCTACTCGTTTTAGTTTCTGAAAACATTTTCTCTGACTCTCTTAGTAAAGGTGGTTAAGGCTGGTGCACAAGATTAACACTCAGGAGAATTGGTTCCTCCTGAATTTCCAAACTTATGCGGAATGCTCAGTTTATAATGAATGACCATATGATCATGAACAATAATGTAAATCAGCACACAAGGGGTTTTTTAGCGTGGTTCGGAGATAACCAACTCCTACGTCCACGGCCTGATTTAAGAGGAAATTATCCTTTTTCACTGAGGATCAGAAATTGTTTTTAATGTGCCAATTAAGGTGCACGAATAGCTTCCTTCCTCTCTTAGGAACTTAGCCCCTCGGTGGTTTTACAAGTCCCAGTCCTTCTAACCAACCTTCCTCACAAGCTGAGAGGTTTGGTATTCTGATTCCAACTAGGTGGTAGCTCTAGCAATACAAAACAATGCTAAGGATGAAGAGCTATCAGTCTAAGTAAATACAGAGTGAATCCTACTGCAATACTAGGGAAACTTAATAGCAGAGTGCTGTTTAAAGTATGCTTTGAGAGCTTGGATTATTGAGAATTCTTCACTTGAAAATTTCCCGTAACCTTGTATGGGTGCAAGGTCCTCTGTATTTATAGGCAAGATTTGAAATGGATCCGTTGGAGGAGATCCAACCAAATCTTCCTAATTTAGGGTGGTTGCAGGCTAGTTGTACTTGTTGACCTTTTTCCAGTGTTTAATCTGGAAATTCTGAACCCGCCACCTGCAACTCTGAGACGCATTGAATGCCGCATTAAATGTTGTGCAGACTCTGTACAAGCGTGTTAACTGTCGATTGGCTCTCCGTACAAACGGCTAATTATTCGATGTGACTTTGTCCTTCCTCATACATTTAAACTCTGAGTCTCTTGTCTTTAACTCAGAATAAATATTGTCTTTATTGGAGTCCACTGAGATTCTCTTTGTCTGAGGTGCTAACATAAATTTCAACTACCCATAGCAAGTGTAACCTTTATGCTTAGGACTTACAGGTATCAGCAAGTGACACAAAGCCTAAGTCAGGTCTTATGAGTATCAAAAGATGACACTCAGCCTGAATAAGGTTACGTTGCCCTCACTGACTACGTCCTGACCTGAGCATGCTTAGTGTACTCAGTAGGATCAATAGTCAGTGGAATCTTCAGGATGGATCTTCAGGTCTTCGGACTTCAGCTTCAGTTCAGGCTGTTAAGTACCTTGGTTTAGATTTTGATGTCTGCAAAACAATGTGTTTAATTGTGTAAATTGATCTAACACTTGTGCTAAGGAAATTGGTGTTTGAAACATATAGTTGTAAGTGAAGTCTGCAGTTGTATATTTGATCATTCTACAGCCAGACATGACCCTACAACTGTAAGGTTTCTCTACAGCCAATTTTTCTTATTGACAGGAATCTACAGCTGCAAAGTTGAAGACTCTACAGCTGCAAAGAACCATTTGAAGAGATGGTACAAGTCAGAAATTATTTTGAAGATAATAAAGACCCTTAAGCATTATTAGTGTAGCTCTCAAGCACTCACTAAAATGTACTTAAGTGGAGGATATTTTCTTAATTCTGGAGGATAATGAATATTAGTTACAAGACAGCCAGAATTCTGAAGGAAAGGACAATAGTACACTCAGTACTATCCTGTGTGAAGGATGAGGACCACCTCACACATACCAAATGGAGAGAGAGGAGCCTTATCCGGATTTCAAATTTGAATTTCCAACGGATAAGAAACATCACTCAATCTATAAATAAAAGAAGTCCTCAGAGGAAGCAACAACAACAACCCTGAGCATACAAGCATTCTGCCTAAGCAAGTCTACAGCCAACAAACTTTCTGAGAGAGCTTTATTGTTTTTATTCTTTGTGATTCATAGGATAGTTGGTTAGGATTTTCTTAGAAAGAATCACACATTTTTGTTGTTGTTCCCTCACCTGTTTTAATTTCTACTTAGTGTAGATATCTCTTTGTGAGGTTTTGTAAACTCTTTGTGAGTCATATTCTGATTGAATAGGGTAGTTTAATCTCTTATTAGAATAGGAATCTGAGTGAACCTAGTTCTAAGGGGGAACTACTTGTATTGATCTGAGTGATCTCATCTTAGTGAATTTGGCACCTGAGTGGTGTAACATTGGATGTAGGTCGTCTTTTTATAGACACTGAACCACTTTAAATTTGGTCTATTTACTTTCTGTCATTTAAATTCTTACTCTGCATATTTAATTCATTTGTTACATTCATCATTCTTTTAAAAGCTGAGTGCATAAAAACTTTGTGTTTTTCACAAAGGGAAACTGACTCTACAGCTGTAGACTTTCATAAGTCATTCAACTGTTATGTCTGGTTTATATTGTTTTTCATTAACACTCACTTATTTCCGCTGCACATTAGAATATTCTCAATACAATTTTAATTGTGAGAATCCCTCTGATATTTTGTCTACAAGTGATCTTTTATTTTGCAAGTTTTTTTTAACTCTGCAGTTGTAGACTTCTTATGTCCACAGTTGTAACCTTTGTGGTCCAGTTTCTAAAACTCTTGTAGACTTATCTTTTTAAACTTGATAGAGGCTACTGTAAGGTTCTAGAATCTCCTCTTTGAAAAAGTTAGAAAAATTTAATTTTGGACTCAGGGTCTATTCACCCCCCCCCCCCTCTAGACCTTGACCACTTTAAGGGACCAACACAGGCAATCTTCAAGACTAACTCTGACTTCTTCAGGATGGAATGCACTTCTGACATCAGATAATTGGGTCGACACCAACACTCTTGAGTCTTCAACACGTTCCCCCTTAACTGAATCCCTATGAATAGAAGACTATTCTAACTTGACTAATCCTGATCTAGACAATCCTAACTACTGTACTTAGGCAAATCATCACGGGTTTTGGGATGTAATCAAAATACTCAGATTGTCCCAACAATATCCCACCTTTTGATGATGCCAAAACCCTTAAGAAAATTACTAACCATCTAAACAATCAACTGACTAAGTAAGTGAAAAGGCTCAGTACCTCCTGACAAATTAGGTACTTAGTCTATAAGATGGAAACACAGAAAGGGTTAGTACAGTTCTTGATAAGAGTGCTGAAAGATAGATCAGGAGTCAACTAGAAGTTGTACTTAGGAATAAAATAACTGCATTAATTCATAAATATTACAAGGTATCCTGAAGCAATTACAAAATAATTGTTATGATTTTATTCACCGGTACTCCTTTATATAGAGGTTGATAACTAGCCATTGGAGTAAACTAGAAATTAAATCCCTATATTTTCAGATTCAATCAATCAGGGTGATTGATTGATCCTCTTTCTGATTTCTGGAATTCTTCAAATATTGGTCTTCCAATCAATCAAGTTTGTCCCCTTGATTGATTACCTCTAATCTGGAAATCTTTTAGTCGTTGCAGATATTGTCCCTTGACTGGATTTACTTCTTTTTTAACAGTCTTCTGGTAGACATGACGGTTTCAACTAATCTGCGTCTTCAGCTGGTATACCAGACCTCTTCTGGTATTGTGGATCTCATCTGATGTTAAAGATCTCAACAAGTGTATGGATCTCAGCTGACATTCAGACCTTAGCCGATGTCCTGATCTTCAACTTATCTTGATCCTGTCTTATCTTTAACAGGCACTTTAGTTGGTCTTCAACCTTAGCTGTTTCTTTCTCTTGAGTTCATCTTCTTGAGACTTCACTTAGTGTCAGCTGCTTAGGTCTTCTGTCTTCTGGAATCTGCTAAGTCATTGAGGGCCAGCTTATCTTCCTCTCCACAAATAGTCTTAGATCTTCTAGGCTGCATGGTTTGTTCCCCCTACATAAACACCTATCTAATCCTAGACTACACATCAGCTGACTAACAGATTCAGGTGGTCCTATTACAAGCTGAGTGATTTTTCATATCATCAAAACTCTAACAAGAATATCCTAACATATTGGCAAAGTACGGCACGATCAGCTCCATCCACATTTTCCAAATAGCTCTCCAGTCAAGCTTTCCTT
>JAPKLY010000101.1:127198-346432 GCA_026898435.1 Prunella vulgaris
CAATCACTTGAAAATTTTCTTCTTGGCCAAGTAAGCTCAACACATCTTTCTAAACTCAACATTCTCATTAAATGTCATTACAAATCAAATATTTGAAGAATGAGCACACACCCCCAAACTTTTTCGGATCAAGGATCCTAAAAATTTGGAAAAAGAGTGATGACCAATAAAAGCATATACAAACTCAAACCAAGAAACACAATATATACCACAAGATGCTACACCCCCAAACTAGGATAAAACAAGTGCACCAACTAAAGTAAGAAAACACACTACCTCAAATCAATGATCATGAAATCCAAAACACATCCCTAAGCTTTCGATTCCTCCAAAAAGCAAACAAATTCAACAAGAAATAAAACTATCAAACTAACAAAGAAAACAACAAAACAAGCAAATTTTTCGTAGGATGGGTTGCCTCCCATCTAGCGCTTGAATTTAACGTCCCCTAGCCGGACGACACCAGTGTTATCGAAATGGCCAAGGATATTTGTCATCCTTGCCATCAAATTCTAATCTCATAGCTTCATAATCAAGGAAACATGTAGGATTTCTAGACCAAACACCTACTTTCCTTTTCAATTTATACTTATAAGCACACATGCATTTTTCTCCTCATTTCTCATCACACCTATCCACTCCCTTCTCCTACTATCAAAGATTTTCAAGAGGATCCTCAATTCAATCTTATAATCAATCAATTCAAGAGGTAAGACAAATTCACAATAAACAACATTATCAATTAAAACACATATAGAAGAGTCTAAGGGTTTAGAAATGCTCTTTTTTTCCTTAAGCTCAGCTTCCACTTCATCATGTTGTTTCTCTTCAATGATGCTCATGTTCATAAATGAACCTTTATCTACCTCTTCTTGTTCTTCCTCCGGTCGACTGGTCCTCCTCTTGAATCATCTCTTTCCTTATCCTCTTCTTCTTGATTCCTATAAATGCATACACAAGAAGTGACATATTCATTATCATCATAAAAAGGATTAATATTATGATCAATGTAATTATAAAAAGGATTAGTAAAACTCCCAAGATCGCAAGTTTCTTGAACACAAGGATCTTTTATCTTCTCAAACTCATCATCACCATAGAGAGACTTCACAACAAAGTCAAAGGAATCATAAAAGTCCTTGTCTACATCATGACCATAATAATCGTCCTCTTCACTCTCATTATCTTCACTCTCATATTCTTCTTCATCCTCTTCCTTTTCAATCTCTTCCTTTTTTCTCTTATAGTCCATCATTCTCCTCTTCTTGATCCCTAACAATTTCAACATGAGAAATGTTATAATCAACATCATCAATAAGAATAGTAATATCATCATCAATGGAATCATTAGAAGGACCAGTATAAATTTCAACATTGAAAAAATCTCGAAAAGAAAGAGCTTTGTTCTCCTTATTATCATCATCATCTTCATCTTCCACATTCCCTTCTTCCCCCATACTTTCCACTTCCCTTTCAACTTCATCATCTAGATTTGCCACATCTTCCTCCTCCAACTTTTCCTCACAAATTTCATAAGCTTGTTGGCTCAATTTCTCCATTTGGAGCTCTAACTTCTTGATTCGACCCCCATTACTGTTGAATATTTTATCAAACTTCTTGTTGGTCTCCTCAAAGCATCTTTCATCTTCCCTTCTCATCTCATCTAGTTTCTTAACTATAAGAGACAAAGTATCATTGTTGTAGCTTGAAGGAGCCTCTTCTTGATTAACCCGCATAGGAGGAGGTACATTGTAAGAGCATGTATCTTGGTAAGGGGTGTAGGAATATGGATCTTCGTAAGAGTATGAATCTTGATATGAATATGAATTAGGAGGATAAGGTTCTTGTAGAGGTAGTGGTTGATATGTATAGGAATTAGGAGGATATGTGTATTATGGAGAATACAAGTAGTGGTTGTATTCGTCCATCTTCAATTGAGTTCACTCCTACAAAAATTAGCAAGTATCAACACTCACAAAGAATAATTAAAGACAAGCAAAGCAAAACGAAGAAAAAAAATGTAAACATCAATATAAACTCAACAAAGTGATCGTTTCCCCGGTAACGGTGCCAAAAACTTGTTTTGCCGTTGCCGACACAATCCAAAAACATTCAAGTAAACAATCAACCATGAACCAAACAAAGTAATTGTTTTTGCCCGGCAACGGCGCCAAAAACTTGTTTGCCAATATCATGCTCACACGCAAGTGTACGTGGTTGTAGTGTACGTGGCAAGTTAATCAAGTAATAAAGTGTATCGAACTCAGGGAAACGGGGCAATGAATAGCAAGTATGTTGTTTAACAAGTAGAAACTATGAAAACAAGAAAGATGGTCTTGAGTTTCTATCTATTTTGTCTCTGCAAGATATTTGAATCTAACTATCACCTTCTTTTGAAAGATGAGCACGTGTGAGAAGTATGCATTAGTGTAATCCCATTATGGTTCGTGCCTATCTATCCTAGCATTCAAGATCCCTTGATTAATCAATTAAGCCAAAGGCTTCATTAAGTGTCTAGATCTCTCTAACAACACATAGTACTCCAATTGAGAGGTCTTTACTCCTAAACAATTCTCATTGACTTAAGAGCAATTAAGCAAACACTTGGTGTGCACAAAATTATTCTAAGAGATACTATGAATTAACTCAATTCTCATTTGTTGCTAACTCATATGGGCTCAAATTGTCCAATTAAACATTTCAAGCATTCATACAATTCATCAATTAAGAGAATCAATTTCACTAATCATGCATAGGATTAATAGAACACTAAATTACACCATAATGTTCATACACCAATGCAAAGAGGAATTAGCCCATGGCTAATTGGGTAACCAAATCAACAATTAAGCAAACAAACATCATGATTAACACTAAAATGTACAGGAATTACAAGAATCTTACCTATTACAAGTGAATTGAAAGATTACTCTTCTACCTTGGAATGCAAACTTCAAATTCGGAACTCAAATTACAAAAGTGAACCATATAAATAAAGTTCTTGACGATACGAATCTAATGATATACATGGATTAAAGATCTAATGGCTAGATTGCAAGAATTTGTAGAGAGAAGTTTGATGATTAGCATAAACCCACTAAGTAACTACCTAATCTCTCTCTAAAACCTCCCTAAGAAAATGAATGAATGAAAAATCCCTCCAAAATCTGAAACTTGATGTACTTATAGTGCTCCTCATGCTTAGACCAAAGTGCCCTTCATTAAACACTCAAAAGGACGAAGATACCCTTAATAAGGTGGAAAATCGTGCAGACATGCGACCTGGGCCTTAGAGGCGCTTGAGCAACTTGGTCGCTCGAGCCTTAAGCGCTCGAGTCATTGTGCTCTGTGCGACCACAAGCATACATGCGCGACCTTGGCCTTTCTGGCGCGCGAGCAAGCCAGCTTCCGTGACGTCCGATTCCGACTTTCTCATTTTCAATCTGATTACTCGTCCAAACTTTCTAGGGTCTTCATATGAGTCATTTAAACTTCTCTACATGCTTGGATCATATCAACTCTTCCGCTATAATCATGAACTCCTCGTTTTTGCTTAATTTTCCCTATAAAATATACTTTCTTGCCAACAAGGGGTCAATAACACAAAGTATAGCATATTAGGCTCAAATATGAACATAAACTCATCAAAACCATATCAAAATGGATGCAAAATGATGCAATTATGACCCTAATTAATTATGCATAATTAAGGGTCGGGGCATTATAAAAATGATCAAGAAGTGAATATATGTGTAATCGTGCTAATAAATAGTAAAAAATATTATAAAGATGATTATTTTACAATTTTATTGAATATTTATTAATAAAACGATCACCAAATATGTATACATGCATGCGTTCGTGTTAATGATTTATAACCACTGAAAAATATTACAAAGATGACTAATTTATAATTTAATTAAAAATATTTGAATTAAATGACTAAGAAAATGTATGTATGTACTAGTGTTAATAAATAGTAAAAAAGATTACAAATGTGATTATTTTATAATTTATTTAAAAATATTTAATTAAAATAATATAATTAAAAGTAATATTTTATATAAAATTATAATAATTAAATAGTATATACAATTAATAATTTAAAATATATAAGTAATAAGGAATAAAATAAACATATAATATATATATATACAATAGTTTAAATATAGTACCTATTTTGAACCACTTAAAACTGCTTCTAAAATAGTTTTTTTTTTAAAGCTACATAGCTTTTGAAAGAAAACTATTCCAGAAGTTGTATTGCAGAGTTTCAAAACAGGCACATAATAATAAGTTCATCTCTAGCTCAAACGATTTGGCACAACAAGTACGATCTCTCTCATACTCGGATGTTGCGTGTTCGAACCTTCATGGGTGCGAAAAAGGCCCAAAATTTATGAAAAAGAGGGTTGTGAAATACGCAAAAAAAAAAATTTTGCTTAGAGAGTTGTTCATAACTGCTCTCTAAGTGAATAAAATAAAATTTTAAAAAAATAAAAAATGCTCATGCAGAGAGGTTATTAACTGCTCTCTAAGTGAGAGAGATAGAAAGCTATAGCTTGAAGAGCACTTATAACTGCTCTCTAAGGGAAAAAATAAGGGCTCTCGAAGCCCAAGTCTGTATTAGTGTGGAATATAAAGCAGAAGGATTAGGCAAAGTAACATGGGGAGCCACAGTAGCTTTTAATTTCGTCATAGTTGTGAAAGAATTAGAGAAGGTGCAAAAGCTTGAAGTTTTGAATATTGCCTTCAAAATATGCTTGAAGATTTGAAGATGACCTTCAAAATTCGAATTGAAGATTACCGTCAAAATCCGAGAAACTGTGTGGAGGAAACTAAAATAAAATTAGTTCAGGTCCTTCCTTTTAGCGCCAATTATTATTACATGATTCAATTTTATGTGGCTGATCTCAAGGTAATAAATATTTATTATACTAAAAAATATTAATAACAAAAAGAATTGTCCAATCTTATATTACAAGATATGTGACTTAAAGAGTAGTCTTTTTATTAATAAAATTTGTGAAACTTCACAATGATGGCCCCAAGGCTCTGTTTATAAAAGATTCTAAACCAGGTAAGTGGCACCTATTTTGGATCATTAGTCAACTATGCAGTTACAAAACTTTTTAGGAAGTCTTCCTATCATAAATGACAACTTTCATGTATGGTTATTAAATGTGCAAATTATGCCACAACTAGACATATTGGTTGTAATTACTCTCTCTATGTTGACTTAGAGTATGCTCGTGTTCGTAGACACTGATTTTGCTTATCCTAGCAGTTCTTGATCGTGCTCTCGCTCGCCGATCTGAACCTTGCCCGTGCTCGCAGACCTGGGCCTTGGCTGATCATTTATGGGCTTGAGCCCATTCTTAATAATAATCATACCACAACAGTAATATAATTAATTTTTTATATTTAAGTATATTAATATATAAAATAAATAATAAAAATATAATGACAAAATAGTAAATACTGTGCAAGCTCTATTAGCCTCACGAGCCTCTCGAATCGAGTATATATAAACTATTAAACTCGAACTCGAACTCGAGAAGCTCGAGCTACTCTATTAGATTTGAGTCGATTTTAATCTTTTTACGAGTTGACCACGAATAGCTTGCGAGCCGGCTCGACTCACTTACACCCCTAAAATAGAATAATGTGTATATATATATATATATAATCTACTAAATCTATCATAAACTTAATTTAAATAATATATATATATGTAATATTTTTAAAATTAGATTCTCGAATCTTATCATCACATATATCTCAAACACATGGATGCAAAAATTGGGCTAGGCGGCCGCCTAGGCGCTAGGCGGCGGCCCTAGGCGGGCGAGGCGGACGAGGTGCGGAAGATGGATTTCAAAATGATTTTTTTTTTGGTGTACACATTTCGACAGCGTGGCGTGGCCGTAGACGGCAGGGGGTGCGTCGCCTGTGGCAGCGCGGAGGCGAGGCTGTCTGATGTAGCACACAGGCGTGGGAGGAGGCGGCGATTGAGGAGCCCACACTTGCTCAAAATAATTTTGAAACCCTAATAAAATATAATCAGATTCAATTATACCTTCGGTTGACAGCGTGGCGTGGGCGTGGAAGGCAGCGGGTGCGTCGCGTGTGGCAGCGCGGAGGCGAGGCTGCGACTTTGTCTGATGTAGTGCACAGGCGTGGGCGGCGCCGGCGTGGGAGGAGGCGGCGGTTGAGGTGGAGGAGGCGGCGGTTCTGGCCACTGAAAATCCGTGGAGGAAGGAAGAGGACAAGACTGCAAGAGTATAATAGATGGTACAATGTGGATAAGTGGGTTTCTGAAATTTTAGGTTTAGATATAGGTCTCATGGGCCATTAATGAAAATTTGGCCCAACTTACACACTGTATAATTTTATTAAATAAAAAATATATATAAAAAAAAAGTAGGCGGCCGCCTAGGCGCTAGGCGGGCCAAAAACGCCCGATTTTTTACTTCTACAATCTTGCTCAAACATATATATTCAATATATTATACAATATAGAGCGACACTTGTGTAAAAATTTCTACCGCAGAAATATCCATTTTTGAAAAATTCGCGAATCTAAACCGGGTCGGGTCAGATTTGGATATTTTTTCCAAATTTCGCGCAACTTGTAGTTCCAGGTTTTTCGCTCCCAGGTATGTTACAAATTGGGCAAATGCGTGTTACAATTAGGCAAAATCTGTGTTACTAATTCTTAAAAAATTAATTTTTTGTACTTTTCAAGTAACTATAAAGAAAATATGTATTTCTGCAAGCATAAATATGTGTTACTTAATTTATTTTTTATTCTCTTTGTTGATTTATGTTAATAATATATTTTTTCGCTCCCAGGTATGTTACAATTTGGGCAAATGCGTGTTACAATTAGGCAAAATCTGTGTTACTAATTCTTAAAAAAATAATTTTTTTTACTTTTCAAGTAACTGTAAAGAAAATATGTATTTCTGCAAGTATAAATATGTGTTACTTAATTTATTTTTTATTCTCTTTGTTGATTTATGTTAATAATATGTTTTTGCGCTCCCAGGTATGTTACAATTTGGGCAAATGCGTGTTACAATTAGGCAAAATTTGTGTTACTAATTCTTAAAAAATTGCTTTTTTGTACTTTTCAAGTAACTATAAAGAAAATATGTATTTCTACAAGTATAAATATGTGTTACTTAATTTATTTTTTATTCTCTTTGTTGATTTATGTTAATAATATGTTATTCATGTACTTAATACATCATTTAATAGCCTTATATATGTTATATAAAATATAATATATATTTTTATAAGGATAAATAAATGTTTGTGTATACAGTAACACACATTTGATCTTGCAGTAACACAGATTTACTCTAATTGTAACACACATTTGCAGTAACACACATTTACTCTAATTGTAACATACATTTGCAGTAACACACATTTACTCTAATTGTAACACACATTTACTCTAGATGTAACACACATTTGCAGTAACACAAATTTAATCCAATTGTAACATAAATTTGCAGTAATACATATTTACTCTAATTGTAACACATATTTGTTCTTCAATTTGTGTTATTATATGAGCATATATGTGTTACTATAGGATAAAATATATTTTTATTAAGAATAAATATGTGTTACACATACAATGTAACATATACATGTGTTACATTGCATGAAAAATATTTACTTCTACAAAAATAAATGAATATGTGTAAAAAACATCATTTAATTTGGTTGTAACACACGTTTTGCCTTAAAGTAACATGCATTTGCCCAAACTGTAACATACTTGGGAGTGAAAAAAACTGAAATTACAAGTTGCGCGAATTTTGGAAAAAATACTCAAATTCGACCCGATCCGGTTTAGACCCACGAATTTTTAAAAATTGATATTTCTACGGATAGAAATTTGTATATAAGTTTTTGTCTACAATAATAATGTATAAAACTTGATTAGAAAATATAAAAATGAATAAAATAACTAAATAAAAAATGACATTAAAAAAAGTACAAAAATGATTTTCAACTGCTTGTAAGTTATATATATGTATATATATATATATTATATATATTATATATATACATATATATTACAAATAAAAATACCCTCTCCATCTATAAACTTTTCATTGCTTTTGGGCACTATTGATACGTGAGCAACAGGCCAATTGTTAAAAGATTAAACGAAGTGATTGTTCATAAGAATTATTAAAGAAAATAATATCCCAGCACTGGAATCTAATAACAGTGAAAGCAACGAAGACAATGAAGGTGGGGTTTACCCATTTAAAAGAAGTGTGGAGAGTTTGACATTTGAAAATGGCCACGTAAAAAGTTAAAAAAACGGCCAAGATCTAATCAACCACCTCTATGCGAACAACTACACCAGGTGGCACCAACTAGATCAAGATTTTCTTAATTAAAAAGATCAAGTACCCAAGAAAAGTGACGAGTTAGAGAGGCGAGCAACTAACGGATTAAGTTGCTCACCCATCACATATTGAGGAGGACAATTACTTAGTGCTTGTTTTAGAACACTAAAAATAACTTCTAAAATAGCTTCTCTCCCACAACTTTTGAAAAAGCTATTTTACAAGAAGTTTTGTAAAGTTTCAAAACATGCACTTAGAGTTGCTCGCCTCATCCCTTAGGATATGAAACATTTATAATGATTTTAAGGCAGAGTTCGAATTCAAGTCTACCGAAGGCCCCTAAGTGACCAACTATGTGGATTAAGGTTCCTTAACTGGCAAGTTATCAATAGATCATTATCCAAAAGGGCACATGTCTATGTGACTAATGAATGCTTAAAGAAGTCTCATCTCATGCTTATAAAGCTAAGCATATAAACTTGTAATCTTCATTTCCAATAAGCAAATTCACTCTTATTATTACATGCATGCAAGTACAAATTTTTCTACACCCTCCTTTAAATTCCTAACCACTCCAAAGAAAAAATTACTTAGATTTTTGTTTGATAATTTTACTTGTTTAGCCATATAATTCACTTATATAAAAGGTTATGGCACATATATTAAGAAAATTATAAAATATAAATATAATACAGATGATGTTTAGAGAGAAAAAATAATATATAAGTGAAAAATATGTAAATAAGAATAAGTATATGAATATAATATTCTTTTTTAAATTTAAATTTTAAAAGAAATAAAAATTTACAGTGAAATAAACAAAAATACAAAATGAAAATTTATAATGGGGTGGAAAAAATAATACTACTATATCGGTATATTGCACAATTTGACCCATAAAGGCTCAGCACCAAAATATCTTTACCCACCCCAATTCGTACCATAACTTTTCACCTTCTTCCTTTCACCTTCTCGCCATTGTTGAAAGCATTTTAACCATTTTACCTCCATACCTTTCTTCCCTTGCATGAAAATCCTCGTTCTATCTTAGATGCGAAGGTATATTTTTTACGCGTTCTACCGATTTCGAAAGAAGATATACTACTACTTCTCACATGGTGTTATGCATATGTTCAGCTTTCCTTTTCTTTTAGGTTTTCAATCCGAATAACGGAACCCACTTAAGTATTTAGATCATTTTATGTGCAGACTGGATTATTTTGTTTCCAAAAGAAAAAAATAGAAAAATGAAAATGATGGCGATCACTGATCGCTTGGCAAAAAGTGCAAGGGGTTTAGCTCGGACTATATTTTGTTATTTCTTTCTTTGGTCTAACTTCTGTTTCTACATTTCATATTCCGCTCTCCGTGTTGGAGTTCTTTACAATATTTGGTGATAATTTTAGTTTCTGTACGCAAATGGGTTTTCTGTCTTGTTTGTTTTGATTTTCTTGGGAGATTATCTTAATTTTTGTACACTAAAACATTTTATTTTGCGAACGATAAAGAAAAGGAGGTAAAAAAAAAAAGTGCGAGGGTTTTGGTTGCTAACTTGCAACCCGTGTGAGTTGACACTCTTTCTATGTTGTAATAGAGCTTAAAACAGAGTATATATGTATTTCTTTCAAGTTATTATGATGTATGTATAGTGCATGGTGGTATCTCATAAAATGTAAATCTGAATACTACTCGTATGAAGCTGTAGTAGCAACGAAGAATATGCTTCAAAATCTTGCATAATTTATTTGAAGGGTATATAGGCATTTAGAGAGTAAAATTATAATCAGAGATGTACCAAGTGGAATCGATTTTGGTTTTTCGGTTATCCATTTCTTGCTTAGCCATGGTTATGGTTTTGATTGAAATGCCGAAAAGAGCAGAAAATATTAGAAAAAATGACGAAATAATGTTGTCTTGGCCTTTACATGACGAACTGGTGGTAGTTCTTGTACTTTTAGTTGTTTGTTTTCCATTTGCAGATGGACGTGTAGAAAAAATCATGCATGACCTGTATTGCTTCGATTCTAGATGAAGATTTTGATTCTGTTGGTATATATACTGCAAAAGCATAACTTAAATTTCTCTATTAGTTTTTTCTTGTGGAGTATTTGTTGCTTTATGTAATTATAAATGGTATATATATGCTTCTAAGTAGGATTTGGTGCTCATCTGAAATTTCTTGCTGCTTTAGTATATATATGTCATGTATACAGTATAAATATTCCTGACCTGGCTGGATACTCATGTTTGCAGGCTGCATATATAGTATTTACTTCAATTCCATTTATTATTACATGGCATGTATAATTATTACTGACCTAGATTATCATGATTTCAAATTATTAGCTGTTAAAGTATCTTCATGTAGAAGAGATGCCTCCGAGTGGACAAGCACAATTTGCTAAAGCCTACAAAGCAATGAAGAAGTTAGGCTATCAGGGTAAAGTTGTAAAACCAGTGCTTCAAGAGCTTCTGAAGTTGTATGAAAAAGAATGGTTGCTCATTGAAGAAAACAACTATCAAGTTCTTGCAGATGCAATTTTAGACAGTGAAGAAAAGAAGGTGAGCCCGACTCTTTTCTTCTTTGATTGTTCTCTTTGGAATAACCGAAATATGGATTCAATTTTTTATCTCAATCTTGTATACTCTCTGATTTCTAAAGCATTAATTATATATATGTTCTTAAGAACTTCAGTACAGTTGATATTGCTATTGTATACCTTTATATTATAGGTCTGTATTTTAGATATTAAGTTTGCGTTAATGAGGTGTAGCATACATTCTTTGATTTTCTTAATCAGGCACGGCACAATGAGGCTGAAGAAACTGAACCGCCTTCTAAAAAATCTAAACTAGGCAGCAAGGGAAGGCAGTCCCCAACATCACCTTATGCTTCGGTACCAGATAGTAGCAATGTAGAAAAGAATCAAACCCATGGCATGTTGAAACCCCGAGATGAAGATATTGAACTAAGAACACCACATGTCACCAAATGTTCTGAAATCAAAGGGCAGAGCAGCAGTACTCCACTGACCATAGTGGAAGAAGAGAAGGAAATTCAATTTGTTAATAATAATAAAAGTGATAACTGCAACCCTCTGGAAACTTTGGCACACCTGAAAAATAGTGGAGATGAATCATATCTACATCATGGTTTTT
The DNA here is from genome assembly GCA_026898435.1 of Prunella vulgaris. Lineage (NCBI taxonomy): Eukaryota > Viridiplantae > Streptophyta > Magnoliopsida > Lamiales > Lamiaceae > Prunella > Prunella vulgaris. The sequence goes on from JAPKLY010000101.1 coordinate 138,736, forward strand.
CAGACAAGAGGATGAAAACTTATGAAAAACGTACTTCTCTTTCTAGAAAGAAAGGTCGGCTGCTACTGATCGATGAGAATGATGAACTGGAGGACATGGAAATTGATAAACATCTGCATGAAGCAGCTCCAGGTGCTCAGAAAAACTTAGCAATTTAGATCTCCATATTTGTGATTCATCTCCATATTTGGCAATGATGTTTCTCAAATCTATCTCACTCTTATAATGTGTGAATGTGAGCACGTACTACCACAGTAAGTAATCAATGAAATCTATAAATAGTCAATAGGGAATTAACCCCTGCTGGCTGCTAGAAATCTGATGAATTGGCTCCTACTGGACCTAATGACTATAGTATTTTTATATGTTTATCAGTCCTTATGTTAATATACAGAATAATGTTCGTATTACCTGTGATTGTTTTCTGTACTATGTGTATTATACAAATCTTTTTCTTAATCATTGAATTGCAGTTGACTGTTTTTACTCACTTTCCTATAGTATAAAAGAAATTGATTAGGTTAGTGTTTCATCTATAACAGCTTTCACCTTATCTAGTTATGACTGGATCAGTATCAGATACTGTATATTACACTTTTCATCCTTTATTTTTCCGGGAGGACCCTCCGTTCAGTTGTTAGTTCAACTTATATAATCAAGCTTTTATGTTTTAAGCTTTTTTGTCATAATGGTGTTGTATAAATTTCAATATTAACTAACTTAGAGTGTTGAATCTTGACTGTATTTTGGGATACAATCATGACATTTTTTTTTCTTTTGGGACGGACGCTTGATTTGAAGCAAGGATTTAAATGGGTCTATGTTCTTTGGCTCAATTTGACTTGATACTGTGAGCACATGGACAGGATTAGAATTTTCATTTCATCCTCCCTTGTTCCTCGTCAATGAGTATGATTTTTTCCTTTTCTGATAGATATATGAATGTGCTAGCATTTATAACTTGTAATTATGGATGATTTACGCCTAAAATATTGCAGTCTGACCTTTCTTATTTTGAGTTTTTTTATGGATTCTAGCTTCTATGTTTGTCTTTTACTAGACAAATCACGTCCTACTTTCTTTATGCTTTATCCACTGAATGTTAACCTAATTCATAACATTTTCTGCTTAGGCTCAACTCCTCATGCGCATAAAGATGTTTATTTTATAGAGAACAAGTCTGATATGGATGAAAATAATTCAGAGCCCATGCTTTATGAACAATCTGAAGCAGAGAAAAACAAAGACAGTGCTGAGGGGTCCCTAAAGCTAGATGTTGCCTCCTCATCTGGAGGTGAGGTGAAGATTTTTCTAACTGCAAAATCTTCACAGAACTCAGATGTTTATGTTCCAAGTTTAGAAACAGTGTTGAAGCAGGTGGAGGAACAGTGCCAAAAATCATATAAAATGCCCATGTTGACACTTATGAAAGAAGTGTGTGAATGCTTCTTGGTTGTAAATACAGAGATTCCTAAAGACGTAGATCTGGAAACAGGTTCAGCTGAAGGCATAGAGTGTCAACTCACTCTTTGCTCAACCAATTTAAACAATCCATCCAGAATTCAAAATTGTACTGAAGTTTTGCCTCAAATTCCAAGATTTGTTGGATCAACTGAGTTGGACTTGAGCTGTTGCACAATATATCTAAACGTGGATCCAAAACGTTTTGGTGGAATGGAGAGAATGGAAATTAACTATCGTTTGTCTTCTTCAAGTAGACTAATGATAGTCCAAAAGTGCTACTACCATTTTATTACAGATATCAGCAAAGGTCAGGAAGCGTACGAAGTTTCTTTAATAAACGAAGTAAACGAAGAACAGGGTCCTGCTTTCAACTATATTCCGAGAAATATGACTTGCCTTAATGCATATGGGAGGTTTCTTCTTTCTCATGTATCACAAGAAATTTGTTGTTCCTTTGGGGACTGTTTGTCTCTAGGATTTCCATGTGCTTGTGCGGGTAAAACTGGAAATGCATTTGCTTATACAACAGGGTGCCTACTGAAGGAAAAATTTCTGGATAATGTCATTTCAAAGAATTATTCTGCACTACAGCACAAACTTTTCTATTGTCAGGATTGCCCCATTGAAAGATGCAAAGACAATATCTCATCTTGCAAATGCAAGGGCCATATAGAGAGGAGTTTCATAAGAGAATGCTGGCATAAATGTGGCTGCAGTATCAATTGTGGGAATCGTGTTGTTCAGCGAGGAATAACAGCAAAGTTGCAGGTATAATTTAATTTCTATCATTGTGCTTCTTTGTGCTGAAACATCGTTTAACAACTCTCCAGTAATTGTTTCATCTTTTAAGTTTTTTTCTTCTTCTTTGCTGTATGAAATACCACGAGAAGTTTCCTCCTTAGTCAGATTTGGTTACAGTTTTGGCTTTATGAGCTCTTGACCTTTTACTAGTTGGCCCTTTTAATTTTGTGGGTTGACTTTTCATATTAACAAATCCAGCAACTCAAGCCTGTTATTCTTTGGGCTTATTTCTTTTTCATTTTGGCTTTTATTTTGGGCTTCTCCATTTACCTTGACCCAGCTTGTGGCTTCATGCCTTTTTCTTTTTCCTTTATATCATAACACTCATTTAGATGAAATATCATGAGAAAAACTCAAAAATAGGATGAGCTTTGTCATATTTCCTAGATGTGGCCATTTGATGATGGTATACCTTTGCCTTTGTTTCAGGTGTTCAGAACTCCCGGACAAAAGGGCTGGGGTCTTAGAACTTTGGAAAATATACCAAAAGGTGCTTTTATCTGTGAATATGTTGGAGAAGTGATCACCATTAGAGAGTCGCTTGAAAGATATCTGCATAACACTGTTCTACTGGATGCTGATTGGAGTTCTAAAGGTGTTCTGAAGGATGAAGAGGCACTTTGTCTTGATGCAACAATTTATGGAAATGTTGCAAGGTTCATTAATCACAGGTGCTCTTTTCTTGTAATAAATCCCACACTTTTCTCTGACATCCATTTCTCAATTTCTGAATTACATCCAATGTGTTTTATGCAATTGTAGCTGAATCCTTCTTGATATGATTTGGGATTATCTAAACTGGGAATTATATGTCCATGCTCGTAAGTATGAGTTTAGTAGTGATATAGAGGATTGCTTTCTTTAGATGACAAGAGTATTATACTCCAATGCCATCTGAGATAACCCAACCTAAGGATAAATAAATATATTTGTAATGAATATTGAATGCTTGATGGGGTTTATTTTGCTTTATTTGATGTTTAACCATTTCTCCAGTTAGCTAATAGATCATTGCAGATAACCCAATTTTTTTTTCAGTTAAAGAAGTTGGTTAATATTTAAATCATACATATTTTGCTAACTAAATTTATATACTTTTCATTTTCTTGATATAGATAATGGTACAAATGTAAATTTGTTCTCTGCCACCACTTGCAAATTTAAATATCAATCAATTAATTGTCACCCCTGTAATAATGTTTTTTTTACATAACATCTGCAAAGCTTATTACGGGCTTTGGGAAACACATCTGTGTTTCTAATTTCTTCAACTTCACATTTATGTTATTCTACCCTTTTGTTGCTTAGGTGTTTTGATGCTAACTTGGTGGAGATTCCTGTTGAGGTCGAGACTCAAGATCATAAATATTACCATGTATGTCAAATAATATTTACACTAATTGTTTGTTTAAGATATGATTACAGAAAAGATCTTATCTCTTGCAGCTAGCTTTGTTCGCAACAAGAAAAATTGATGCTTTCGAAGAGTTAACCTGGGTTAGTCTCTCATCATCTTTCATGGTTTCATTTGATGCATTATTATTGAAGTATGTCCTTAAATTTGTTGCATCGACTCTCATAGCTGTCTTCAGAATTTTGATTTCAAGCAAAGGTGATATATTTATTAATTTAGTTTTTTGGGATATTTTTCACTTTCGAATTGTATAGATTGTGGACTAGCTGTTGTAAACATTTCTTAAATGTTTTGCAGGACTATGGAATTGACTTCTATCATCCTGTGAAAGCTTTTCAATGCCTTTGCGGTAGCAACTTCTGTCGAGACCGCAAGTCTTTGAAGAGGAAGAGGTAGTTAACCTGTATTTGATCATATGCAATTGAATGATCATGGTGTTCACTAATTAGAACAAAATAATTGGGTTTTCTATATGAGATTGCACTGCTTCATCATTTTATATACAACGAAAAAGTGTCTGTTTCCTTGAAAGTTATAGAAGTTAGAAAAGTGAAAAATGTGAGAAATAAAAGAAGAGAGAGACTATCATATTTGCATTAATGAATCATTGGAGATTGTGGTGGAGAAAAATGATATCTGTGGGGTACCTAATAAAACACCAGATTCCAAAATTCCTAAGTAGAAGTAGAACCAAATTTAGATTTCAAAATCCGAAATCGGGTTTTAAACCCAAAGCAAACATACCCATAATGATTAACCAGATCCTTCTTCTTGCACGCAGTTCTTAGCAGTTAGTGTATGCAATATACTTATAGATCATGATTTAATCATGTCTTTTGTAAAACATTAATGTTCTATACATATTTTTTAGTATGTGATATATATATGATATTAGTTTAGTTACTTCATGATGGTAAATATTACACATGTATGGCAGCATATATATATGCATGGTAATGTGAGTTTTATTAGCAACTATAATCATGAGTTTAGTTAGCTGCTCATTCTCTCTTTTTGGTGATGCTGCTGCAGGACGCGTGACTCACTCTTGCTGACTGAATAGCGTCGATGATTCTGTAGACATCCATTTTGCCTTTTGTTCTCGATCGTATCTTTCAAGTTTAAATAGATATGAACATGGTGCAGCTCCCCTTTTGGAATTTTGCAGAAGATCTAACGCGGTATATATGGTAGACTATTGTGTTCTCAGGGGTCGATACTTTTGCCAATGGAAAGAAATTGTGTGTTTTAACAAATGATATCTGCGTTATTTTTTATGTTATTCTTTTTGTTTTATAATTTGGATATGAATATTAAAAAATATCCAACAAACCATCATAATTTGATCTAGATCCATGTATTAAAAGCCTAGGAGATGAAGCATCAACTGGAATTGATGAATTGAAATTTTAATTTTATAAGTAGGTCTCCTATACAATATTCCACCGTGCAATATGATGCTAATAAAGGAAAATTTGAAAAACTTGCGGGTCAATAGTATCAAAGTAACAAAAATTGCGGATCTTGAACGGGTCGGATTTGGGCAATTTTTAAATTTCAGGATTTTCGCTCCCAATTGGCGATACCATATGAGTAAGTATATGCTACTATAAGGTCAAATGTGTATTACTGTAAGAACAAATGTTTTTTTTTTACATATATTCATTTGTTTTTGTAGAAAACAAACATTTTAAATACAATATAAGATAAATATGTGTATTACTATATAAAAAAATATTCATTTTTCATAAATATTTATTGATTTTTATAGAAATTTTTTTTTTTAAAGATGTAGTAACACACATTTTATCTTATAGTAACATATATATGTTCATGTAGTATACATTCTGGTACTTTCGAGATATAATAACACATGTAAGGTATTATTACATTAACAACATATTATCAACATAAAAATCAATAAAAAAAATTAAGAAACACATATTTGTTCTTGTAAAAATATATATTATTCTTATAGTTACTTTAAAAGTATAAAAAATTAATTTTTTAAGATGTAGTAACACACATTTTGTCTTACAGTAACACATAAATGTTTATGTGGTATATATTTTGGGAGTGACGAGATAGTAACACATGTAAGGTATTATTACATTAAAAACATATTATCAACATAAAATTAAGGCATAATACATTAAAAGGCCCCTGAACTATCAACTTTTATTTTAAAAGGCCCCTAAACTATTTTTTGTTTTAAAGAGCCCTCAAACTAATAAAATTTATTTCAAGAGACCCTTATTTCACGGTCTGTTAGTCAAGCGTCAGATTATATATGAATGTATCATATATTATTATGTCAACTAGAATTATAATAAGCACATAGATAAATAATTCTTAATATATAAAATCTATCAAAAAAAAATCTGGAAAAAAGAGTCTTCAGTAAAAAAAAATACTCAAAAGGCGTTGCTTGATAAAATTCACAATTCTCAAATCCTAATTTTCATATGGTTGGAGAAAATTCATATTTGTCTACTACTTGTATTGTAGAGATTTATGGAGATATTGACATTGGCGATCATGAGATCTTCTGTCTTTGAGGATTTCGTTACCGAATGTGAGTGTATATGAATGGAACTCCACAAGAATAACCAAAATCCTCAATCCTCTATGAAGTATAAACACGCCAATAAAACCGCCATGGATCACGCAAAAATCTCCCAATAAAACCCTACATACTCAAAATTTCTTGAAACTTTTGAATTTTTCTGAAGAAATCTATACTATATTAAAAAGAGGCTTGGCCTTGAGAAACCTTTTTGGACGATTATACCCTCAGCATTTTTCATTTCTTACCAATTACCCCTGAATCTGATAAGGCCAAAGCCTTTATCCACACCTTCAGAGTTTCTTTACTCCTCTACCTTCGTCTTCTTGCCAGACGTCGACAAGAACAAAGTTTGTTCAGCACCAGTAAAATCAAGGTTTGGAGTTATCCTCTCTTTGACAGCGTTCTCCTCCCAAAAAATTCCATCAAGGTATCGTTTCTTCTACTGATTTTCATTTTCTCGCCTGTTGTCCCTCCGCTCGATGTTTTCATCTCGATCTCAATTCTCTTGATCGGTGCCATTGGTAACTTGGGAATATCAACAGTTTATGCACTTGATCTCGTCTGTCCTGTCCCGAAGAGGGAAAGGGCATGAGCAATCACTTGCCGACGACGACGACAACTTCTACTGTCCACTGCAATCCGCATCCTTTTCTCACTGTGTATAATTCTTTCTGATTTCAAATCTTCTTTTATTAATTAATTTTATGATTATTCTTCTGCGTTTATCAAGTGATTTATTTGTTCTGACCTCACGTATTTGTATATCTCCATTTATGTATTTATGTTTGCAGGAGTCTTGTATATGTGATGGCTTTGAGGGTTTTCTGAAAATGGGTTTAGAAATTAGAATTGAAATCTCATGGTGAAGGTACTACATTATTATTTGAGATATTTTTAGCTTATCATCACACGTACCACTCCAGTTTCTGTTAATGTGAGACGAGCTTCGTAGTGCGAGAGGATTTTGGTGATTAATTGTGATAAACTGATTTCGATAATCCTTTTCTTTAATTATTTTCCTTTATTCTTTAATTATTTGCAGGGGTCAGGACAAGCTTTGGCAATTAGAGTGACAGTTGATCGATGTGCTTTTAGGTTTCTTTGTTGGCAGGTATATACATTCCCCCCCTTCTCTCTGTATGATTGCCAAGAATGAGGAGAGAGAGAGAGAGAAAGAGAGAAGAAGAAGAAGAAGAGAGAAGGAGAAGAAGAAGAAGAAGAAGAAGAAGAAGAAGAAGAAGAAGAAGAAGAAGTTCTGTATTACGAATTGTTTGAGGTCTTTACTTGTGCAGACCAATAATGATCTGAATTTTGAAACTTTTCTGATTGATGTATGATAATTTATGAATAAAAATTCCAAGGACATTGATTGGGGTTTAAGTTAAACCCAAAAGAATTTCATAGGTACATGATGAAATTTATGTTTTCCCAAGTAGCTTTTGCCATCACGTCTGCCTTTTAGTTACAATTGTCAACCAGCAGCTATAATGATTTTAACACTTCAGAGTAGGCTAAGTAGTAATGTGCAAAATATGTACAAATCAAGAATGTTATATTGATTATTTTTGTCAAAATTTGCAGAATTTGTAGATAACTAAGATATTTTGATTATTTTTGTAAGATTTAGTTTGTCCTCCCGACTGAAATTGGTGTGCATGCAGGATACATTATATTTGCATTACGGGAAGCAGTATTTGAGGGATTTTTATGTGGAAAGAAGTGTAGACTTCATTTTTGGTAATGCCACTGCTCTTCGGAGCATTGCCATATCCACTGTAAATCCTCTAGATATATTACAGCTCAGAGCAGAAAATCTTCCCAAGAGACAACAAGATATGTGTTCTTGAGGTTTGTAACCAGTTAATTTTTATCGTTGCCTTCACATTTAAATAAGTTTTCCGAGTAGGAAACAATGTTATTCTTGTTTTTTACGGATCAAACTCCAGTTATATAGCAGTTTGTGCATGGTTGTCAAAATGTACGGGTAAAGTAAGCATAATGTACAAGCATCTTACTAGGACAAGGAAGCTTTTGCTAAGTCTTTTTGCCTTTAATAGTACAAGTGATCTTTGTAAGAATTCTTGACCATTCCAATATCTCAAAGAATAGTTGGATTTGAATGCTATGATAACAGATTAGGGAATTATCGGATTTTGGCCAATCTTTTATTAGGATGCTAAATATGTAGGAAAAAGGGCGAATTTATCCTAATACCAGGTCAAGTCACTCTTGAAACATAATAACTTAGATTTGTTACTTGGTGTAAGCTAATTGCGTTGTTTTACTCGGTTACATCTATGCATGCCGATTTGTTATCATAAAGCTCTTCTTTCTTGCCCAATGTGATAAATTAAGGTAATCAACTTATCTTTAAACAAAGTGGTCCGATCCCCATCCCCGCCCCCTTTAATATATTATATCATGATTGAGAATACATGGCACATTCTGGTGTGTGATTACTACTAACGGAGAGATAGAGTGCACATATCTTGGACGACCATGGACCCTTTTGAAATGATGGTCTTCACGTACATATTCATGGATAATTGTGTCAAGAAAGATGGTTGGAACAACTGGGAAAGACTGAGAATGAAAGAACAATCTGCTTTAAAGTGTTTGTAACAGGTCTTATCATGCTACTTTGGCTTTGACACCATAAAATTTCTAGCAGAATGAGCAGTGATTTTCTTAACAATGAGCCATGTTGCACATTACATGTACGAAATACTAAAGGCCTGTTTGCATTCACTAAAAAATAGAAACAATCATTTTTAAAATTTATAATCTGTGAGTGAGGTGCTTTAACAAAAAAGTGATTTCGTCTCCCAAGAAGCTCTTGCAAACAGGCCTTAAAATTCATGGTATCATGAATCACTTTTCAATAAGGCCACAAAAATAAGCCCAAAAAATTATGTCGTATATCAAAAATATGAACTCATATAATTAGAAATAGATAGTGGTTCATCATAAGGCTAATCATGAAAGTGGTCTATATAATACTTTGTCAATTCGTGGATAAAATGAAAGAGATAGATGTCCTATATAGAAATGGTGGTGAATTAAGGTTTTTAATTCTTGATTGGACCTGTAGGATTATTGACTTAGGGAGAACTAAAATGATATATAAGTTTCCACTGAGTGCCCAGGTGGATTGTTAACATGATTATTTCATTATTATGCTAGCTTGTATTTAGAAAAGTAACATTTATGCTTTTTTTACTGCTCCAATTACTCCGAAACATCTCCAACTTTTGTCTTTTTATTTTGTATTTCATATGCTGTCAAAATGTCATTTATACTAATCGCTCAACTCATATTTGTTCCATTTCTGTTGCATTTTATTTAAAGGGGACGTCCATATTTGAATCTTGTGCAATGATAGTGAGGTCCTACTACATGTTACAGTTATCAAAGGAGAACAAGATTCTAAAATTAATTTATAGCTAAAAGAATAGCACTTATAAACTAAACGGTTAGCTTCAGTTTGTGAGCATGCAATTTACCAGAGTGATGCATATTAGGAGAAACACTTATTCTGGGTACACCTACATAATACCTTTAGATTGCATCACCACTCAGGCAGTTATTAGTAGTATTGACAATTTCTTCGGTGCTACGAACATTTTTTTGATTGCAGATTTAGAATTGCTTTATTTAAGAGTTAATTGCATAGAACATATGGATGACATTTTCACATGTGTATAGTTAGCACCATTTTGTTGATTGCAGATTTAGAAATGCTTTATTTAAGAGTTAATTGCATAAAACATATGACATTTTCACATGTGTATAGTTATTGTGTGTGCACATATTGGCAGTGTAAGTGAAAACACACAAGGAGTTTAACTACTTTTGTTTTTTGAGATTCAGTTTATAGAAGATGGAGTGTTCTTCCCACAATTAAACGAATTGCTGATGAAAAAATTGTTTGTTTGCTATTTGATTTTATGCAAGTTGGGTTCATACAATTTTTAAACTGAGGAAGTATAAGAAGATAAAAAAATTTAGTCATGTGAATGCACAACAATATTGCTGACATAGTTGTCATTTTTTAAGGATTTTTTTTTAACTAGCAATAAGTGTTTGTTTTACCTTTCTCCTGTTAGATCAGAAAGATAGAAGAATAAGAAAACTAATCTTCCATAGATATAAAAAATGTGCAACATATTTTCAATACATTTAGCAAATAATTATCAACAACGTGCGAGGCACTTGTAATCCAACTAGTTAATTTAAGTGAGGTTTGATTCGTAACAATAGATCTTTGAATTTCAAATTTTGATATTGTGAATATTTTGTGTCCTCAAATAGTCATTTCCTTTCAAAAGAAGTAGCATCGTTTGAATTTCTTTTGTTTGAAAGAGTCAACTATTTTTTCAAGAATTTTTTTATACATTTTGTAAAAAATAAGAGTTATTTATCTACATGACTTATTTTAGTCCTAGTTAGCATATTAATATACATCACACTCGCATACATCGGCGCTTGAAATACACTCATTAACGTCTTGTGAAATAAGGAGCTCTTGAAATAAATTTTGATAGTTTGAGGTCTCTTTAAAACAAAAAATAGTTTAGGGGCCTTTTAAAATAAGTAGTGATAGTTCAAGGGCATTTTGATGTGTTATGCCTAAAAGTAATAAAAAAATAAAAAAATAGAAAACACATACTTGTTCTTGTAAAAATACATATTATCCTTATAGTTACTTCAAAAGTATAAAAAATTAACTTTTTAAGATGTAGTAACACACATTTTGCCTTATAGTATCTTACATATGTTCATATAGTATACATTTTGGGACTGACGAGAATTTTCCTATAAAATTTTATTGAATCCAATTTGATCCGCAAAAGATCCGTAAATTATTTGGAGATATTGCACGGATCGGATATAATGCAATATTGCATATTAGAATTTGTGTATTTTTATGGTTTAGTGAAACATTAAGTGAAATATAAAAAGTGGAATCGATGAATCAGTTTCATATTTAAATATTTCGAATAACCTAATGAGTTGTTTCAAATTTTCTGTTTTTTCTTTAATTTTTGTATACTTATTTAAAAAATCGACGCGAGTGAGATTAGATTGTTATTATTTCTTATTTTAAATGTTATGGCTTCTTTGTTTGTTAAAAAAAAGGTTAATTTAAATTTGCCTCCTATACTATATTACTTATTCTAATTTACAACCCGTATTAATTTTTTTATCAAACTGCAACCTGTATTATGAAAAATTGATCAATTGCAACCTATACTTGAGTTTTATTCTTTTTTCTTGTTAGTGATATATTTTTCAAGGTTATATTCGTCAATTTATATCAATAATTTATTTATATTTATTTTTTGCCACATAATATTAATGCCAATAAAAAAAATCTTATTTATTCCATGGGGTTAAAAATTGAATTACAATTATGTTATCGTCGTTCTATAGAAATTAAATTTTTTTTAACGTTAATTTTTTATTATTAATAATTATAATATAAATTAAGTAAATAAATAATGTGAAATGACTAGTATAATCTTAACAAATATAGCACTGCCAAATAAAAAAGAAAAAAAATTAACTTTAGGTAGCATTTTGTAAATTTTTCTTAGTACAGGTTGCAATTTGATAAAAAATTTAGTACAAGTGGCAAACTGAAATAAATGATATAATATAGGTGGGAAATTAATTTTAACCCTTAAAAAATGTAAAAATTCTGAGAGAAGAAAAAGGGCATCTTATCGTCAAAATAACGGTTTTAAATCATTACCGAAATTGAACACTTGTGGTTTGTAATCGGTAAGTGCTTCTATTAATCATGCGCAAAGTTTTTATATGAATGATAGACACCATTTGGACTCATATAAAATAGGCCACGTTAAATGCACCCACGTGGCCACATCGGTTAAAAATACAGACATTTGTTAAAAGTACACCCACTTCATAATTTTATTAATTAAAAAATATATAAAATATAATAAATATTTTTTTGACTTTTTTTCCTTAAATCTGTACACCCACCTTAATTATTGGAACAACTCCCAAAAGCATAACTATATTTTTGTTGGAAGAATTTAGTAATTATGTTGTTCATGTGGCTGATTATCCTTTGAATTCTCCCAAATAATAATCAAAGTTGGATTGTGGAATAGAATCTATAGTGAGAGAAAGTAGAGAGAGGTATATTGTGGATAAAATGAACTTAGAGAGAGAAAATGAGTACAATGGATCTATTTATAGTTTTGCATGTGATGAGGTGACATGTTTTAAGCTTATATAGCTTAATTATCTGACAAGTGTCCCTAACACATGTCACTTTGCCATCTCTTATGCTCTAATTACATTGTTTTTATCCTACTACATTACTATTGGAGACCTACTTTGCTAATGCTTCCTACCCCGAGTGGGGCGAGCTTCTCTGCCTTGTGCTATTCCGAGGTCTAATGCTTGTAGTGAGGAATGATCTCTTGTCTTCAACTCTGGGCGAGCTCTGTGCGAGCTGCTTGCGAGCTCCCTCTCTCTCAGTTGTGTTGATTGATCAATGGATGATGACGTGGCTCTAACCACTTAGAGCGAGCTACTAAGCCTTGAGCTTTTTGATTATGTTAACTCTCCTTACTAAACTCGCTTTAGTTCGCCTATCAATATTTGCCCCCCAGCTCGTCCACATATGGTTTTTCTAATATATGGGCGAGCTGTTTTTGCCTCTGTGAGCGAGCTATAGTGATAGCGAACTAGTTTCCAGGTGTTGTCGAGCCTCGTGGCGAGCTACCTTACTGGCGGCGGTTTTGCAGAGGTGGCATGAAATTTGAGGCGTCATCACACCTTTCCATGCCTTAAAACACACGCCAATAATTGCAAGTCTTTCAAATTCTTTGCAACTTAGTCCCTGACTTTTCTGAAAATTGCCCGAGTATCATCTTCTTCCTATAAAAGGAAGAGACTATTTCATTAACACCTTTTACACTTTCAAATTTCTCAGAGCAATTCTTAGCATTCCAGGCGATTGATCCTTGGCATTGTCAGATTTTCATTCGATTCCTCAAGGTAGTAACCCCATGTTTTCCCTTTCTTCGATTTCTTCTTTCATTTATGGTTTTTTGGTTCGATTTTAAGAATTTTTCTGGCAGTCTCCATACATTCCGACTACCCTCCATAGTTCCCGGCCATTTCCGGTCATCGAAATTTTGAATTTCTATTCCTTAAGAGATTTTTGAATATATCTTTGACTTCGCCCCCAAAAATCATGTCTTCTCAATCCTCATCTTCAAGTCGCACTATTTCAAATCGAAACCCGGACAAGAGACCTATGACTGAAGACAAGGTCATACCCCAACTGACCCAAGTAGTGATCAGATCTAGCTCTGAGGTGACCGCAGTAGCTCGCCATGTGTCAGGCGAGCTACGCGGCGACCCAAAAGAGAGGGCGACCAATTCTGAGAGGATTTTTGGCGAGCTGGTCCGCAAGCTTGAAGGCTAGGTGGGTGAGGGTAGTAGTAAGGAGGTCACCGAGTCTAGTGGCCTTTCAGGTGAGCTAGTGCGCGAGCTCGAAGTGGAGTCCGAAGATGACGAGATTACGATGACCTACCTCCAATCAATCAACTTTCCAGCCCCACAGGTCCCAGAGTACAACATCCCTACTGTCATTGAGCATGAACTAAATTGGGATGAGTGTTTGGCGAGGTATGCGGCGAGCTTCCCTACCCCCGAGCGAGTTGTGAGAGAGGTAGAATGGGCAATAGATTTCAAGGTGACCAAGACCAGAGTGTGATCACGGCCGACTTGCTTTTGAACCTTCGCAAGGCGTACCAGATCCCTCTGGATATTCACATGTACGCCCCTGACCCGAAGGAGTGAGCTGACTTACCTCCCGCTGGACTTACGGCGATCAATATCCACACCCTTGATGCTGGACTGACTCTGCCCTTGCACCCCATAATTGGCCGGTACCTCTTCGATATGAACTTGGCTATCACGCAGATCTCCCCCAACGGTTGGAGTAGTCTGTTGGCTATTTTGACGATCTTCAGCCTAGAGGGGTATAAAAACCAACTTACTACAGCCGAGATCAATAGTGTCCTCAGTATTACGAAGCTAAATACTGAGGGCAAGGGATACTATTATCTGAAGGCTCGACCTTGCGAGAAATTTTTTGAAAGCCTGCCCAATAAAGTCAGTGACTGGAAGGAGTAGTTCTTCTTCATCGGAGCAGACTGGCGAGCTTCCATAAAATATACGGGATACGAGGGGCGAATCTTATCCAGTTATCCCCTGAGGAATATGGGGATGCTAGCAGTAGGTGGATCATTTCGGTGTGGGTGGATTGATTAAAATATTAATCTGATCAACTTTTTTTTGCAGGTCCTAAGCATCAGAAGTGGGGCCACCCGAACTTGTAGATCTCCAAAGCTTTGATTTCATGTACACCGTGTGTTGCGAGAGAAATCATAAAGATCGAGGAGTAGACCACTTGAGCAAAGCGCACTGCCGGCGAGCTGCCCTGGTACTCACTTCCCCTCATCATCTCGCTGTATGAGCTCCGGAGCTTCCCGGTATACACACTTTTTGAAGCTCGCATATAGTTTGCCCACACCCCTACTAATACTTTGCTTTTTAATTTTGCAGACCAGGACGTGACGATCACCATTCCACCATCTTATTATACTCTCGTACAGAAAATTCGAATGGCTCCCGATCGTCCTGGGAAGAAGGGTCCACCATCAACCGTCTTAGCGGCCCAGATAAGGCTGAGGCAGCTCCTGCCAAGAAAAAAGCCGGAGGTACTACTCAGGGAGGCACCCACAAGAAAGCACCCGCCAAAACTCCGTCTAATGCTCCGGATACCAAGGACATAGACAAGAGGGTGTCTGAGCGAGCTACCCCTTCCTCCCTCTTCCCCCTCTGGAGGTCGCTTGAGGAAGGGAGACGGGACACTTGTTAACAAAGACGAGGGGCAGGCTTGTAAGAGGGTGAGGGTTGCAGCTCAGGATTTGGAGTCCGGAAGGACTGGGCGAGCTCAGGATTCGGAGTCCGGGCAAGGCGTGTACGTTAGCTCTCTTTCCCCCACTCCTCCACAAGATGCTTCTCCACCTCCGTTTGGAGTCCAAGAGGTGGATGACACTCTCTTGGGTTGGGACCCCGCCCGAGTAGGGTAAGAGTCTTTTTGAGTTTTTCTTTACTTCCCAGTGCCTATGAAATATTTATAAGTGTTTCTTATGTTGGCTTTTGTAGGTATGCCTCTATCGCCCATCCAGATAGAAGCGAGGTCTTACACTCCTTTGCTCGCTCCAAGTCATTGACTTCTATGCGTGACCTCCCCGGCGGGCTAGCTCACCGCACTATTGAAGAGGTCCCGCGGCATTGGACCCATACTCAGATGGCCGTCATTGGAAAATAAAAGTCTATTGACAATGTTTGGTTGGCGATGTACCATGGTAGCGGGGCTCTGCTTGTGGCTCAGGGAGCTACTAAGCAGATGTTGGAGAATGACAAAGCTCGCCGGAAAATCAATGATTCTCACCTGAAGATGATCGAGGATTTGTCCAAGGCTCAGAAGGTGGCGGCTAACACAGAGAATAAGGCCAAGGCGGCACTGGTGGGCGAGCAAAATGATCTTAAGAAGGTCGAGCTGCTACAGGCCGAGCTCGCCCGCTAGAAGGAGGAGATGGAGGTGGCCCTGAGGGCCAAGGATGAGGAGCTCACCCGCTGCTCACAGGAGCTCGCTGGGGAGAGAGAGTTTAACAAAGCCCTCAGCACCGAGTGCTTAAAGTTAAATGGCGAGGTGCGCACCTACGCCACCAGAGTTGCCGAGCTCCAGGGTCTTCTTAATTTTTCAATCTCACCAGAAGCCCTGGAAGCTGCGAAGGGTGGCGCCTCAGATCTTGGCTACCTCCTCTGCTATGCCGAGATTCTGTGAGCTTACCGATGGGTAGTCGACCAAAGTCAGGATGTATTGGAGCTCTTGGTAAAGGAGTATCACGATTTCATAGCGGCAGCCTCTATTCCTCATGGCTCTGTTGCCGACATAGGTGATCTGGTCGAGCTCGGGGTTGATCTAAGCTTTATACCTGAGCACATCAAGATCATTGGCGGGTCTTATCCCCCTTTGAATGCCGAGGCTACCGACGAGGAGGTTGTGGAAGACGAGGCTGAGGTTGCCGGCTAGCTACCCCAAGGAGGGGGTGATCCTGAAGTTGAGCTTACCCAAGAGCAGGTTAGGGAGCTCTTGGGAGATATCATGATTGATACGAGTGGGTTGAGTCCCATTACCCACATGCCTACTCTCTCACCTCCTACTGGGTAGGAGGTTGCCCATGAAGCTGCTCCCACTACCGATCTCCCAGCTGCTCCAGAGGTCCCGGCCACCACCAATCTTGCCACCGGCATTGCTCTCCCTTCTTAGGATCTTGTCTTTCTTTCTTTCTTTCTGTTAAAGTCTTAGTAGTTTGTTTGTAGCTCGCCTCTATGTGGGTGTTTTGTACTTTCAGCTAGTTAGCCAGTTGGTTGGCTCTTTGTAACCAACACTCCTTGTACTTAGAAATTTTCTAGGTCTATATATGAAGTGCGGTTTTTTCTGTTCTATTTTGCTTTATTATTTCTTGCACGTTATTATCTTTTTGTAGCTCGCTTTATATTTGGTACGTATTTGTTCGTCTTACGTCACTTAGGATCACGAATTGTTTGTCTTATGTCGCTTAGGACCGCGAATCGTACTTTTCATATTGATCTCTTGGGCAATTGGGTTTTTATAAAACACTTTGACTTAGAATTTTAAAAATCATCTTTTGAGAATTTTTTTTAACACTGTGCAGTGGGTTCTTAGTGATCCTTTAATAGGATACCTTAACGAACCTTAGCACTTTGATGGCTTTTGCCTCGAGCTTTGATAATAACATTTCGGGACTTGTGCCCTTTGCATATTGAGCTTGAACAGATAATTTCTTGGAAAAAATACATCTTTTATTGAACGAAGATCTTTACATAGGTCGTCATCAACATTCCTGATGTGATCCTTCAATCAACCTATTTACAAGCTATTCACCTTCCTTCCTCTACTACTGGTAGTATCTCTTCATTGGACCAACTAGCTGTGATTCTGAGTAGTCCTTCCTAGTTAGGTCCAAACACTCCTGGTGGCTTTGCTAGTCATTTTCTGAGCACCAGCTCCCCGATCTTGAACTGTCTATGCCGCACCTTGGTGTTGTAGTATTTTTCGGCTCTCTGTTTGTAGGTTACATTTTCCAATTCTGATGAAGCTCGGTCTCTTCATGTAGATCTTTTTCTACTGTCAAGGCTTCATCATTGCTTTCTTCATCATAGACTATGACCTTCCAAATCTGATTTTGGACCTCACCGGGACTACTGCTTCCGTTCCGAATGCTAGGGCGAAGGGTGTTTCTCCAGTGCTAGCTCTGTAGGGCACCCGATAGGACCACAACACTTCAGGGAGTTCATCCGCCCAACTACCTTTCTTATCTTCTAGGCGGATCGTCAGAATGCACTTCAGAATTTTATTAACGACTTCCACCTGTCCATTTGATTGAGGATGGTAGGGGGTCGAGTAGTGCTTCTTGATGTTCCACGAGCTACAGAACTCTCTGTGTTTTTTACCATCAAATTGTCTACCATTATCCGTCACGATTGAATGTGGAAGTCCGAATTACATATTAGATTCTTCCATATAAAGTTTATTATCTTCTCATGTGTTACTGTTGTTAATGCTTCAGCTTCAGCCCATTTTGTGTTATAGTCTACTACAACGACAACAAACTTAACACCGCCTCTGCCAGGTGGGAGTGGGCCGATCAAGTCGATGCCCCATTTTGTAAAAGGTCATGGGCTATAGACTGACTTGAGTTGATTCGCAGGAGTATGAAAGTTAGGTGCAAATAGCTAGCATTTTCTACATCTTCGAGCGAAGCTAATAGCATCTTTTCATAGAGTGGGCCAGTAGTACCCCTGCCTGATCGTCTTATATGCTAAAGCTTGCCCCCCTAGCGTAACTCCCACAAATTCCTTGATGAATTTCTTCTAACACCTCCAACCCTTATTTTTCTGATAAGCATTTGAGTAGGGGTAGGGAGAATCCTCGTTTGTACAGCTGACCGTCCATCAGTATGTATCTGGCTGCTTGCTTTACTAGCCGACTAGCTACCCAAACATCTTCTGGAAGTGATCCGTCCTCCAAGTATTTTTTATAGGAACTCGCCAGTCGTTGTCCTCCTCCTGCCCCCCACTTGAGGTTTGACTTACTTTGTAATCAAAAGTGAAGGGTTCTCGTAGCTTTGTTACTACAACTTCTGTTAGCTCTGCTTCTCTGCTGCTCGTAGCTAGTCTGACTAGTGCATCTACTTGTGTGTTTTTTTAGCCTTAAGATTTTGCTCGATGTATACTTGTTCAAATAGCGCAATCAGGTGTGCCACTATTTTTTGGTATAGTGCCATCTGTTGGTACTTAGCTTCGTATTCTCCCCGGACTTGGGATATTATTAATTGGGAATCTCCAAAAATTTGCAGTTTGGTTGCCCCCACAGCTAATGATAACCTAAGTCCGGCTATCAGTGCCTCGTACTCAGATTCGTTGTTCATTGCTCTAAAATCAAATCTGAATGTTGAAGTGAAGACTTGTTTGTCTGGGCTTATCAGTACTACACCGGCTCCTGCTACTGCGCTAGTTGATGATCTGTCTACGTAGAGGTGCCATGGGATTATACGTCCTCTCATCGGATTTTTTAGGAAAGTTAGCTCGACGATGAAGTCGACGAGCGCTTGTCCCATGATTGATGTTCGTGATGCGTAGGTTATTCCATACTGGCTTACCTCTAGTGACCATTTAAGCACTCGTCCAGCAGTGTCCGGTCGATGTAGTATTTGCCTCAATGGGAACATTGTCAACACTTCCACTTGATGGTCGAAAAATTAGGGCCGTAATTTTCTAACACTCATTACTAGTGCGCAAGCCAACTTCTCCGTAGGTGAGTACCGCAGCTCCGCTTCGTGTAATGCTTGGCTTACGTAGTATACTGGTAAATGTGTTTTTCCTTCTGCTCGTACTAGTACCGAGCTAATGGCTACTTCTGATGCCGCCAAGTATGGGTATAGCTTCTCTCTAGGTTCGGGCTTTGATAGGACTTGTGGATTGCTAAGGTATTCTTTGATTTCCTCGAATGCTCTTTGACAGACGCTCATCCACTGGAAGTCGTCCTTGTTCTTGACCTTTAATGACTCGAAGAAAGGTCAATTTTTATCGTCAGACCTGGATATGAATCTGTTCAGGGCCGTCAGGTATCCCGTAAGTCTTAGGACTTTTTTTTACCGAGTCTGGTGGCTTCATCTCCATTATGCACTTTACTTGGGCAGGGTTGACTTCGATCCCTCGTTGACTCACCAGATGTCCCAGGAACTTTCCCAAATATACTCTGAAGCTACTCTTCTTAGGGTTCAACTTCATGTTGTAGGTTCGCATTATGTCAAATGCTTGCTTGAGGTGGTCCAGGTGGTCCTCCTTCTCTAAGATTTTGACTACGATGTCATCTACGTACACCTCCATCGTATGTTCAATGAGTTGATCAAATATTTTGTTGACCAACCTTTGGTACGTAGCTCCGGCATTAATTAGTCCGAACGGCATCCTACTCCAGCAGTACATGTTCGTGATTGTGTAGAACGCCGTGTGTTCCTGGTCATCTGGGTGCATTGCTATCTGCTGATAACCTGCAAAAGCATCCATGAAAGTCATTAGCTCGTGTCCTGCAGTGTTATCCACTAGCTGGTCGATGTGCGGCAGTGGGAAGTTGTCTTTCGAGCAGGCTACATTGAGGTCTCTGAAATCTATACATAGTCGCCATGTCCCATTTGGTTTCTTCACCAGCACTGGGTTAGCTACCCATTGTGGACAGAATGCCTCTTGGATGAGCTTATTGTCAAGTAATTTCTTCACCTCCATGGTCAGGGCTTCGTACTTGTCTAGTCCGTACTTCCTTCGCTTTTAAAGAATAGGCCTCCTTGCAGGATCGATATTAAATCGATGGAAGGCATGCTCCAGCAGGATTCCCTTCATATCTTCATGAAACAAGGCAAAAACGTCCATGTTGGATCTAAGGAATTCCTCCATCTAACTCCTGTAACTCAGAACCTATAAAAAGTTCTAAGTCACTTTTGTTGGGATCCACCTGGATGGCTCTGAGCTCCTCCACTGGGGTAACTCGTCTTTTCTTATTTTTCCACCTTGGATCTGAGGTGAATCCTTCACAGCTCAACTCGTCCTCCTCCTGCATAGGCTCGTAACCTACTCAGGGTTCAAGGTCTTTGTGTCCCACTTTACTGGGAATAGGTTCGTGGACCTCCGCAGGTTCTTGCGCAGCTAAACTTGTAGGTTCGTCATCTTGCTGACTACCGTCAATCTCCATAGGCACTGCCTGTTAGGGGACATCTTGATTGACTTGGGCGACCTCCAGTTCTTCTAGTTGATTGTCCACCTCCATTAACTCAGTCTCCACTAAGATAACATCAAGAATACTTGGTTCATCAGCTGAGTGTTGTACTTCATTTTCATATACAAGTATGTTGGGACAATCTGAGTGTTTTGATTAGATCCCAAAACCCCTTGATGAATTTGTCTAACTATAGTTCATCAGGATGATAGGCTCAGGATAGATAGGATAGAATAGATTTTTCTATTCACATGTATTCAGTTCAGGGGGAACGTGTTGAAGATTGAAGACTGATGGTGACGTCCCTAAAGTCTGAAGCATCTCCAACGCTGAAGGTGTTGATCGTCCTGAAGATGATCAACCTAAAGCTGCAACCTGAAATACCTAGAAAGACTCCTGAAGACGCCTAGAAGTCATCCTGAAGAAGACCATTGATCCTGACAGAACTGAGTAAACTAAGCATGCTCAGGGAAGTCTCTATCAGTGAGGGCACAAATAACCTTGATCAGGCTGAACATCTTACTGAGATTCATAAGTCCTGACTTGGGCCTAATATCAGTTAACCTGATACTTGTAAGTCCTGAGACCCAAAGGTTACACGTGCGAATGGAAGTCTGATGAAGCAGAAAGAATGTCAGAGTCTCCAACATATGACAAACATTTATGCTGAGTAAAGAACGAGGGACTCAGAGTTATAAATGTACGGGAATCAGTAAAGTCAATGCCGACAAACTAGCCATTGAACAAGCTACCAGTAAGAAGGCGACACATATGTACGGAGACTGAGCACATTTAATGCTTCTCAGAGGTACAGGCGGTGGATCAGAAACTTTGCCATACTAGGTATGGTCTCTGTCAGACAAGGACAACCAGTACCTGTACCTACCTAAAATAGGAGGGTTTGAGACGGATCTCCTCCAACGGATCTATTTCAAACCCCCTATAAATATAGAAGGCCTTGCTCCCATTCAAGGCTAACGGGAAATTTCCAAGAGAAAGCTCTCAAGATTCCAAGCACTCTGAAACCTTAAATTTCCCTAGTGTTGTAGTAAGAATCTTTTCTGTATTTTGCTTAGAGTATTGATCATATCCTTAGAACTGTTTTGTTAGAGGGATCAATACACAATAGTTGGAAAACGTGAATACCAAACCCCTCAGGTTGTGAGTTGGTTAGTAGGAAGGACTGGGACTTGTAAAACGCCAAGGGGTCAGTTCCTTAGAGAGGAAGTTGGCTATTCGTGTCCCTTGGCACATAAAACCCAAGTACCTATCCTCAGAGTTTTGAGGATAGCTTCCTATTAAATCAGGTCGTGGACGTAGGAGTTGGTTATCTCTGAACCACGTTAAAAAGACCCTTGTGTGCTGATTTACTATTTGCTCGGGATCATACATTTCATACATATTAAACTGAAGCATACTTGCATTGTTATGAAAACATTAGGACTGATACTCCATCCTGATTAGTAAAACTGTGCACCTGCCTTAACCACGTTTTCCTTAAGCAAACTGATAAGTTTTCAGAACTAAAATGAGTAGAAACTTAAGGGCTCACATTCCGCACTAATCTGAGCTTACTGAGATAGTAGCCCAACTAACTAGCTTCCGAGCGGTCAGTAGGATTGTTATCTCTACTGAGTTTCTGAGAGCACAACTCTAACTTAACTTATTTGGTTCGTTGCTGCTTCGTCCCTGTTGCCCCTGTGGACCATCAGTTTAACTGAACATTTCAGGAGCTTCCTGACTAAGTCTGAAAGAGCATTTTCCTGAATCTTTCGGGAAAATCTGACATCAGTGTATTCCCCCCCCATACACTGATTTATACTCGTTTTGGGACCAACAAAGTACCTGTGTAACAGGTTTTTTAATTTGTAGTAAACACTCTCTAGTTTTCTTTTGATCGCCCTTTATAGTGTCGGCACCCCTTGGAGTTGGAAATTTGAGGCAATAGCAGTAGGTTGAACAGACTGCTTTGAATTCAGATATAAATGGGCAGCCGAGAAACCCGTTGTAAGATGATTGCTGATCTACAACTAAAACGTCTATTAATCTAGTGAGTCTCTTTTTCGGGTCCTAGACCGATACAAGTTCAACTGACAACCTAATCATACCTACGGGGATGGTTATAGCTTCTACGAAGCCCACTATCCTATGGTTACAATCATCTATATATGACTCGTAATCTCCTAACAGATCTATGGTGCTTTTAAATAGTATGTTGGTGTAGGCACCGGTGTCCACGAGCAGACAGTGAACTTTTGTGTTCATAATGTTGACGCTTATCACCAACGAGTTGTTGTGGGGGGTGAGGGTCCTTTCCAAGTCAGCCTGTGAGAATGTCAGCTCTGCAGTAGGTTTGGAGCTGGTCTTGGTGCTTGAGCTTCCTTCTTGGACTTAGTGTATGGCCCGTAGATCCATTTTTCTCTACCGCTTTGATGCTGGCGGCCTTCCGTCTATAACGTTGCCAGCTGGCCCATACTGCTCTTCAAGGACTAGGATCTCTCATACTGCTCTGGTGGAGGTGGTATACGCCAATTCTGCCTGGGATGACGGTCTTCGTCTTCATCCTCATCATCTTCATCAATGTCTTCCCTCCTCTCCTGCCTTTGTCTCTTAACAAGGGCCTTCTTAACAAACTCAGCCAACTTAACGTCCTCGTAGAATTTCCAGAGCTGTTTCAATAGATCTTGTCAATCACTTGTGAAATGTTCAATGCTCTGGTGGTACACACAGTATTTGTTGGGGTTGAGCTTGCTGCGATCCTGTTAGATCTTTCTCGGCTCATTTAGCATAGCTCTGTCTTTGACCGCAGTGAACACCTGATCAACCGACACTGTCAGCACTTGGTTTAGCTTTTCTTTTAACTCATCCTTGTCTCCGAAAGATTTTAGAATTCTAAGGGCCTTCTACGTGCCCTTGATCCTTTTGCCCCCCTCATTTTTCTCATCGGCACTTCCTACTTCCTTCAGTAGTGTCTCCTTCATAGCTACGTATACATTCTCCTTGTGTCTGAATTCACAGGGATCAATAGCGCCTATAAATTCGGGGATGTCCAATTTGAAACTGGACTCCCACCGATGGTCACCATCGTGATGTCGTTGAGGCCGCTCCAAGGGTGCGAAGGGATTAACGGTTGATAGGGTTTCTTCCCCGATGGATGTGCTCTTCGAATCATAGGAAGGAGGCGGCGGACTCCCACGCCGAACGTTCCTACGATTACGATCCGGGTTCATGCGGGGCTGGTGTTCAACAGCCGAAACAGGGTTGGTAATATGGTGATGGATTTGCTCAAATCTAGCCGTCAGGGCAACCACTTGACGAGAAAGTTCAGCCAATTCATTGTCACTACGTGCATCGGCCTGAACAATAGGATCAAGCGGTGGTTGACGACGAGGAGGCATCGTACCTAGTCTCTATATACCAACTGATGTAGCGGAAGCTTAAACACGAAGAACAAACACCTTGATACTACGTATACCTAGGTGACGTCAAAAATTTCATTCAATACTAAAAAATTCAACAACCCTAATTATGAGTTCAACACTCAATAAATAGATAAATTTGGGCCCATGCAAGGGTCCATAAAGACAAGAGTTTATTACATTATAGTCTAGTCATAACACTAAAATTTTTAATTTAGTAATACGCTTTTTAAATTTTACAGATTGGACCACAAAATTACAGAATAGTCTAAATCAGTTGGACCACTAAGTCAGCACCCCTAAGGCCCTAACAACCCCGTCTCTCTCTCTCTCTCTCTCTCTCTCCCCCCCCCCCTCTATATCTCTATCTCCCTCACACTGAATCGGTATTTTTTAAGATTAAAACACACACTCTCTCTAAAAAATTAGAGTGTGTATCTAGAATGCAGAGCTTCGGTGACGAAGTGTGTTTCCGGCGAGAGGAGCTTTTCTCCCCCTTTGTTCTCGGCGAAGCCACAGAGATAGATCACACGACTATAGATCGAATGTAGACAGCTCACGACAACGACAGGCCACGTGCACGAGGCCACAACCCCTTTCACGCCCAGCCGCCATTGATTCGCTCTGATTTGAAATTTTTGGGTAAATTTCACCCTGTTTTTTTACTCTCTATTTTCGTAGATAAGGTTTACAGCTTCGATTTTAATGGGGTTTGAGGGCTTTGATTTTAGGGCTTCAAATTTAGTTTTGTTGGTGTTGTTAAACTCTGTGTTTGTGTGTGTGTTGCTGACTGTGTGTATTCTCTGTATGTGTGTGTGTTGTTGTGTGTTGTGTGTGTGTTGCTATTGTGTTGTGTGTGCTGCTCTGTGTGTGTTTTTTATATTCAATTACTTTTTGCGTAAAAATGAAAAAATATAAATCTCGAGGAATGAATCGACCCCGAAGCTAAGGATGATAACTATCTATGAGCTCAATCTCAGATTATCAATGGGAAATTCAGTATTGTGTGGCGTCAGTTGCTCCCACGGAGATCATGAAGTCTTAGAATTTTGACACATGCACTTTCGGATCAGACTCTCCCTCGTAATGTGGCCATCACCGGGAACTGAATTTTCTTTTGTACTGGCGTTTTCAATATGGCAGACACCAGAGGTGATGCTGGGAGTGTTTGTTCCTGCTCCATCGCTCTTTGCGGCCAGATGCATCTGAAGCTCTTCAATTGCCTTTTTCAATGTGGCCAGCTCATCATTGTGAACCACCTCCTATGAAGGTTGTTCAAGGGTTGTATGCCTCGTGTATGTAAGACCCCACAGTCCCTCGCTCTGAGGTGGTTCAACTGTGATTTGCTGGAATGATCGTGCACCATTCGGGCCAAGTCTGTCAAAAGCTGGCCGTCGTAGTCTTTCATGTGCGGACCTTCGAGGATTTAGGTCTGAGTCTTCTCTCCCCAGCGGGAGGAATGGTGCTGGCTCAGACTCTTGTGTTGTTTCTTCGTACCTCCTCCCCAACCTGTCTCGTAGGGTGCCTCGGGGCTGGTTAGTAGTAGAGCCTTCAGCTTGACTCCTAGCTCGCCCACCTTGTGAACCGAGCCTATCACTCATCTTGGCTTTTTCCACAGCGTGCTGGTGGCAAGCTCGCACAATGCTCGCCTCCTGGTCACCCCTTAGCTCGCCCACTCTATCCCTAGGTTGGGAAGAGTGTGACCGCCTTGTCTTCTGATCTCAGGCCGTGTTGGTGGGAGCAGGTTGGGTAGTCTGTTGTAGGTCGGCCAGTTGTTGTTGTCTGCGGACCTCCTGGAGTAGAGCAATAGTTCGCTCTAGCTCGTCCAGATTCCGGAGTATGGATTGTACTACTGGGTCTAGCCCATCTTGTAGAGTAGTGGGGGCCTGCCTCTGGCCATTAGTTTGCCCAGGAGTTCGTTGGCGGGAGGATTCTCCATCCGTGTGATTTTGTTGGGACCCTAGTCCTTTCCACCTCTTGGTCGTGGATGATGTGTGGGTATTGCCTCGGGACATGTCTCAGTAGTAGGTAGTTCGTCTTCAACAATTTCCAGCTAAGGTATAGTAGGTAAAAGTCTTTCTAGTCTTGCATGTAAATGATTTTTCCAAAATTTGATTTAATCAAGAACAAACATGCGTTTAGAGCTTTTTCTTTCTGGGTTTGTTCATGTTTTCTGGAAATTGGTCACTTTTTTGTATGAATCTTTAAACCTTCAAGTATTGTTCTTCAAGAACACCTTCAAAAACTCTCAACTTCTCTCATGATCTGCTAAAAGTGAACTGCTGCAGAAAGGCTACCCAAGAGGCATAACGGGCTGATAGATTGTCCTGCGTTGCTAAGTGACACAAGACCTCATGATCTGAGTATAAAATAAACTCCCGAGGGAACAAATAGTGGCGCCAATGACGAACTGCTCTGACCACTGCGTAAAACTCCACATCATACGTACTATACCGGCTTTGGAGGCCAGATAGTTTCTTGATAAAGAAGGTAACAGGGTGACCACCCTGACTCAAAACTGCACCGATCCCAGCCTTCGAGGCATCACAAGAAAGCTCAAAAGGCTGACTGATTATGGTCATAATTGCATCTTTTTGCATCCATTTATATATGGTTTTGATTGGTTTATGTTCATATTTGACCCTAATATGGTATAAATTGTGTTATTAACTATTTGTTGGCAAGAAAGTGTGTTTTATAGGTGAAAATGAGCAAAAATGAGAAATTCCCGACTATAGGAGGTCAAATGATGGAATTCGAGCCCATGGGGAAGTTTAAAATACTCAATTGGAGACCCTAGGAAGCTTCAAAGAGCCGTGAGATCGAAAATGCAAAATTCAAAAATCGGACGTCGAAGATGCACTATGACCTAGTGCAACCATGCCCACGTCCGAGCCAAAGCGCTTCTATGACCGAGCAAAATTCACCTACCCAGGTTGAAAGGCTAGCGCTCGATCACACCAAGGGAGTGTTGGGGAATTAAACGCGGATCTATTCGAGATTTACGCTAAATATAAATTTAATCCTACAATTAATATCATGATTTAAACATAATTAAATCAAATAATTGTGTATCCAACAACAGCCTTTGCATGCAAAACATATGAATCATATAATATCACATAAAGCCCTAAACATGCGGAACTAAGAGATTTAGTGAATTATACCTCTTGGAGAAAAGACAGTTTTTGAGACAAAAGGCGTCCTCTTGAGATGCCTTAGACCCGAGTAGTATTGGTTATGATCAAAGGCGTCCTTTGAGATCCTTTAGAGCCAAGTAGTATCAACAATGAACTTGAAGGCGTCCTTCTTGAGACCCTCAACTTGACAAACCCAAAAACCTTCTCAAGTATTCCCTTGTCCTTATTCGTGCACCCGGTGGGAGGCCACACGAATAATTTCAACACAAGGAAAGAAAATAATTTTGGTGCCCTATAACTCTACAATTTTCGAAAATTGCAAATTAATTATAATGATCATGAAGTCTTGTATCATCTCATATTTATAATGAGAATACAAGATCTTGAATATCTTGAATATCTAATATTTCAAATCTTGATAATCATGAATATCAAATATTCTAATCTTGATAATCTTGAATACTAAATATTCAATTCTTGATATTTCTTTTCTTCATGATTTTCGAAAATTACACTATTAATTTAATGAGATTTTGATTTTATTAGATATTCTTCTATTCAAGATACATATCTACTTTTCATAAAATCTTTCATGAATTAAAAGTATAATAATTTTTGAAAAAATACACATTATATTTAATTTAATGAGATCTTGATTTTATTAGATATTCTTGTATTCAAGATACATATCAATTTTCCATAAAATCTCTCATTAAAAAAAAATTAATTTTCAAAAATTTCATCTAAATGGGCCCAAAATATTTCTTTTATTTTAATCACATTGTCAATTGTTGGACATTTAATTAGGCTACTTGAGGGGCCTTTAGGAGAATTAAGATTTGACCTCCTAATGTGCCTTGAATTCTAACATTGAGCCCAATGTCATTCAACCTATTAACATTAATCTCACTCCACATTAGGATTAATGTTGCACTATCCATCTTAACCTATATTACAATCATATGGCTCCCGGTCATTATTTCCCGTGTTTAAGATTCTCTTGTCCGTTAATTAATCAAGCCACTGAACGCTTTAATTAATTTAACATCTTATCCTTGGAGTAAGGACAGCTCTTCTTTATCATCTACCGGAAACAAATTCCACTTGCAAGATTTAGTATGACGAACGTTTAGAGCCCACCAAGGGGACTAATCATGCAAGACTCTCCAAGCACACGTTCACCTGTATTAAATCTTAGCAACTGTCATGTTCATAATGGCGTCACCCAAGATGCGAGGTATTGAGTCTTATTGACTCTCTACCCATAACAAAATAAAGTGTCACGCACGGATCACACACAGTCCTATTTAAGGACAGAGGTTTAGAAATAAACAACCACTGAGGTCCAATTCTTCATCTCATAAATCAGTACGGAAGAATTACCTCTCTGTAGGTCCTCTTCAATGCATCATCATGCACTAGTGCAATCCCTTGGTCAAGATAAGCCAATCTGGGATCTACAAATCAACCGTTTACCAATGGGGTGTTCAAATCCCATCTAGGTTGTGAATTTAGTACTTGTTACAAGAAACTGATAATGTGATCTTGTTGTGAGTTATCCGGGGATCACCACATTTATCTATAGTGTAACTTGTACTATTATATTTGAACGGGTTGCAATAAATAAATAACATTCATATTATTTAAAGCACAATGATAAAAGATTTATTTCAGATAAAGCTCAAAGATTTAGTTTAGTTATACAAAGTAAAAGCATACTTTCTAGTATAACCTAACAGGGAGCCGCTCGATTAGGTCGTCCGAGGGCACCACCAGCCTCATCCGAGCGTACCTCCGGTTTTGCACATTTTCGAGGGCACTATCGTCTTTTCACGCGTTTAATGAAGGATATAATGGTCCAAGTATGAGGGGTACTATAAATACTTGAGGCATTATATTTCCAAAGGGAATTCCACTCACTTTAATTCATTTCTTAGATTCTTCTTAGATTAGAGAAGTTAATGGAGGTTACCAAATGGGTTTATTAGATTTTCCAACTTTAAATCTTTGATTACTTTTGATCCGTCCGTTAGATTTTCGATCTGTTTGTTCCTGTGTTCTTATCTCCATTCAAGCTATGTTTCTACGGTTTAATTTTGTATTTCGCATTCCGGATTAGAAGATAGCATTTGGAGGTTTGTAGATTGTATTCCAATTCTTCTACTATTGGTAAGTTTTCATTGATTTCTTTTATAATAGTGATTAAAGATGATGTTTAGATTGTTAATTGTAGTTTTCCATTTCTAATTAGCCATGGGATAATTTCCTTATGCATTGGTGTAAGAATCCTATGAAGTAATTTGGTGATTTTGTTAATCCTATGACTGCTAAGTGATATGGGATGATTGATTCTCTTAATTGATGCTTTGAATGAATGCTTGGTATTGCCAATTGTATGTTAGGAACCTTAGTGAACTAGCAACATATGAGAATTGAGCTCTTTCATGATAGTTCTTAATAGAAGGTTGTGCATGCTAAGTGTTTGATGAAATTCTCTTAGGACAATGAGAATTGCCTAAGTATTTAGTCACCCAATTAGAGCATTAAATGTCATTAGGGAGACCTAGGCTCATTAATGAGGCATTGCCTAATTGATTATCCTATTGAATTTGCATGATTAGGAAAGACTAGCATCAAATGAACCAGAGGAGGACTACACCAATGCATGTCTTAACACTTGCTCACTTTTGTCAAAAGGTGATAGATAGTTTAACTATTTTTGCAAGAGATTAGTAGATAAACACTTGAACCTTTATTGCTTTCATAGATAAGTCCTCAAAACAACAATCTTACTTCACATTGCCCCGTTTCCCTGTGTTCGATATTATTACTTGGTCAACTTGCCGATTATACGATGACCACGTACACTTACGTGAGAGCTACACGAAATTGGTAAACACTGATCAAAGTCTGGTATGAGTAGTATAGGTGCCAAATTCAAATGCTCCTTGATGCGACGAAAGGCCGCATCCACCTCAGATGTCCAAACAAATGGGCTTGGACCACATACAATTAGTCATAGGGGCCAAAATAGAGCTGAAATGTGCGATGAAACGCCGATAAAAAGAGGCAAAACCATGGAAACTGCGTGTCTCAGTCACAGTAGTAGGAGCAGGCCAGTCACGAATAGCAGCAATCTTTGATTCATCCACTCGAATACCTGATTGGTGTGAAAATTGCTCAAAATTCTTGTGCTTTAATTGTCTATTTTGATTGAATTTTGTGTATTTTTGTACCAAATTTGACCATTTGAGCTTAATTATTGGAAAAAGGTATTTGTGTGGCTATTTTGCAGGAAAAGGATAATGAACAAATATACATTTTATTTACATGAAGGAATTAATTAAAGAGGGAGATGGGCCCACAGCAAGCACCACAAACCAATCCACTCGCCGGATAACCGCCACTCCGATCGAAATCCGCACAGCTGCACACGTCTGTCTAAACCACTCAATCGACGCCGATCGACAGCATTACCTGCAACCGCGACTCACTCTTCCGTCGCACTCCGCCCGGACTTCGCCCAAAAGCCATCCTCAACTCACCTCACAAACCGCTGCACTTTACCTTCAGCCACCGATCGACACCAGATGCCAGAACGTCACCTCCATTTCCGCATCCCTGCCGTTCTCAGTAACCGCCGCTCAAATCCGCGATCAGAATTCAGAAAACCATGGCTGCCACCTACTCAACCCGTCGGAATCGAACCTGCCTGCAATCGCTGGAATCGCCCATGGAGGACTCCTCCACGTCCAATCGAACACCACAGAGGGAGCCCCTATCCTTTTCGCGTCGACCACTGTCGCTCACCAAATCGACGCCGTCCTCGAAGCACTACCATGGCTGTTGCCTGAATCTCACCTCCTCTACCGCCTCGCCTCGTCACCGGAAATGCAGAACCTCAAAGCCGTCGCACTGCCGGAATTCATTGAAGTCGCCGATACCAGCTTTACCTTAACTGCTTCTCCTTGAACCGGTAATTGGAAAGATTTTGGGCCCAACTTTCATTTTATATGTTAAGGCCCAATTCCTTTTTAAATTAGTTAGGCCCATTTGCTGAGAAAAGGCTTGAGTTATTCTATTTAAAGGGCAATTCACTTGGAGAGAAAACAGTACACATTAGGATTTATTTTAGTTTTTATTCGAAAACAGTAGTTAGGGGTTTTAACTTTATTTTTTTCATATGCTTTTTCGTTTATTTTTCAGCAGAGATTAGGGAACTCTTTATTATTATTTTCGTTATTTTATTAATTAGGGTTTATGATTTATTTTTTCTTCGTTTATTTAATTTTTGTTATGATTGTCTTTAGGATCATGAACTAATTTTCTAATACTTTGAATATGTGAAACTAGGAGAAACTCTATTCATGGTAGTAAAATAGATGTGTTGTGAATTTTAATTCCGTTTTTATATTTCAAGGTTGTGTTTTGTTGAGTAAAAATTGCATGCAATATTCTTTAAGCTTGATTATGTGTATTTAATTCATGCCTACGACCATTGGGTGGATTGAATATCATATGAAAAGTATGGGTGGATTTTGAATCAAATCAGTGCTTAGATGTCCGACCAAGAGTCTAGGTGCTTAGATTAACCGACCTTGAACACTGTTGTCTATGATAGTGGGAGACGAATAAATTAGACTTAGTACCCATGTTGGAACTGAATAATTAATTCACCACCCTAGGAGATTTAATTTGTCTTGAGGGCTCTGGGGGAACTCAACTTGATGGGAAGATGATAGGCAACAAGGTAGTTATTTTGTCTAGAAAATAATTGCATATAATAGTGGTGGTTCTATATAAGTGAATTAAAATACATAGCGTGTTTGTTGAACTACCTAAGAATAGGGGGATGCCTAGTGAATCATATTCGGAGTATACCTTCTCACCTTTGCATTTACATAATTTAGGTTTGTGATTATGTTATTTATCTTATCTCATTGAGTGTCTGTTAGAGTTTAGGAAAACCCCCCATTTGCAATTTCAATTCATAGTTAGGATTTTTATTTTTATTTTTCTCTTTACTTCAAACAATAGACAAACATTTACTCCTAGTTTTACCTCCTGTGGGTTCGATACAACTTGTCCCTATACTTGCTCATACTACACGATCCCTTCCTCTTGAGGGTTTGGATTTT
Source organism: Prunella vulgaris (assembly GCA_026898435.1). Taxonomy (NCBI): domain Eukaryota; kingdom Viridiplantae; phylum Streptophyta; class Magnoliopsida; order Lamiales; family Lamiaceae; genus Prunella; species Prunella vulgaris. The sequence continues at coordinate 171,097 of JAPKLY010000101.1, forward strand.
GTTAATTTGCAAAATATTAGTACAAGTCAATACCGTCAGCCGAAATGATATACCCCAAAAATAGAACTGAATCCACCAAAGATCCATTTATGGGGAGAAACATAGAACTTCTCCTCATGGAGAATTGATAACACTGCACGTAAGTGATCAATATGTGCCTCCATCGAACGGATATACACTAAAATATCATCAAAGTATACCACGACGCAAGAGCCTATAAATGTACGTAACTGATTAGGATAATAATTGCATCATATTTGGTGTATTCTAGCATGATATTGAGTAATTTGTATGCATTATTAACCCTAATATGCTATATATTGTGTTATTCACGCTTTTGTGCAAGAAAGTTGCTTTTATAGGTTAAAACGGGCAAAATTGAGGAAATCACGATGAGGAAGGCGAATTGATGTGATCCGAGCATTTAGGGAGGCTTAAATAATCAAGAGGAAGGCCCTAGGAAGCTTGGACGAGCAATTGGATCGAAATGGAAAAAGTCGAAATCGAATATCGGAGGTTGAACTATGTTAGAGCACGGACCAAGCTTATATCGGGCGTAAGTGGCCTCAGTTCTAGCGTAATGAGTCTAACCTTGAGCCAAGGGGTCCGCTCGACCAGCAGTAGTGGTGCACTCGAGCTGGCTAGCTCGAGCGCCTTTGTGCATGTCATTGAGCGCAGGTCCGGTTTTGAGGGTAATTAAGGGCGAATTCATCTTTCCATCCATTTAATGAGGGGCAAATGAGTCTTAACGTTTGGAGCACTATAAATACCACATGAATCAGATTTTGGAGGGAGTTGAATCATTTTCATTAGTTCTTAGATTAGAGAGAGATAGATTAGGGAAGTTACCAAGTGGGTTACATTTTGATTCATCTTCTTATTTCTTTGATTACTTTTGATCCAATCGTTGGAATTTCAATCCGTTCATTGCATTAGATTCTAAACATCGCTAGCTACGTTTGTACGATAGGATTTATCTTTTTTATTTCCGGATTAGAAGATAGCTATTGAAGGTATTTGGAGTGTATTTCTATTTCATCTACCATTGGTATATTCCTTGTAATTCTCTTACTTTAGTGTTAATCATGACTGTAATTAGCTTAATTGTAGTTTGTACTTGCCAATTAGCCATGGGCTAATTTCCTTTTGCATTGGTGTATGGATATTACAATGTAGTTTAATATCTTGTTATCCTATGCATGTATGAGTTAGCTTGATGTATTAATTCTCTAATCTTGATGATTGATTGAACTTTTGGTGTAAGCATTTGGAAGTTTTGAGCCTCTTTGAGTTAGCAACATATGAGAATTGAGTTAATTCATTGAAGTTCATGATTGATAATTGTGAACACCAAGTGTTTGTGTTATTGTTTCTATGTCAATAAGAATTGCTTAGGAGCTAAGAACATATCAAATAGAGTATTAGGTGTTTAAGAGAGATCTTGAGCATTTGGTGAGTCTTATGACTTGATTGATATATCTAGTGATACTTATGCATGCTAGGAATGATAAGTTGTTAAATGAACCCATAATTGAAATACTCCAATGCATACTACCAGCACTTGCTCATCTTATCAAAGGTGATAGATAGATAGATATTTCCATTTTCTTGCTATTAGTAGATAGAACCCAAGACCTTTTCTTACTTTTCTTAGTTAATCACCTTTGTTGAACACTCAATTCTTACTTATCAAGCCTCGTTTCCCTGAGATAGATATTTTAACTTGGTCAATTAACAACAACATCCACGTACACTTGCATGATTGCACCCGATATTAGGCAAATAGTAACGTTTGGTTCATAATGCGAATGAACATGCTCGGCACATTAGAAAGACCAAACGGCATCACCAACCACTCAAACAGGCCTTCACGGGTTTTGAAGGCGGTCTTCCATTCGTCACCCGGACGAATCCGAATATGATGATACCCACTACGAAGATCCAATTTACTGAAAATGGTAGCACCACACAACTGGTCCAGTAAGTCATCTAACCGGGGAATGGGAAAACGATAACGTACCGTAATCTTGTTGATAGCCCGGCTATCAAAATGCATCCTCCAAGAAGCATCCTTCTTAGGAACAAGCAAAGCTGGCACAACGCAAGGGCTCAAACTCTGGCGCACGGACCCCCGAGACAACAACTCCTTTACATGGTGCACGGTAGTGAGGTCTGTTCGGAAGAAAAGCACCCGAAACAAGATAAATATGATGTTGTATATCCCATAATGGTGGAAGCCCAAATGGTAACTCAGTAGAAAACACATAAAAAAAACTCATCAACTAACTCCTGAATACGAGGATGGACAGGAGAAGCCACTACAGGAGATTCTAACCCCAACAACAAAACCACAAACTGAGCAAAAGAAACCTCCGACAAAAAGGCGGATCGTGAAAGTAATAATAAATCAAACTACACAGGAGAATTGGGCGGAACCAAATGCAATATAATATGAGACCCCTCAAATACAAAACTGTAAGTATTCAGACGATCATCATGCACAACAGAATGATCATACTAACACGAACGACCCAATAATAAATGACAGGCATCCATAGGCTCAACATCACACCAAACCATATCCTTATACTTAGCACCAATCGAAAAATGTACTAGCACACGCTTTTTCAAATGTAATTGAATTACCACGCTGTATCCAGGCCAATGTATAAGAACGGGTGTGACTCAGTAGATAAATTCAACTTACTAACAGCATCCGCAGAAATAACATTCTCACAAGAACCAGAATCTATAATAAAATGACACACTTTACACTCAATAGTGCAAGTCGACTCAAAGATATGATTGCATTGTAAATCAGAAATAGAGGTACCTTTCGGAGCCAAACACGTACGACGGAGCACAAGAACAGGACCCACATCACCCACAACATGTTCTTCGGGTAACTCCACAACGTCCAAGTCAGAAGAAGGCTGATCAACTAGGAAAGAAGTCTCCCAATCGTTTATCAAGAGGGATCGTTGGTGCAATTGCGGACACGCTGTGCGCCGGTGGCCTATCTCCCCACAAGCGAAGCAGTGAATCGATGAGGGATTAGTGCCCGCTGTATCCTGCGGTGCTGGTGGTACGGGGGTATGTACCTGCAGTCACGAACCCCTCCCCCCTCCATCGAACGAGGTGTCGAACCTGCCGGCGCTGAGGAAGATGATGATGTGCGGTCGGCTGATGTCCACAATGAAGAGGCATGCCGCGCCTGTTGTTGCTGCTCAATTAATACTGCGCGTTGGTAGGCTTCAGAAGCGGACGAGTGCATGAAAAGAAGTAGGGTTTCACGAATGCCCTTAGTCAAACTACCCACGTAATGTGCAATCAGTTGTACCTCTGAATCTCGCAAATCAAGTCGGGACTGAATTTTGTAAAATTCTTTTGTATATTGATCTACTGTTCCCGATCCCTGAGTAAGCGAAATAAATTTCTGGAACAACAAACTGTCATGGTTACAGGGAAGGAATTCTAACTCAACATGCTTGCGTAATTTCTGCCAAGAATTGATTTTAGGTTTCCAACGCTTTTCATGAGAAGGTTTCAGTTGCCGCCACCAAGAAGCGATGCGACCTCGGAAGCGAGTTGCCACCAAAGTGACTTTCTTATCATCTGGGACATCCTTGAAATCCAAGATGTCTTCGACAACAGTTATCCATTCAAGGAATCCACAGGGATCAATAGCGCTTATAAATTCGGGGATGACCAATTTGAAATCGGACTCACACCGATGATCACCATCGTGATGTCGTTGAGGCCGCTCCAAAGGTGCAAAGGGATTAACGGTTGATAGGGTTTCTTCCCCGTCAGACGTGCTCTCCAAATCATAGGGAGGAGGCGGCGGACCCCACGTCAAACATTCCTACGATTACGATCCGGGTTCACTCGGGACTGGTGTTCAACAGCCAAAATAGGGTTGGTAATATGGTGATGGATTTGCTCCAATCCAGCCGTCAGGGCGGCCACTTGACGAGAAAGTTCAGCCAATTCATTGTCACTACGTGCATCAGCCTGAACAATAGGATCAAGCGGTGGTTGACTACGAGGAGGCATCGCACCTAGTCTCTACATACCAACTGATGTAGCGGAAGCTTAAACACGAAGAACGAACACCTTGATACTATGTATACCTAGGTGACGTCAAAAATTTCATTCAGTACTAAAAAATTCAACAACCCTAATTATGAGTTCAACACTCAAATAAATAGATAAATTAGGGTCCATAAAGACAAGAGTTTATTACATTATAGTCTAGTCATAACACTGAAATTTTTAATTTAGTCATACGCTTTTTAAATTTTATAAATTGGACCAAAAAGTTACATAATAGTCTAAATCAGTGGGACCACTAAGTCAGCACCCCTAAGGCCCTAACCACCCCGTCTCTCTCTCTCTCTCTCTCTCTCTCTCTCCCTCACACTAAATCGGTATTTTTTAATATTAAAACACACACTCTCTCTCTCTCAAAAATTAGAGAATGTATCTTGAACGCTGAGCTTCGACGACGGAGTGCGTTTCCGGTGAGAGGAGCTTTTCTCCCCCTTTGTTCTCGGCGAAGCCACAAAGATAGATCACACAACTATAGATCGAATGTAGACAATTCACGACAACGACAGGCCACGCGCACGAGGCCACAACCCTTTTCACGCCCAGCCGCCATTGATTCGCTCAGATTTGAAATTTTGGGGTAAATTTCACCCTGTTTTTTCAATTTTCGGCTATCTATTTTCGTAGATAAGGTTTATGATTAGGGTCATAATTGCATCTTTTAGCATCCATTTCTACATAGTTTTGATGTGTTTATGTTCATATTTGACCTTAAAATGCTATACTTTATGCTATTAACCCTTTTGTGGCAAGAAAATATGGTTTGTAGAAAAATGTTATACTTTATGCTATAAAAAAAATCTATTTTATTAACGTTTGTGAGTGTAAATTATTTTCTATTTAAAGTATGAAAAAAAGTTGGGACATCTCAAGATAAAAGTGTGAAAATTATCTTGGGACAGAGAGTATACTTTTAAGTGTGCAAGTAATTTTGAGATGAAATGAGTAATACATAAATACTCCCTCCATCCCGTAAGAATTTGCATCCTACAGGACGGCACATTTTAAAAAAAAAATTATTTTATATATAAAATAATGGCATATGGATAAATATGTGTAAAAGTTTGTAAGTGTGCACGTAAATCAGTGTTTCCTATTTTGGTAGTGTGCAAATTTGTGTGGGACATCACAATAAAGAAAGTGTGTAAATTCCTGTGGGACTGAGGGAGTATCTATTTTAAATAAAATTAAATATTTTACAATATACTACCTCCGTCCCAGGAAAGTTTGCGGTACTTTCCTGGGCACAGGTTTTAAGAAAAAGTGTAATGAGTAGAATGTGTATGGTGGAGATTGTGAGGTAAAGATTTTAAAGGTGGAGATTTAAAGAAATATTTCCATTTTGAGAGTGCAAACTTTTGTGGGACAAACTAAAAAGAAAAGTATGCAAACTTTCGTGGGACGGAGATAATATTATTTATTATATTATATATAAATATATATTAATAAGATTATATTTAAAATAAATTAAGATTAGAATTATAAGAATTGGATTACTACATTTACACTAAATGCTAAGATATATATTTTCAACCAATCACTCATTCCAGCTATTAACGGATAAGTTTACAATAAAAAAAAATAGGCAAACACTCAAATAGAAATTTCTACGGGTCAAAGATCCGTAGAAATATTCATTTTCGAAAATTCGCGGGTCTAAACCGGGTCGGACCGAATTTGAGTATTTTTTTCCAAAATTCGCGCAGATAGTGATTTTCGCTCCCAGGTATGTTACAGTCGGGGTAAATGCATGTTACTTTAAGGCAAAACGTGTGTTACAATCAGATTAAATGTTATTTTCTACACATATTCATTTATTTTTATAGAAGTAAATATTTTTCATGCAATGTAAAACATGTATATGTTACATTGTATGTGTAACACATATTTATTCTTAATAAAAATACATTTTATCCTATAGTAACACATATATGCTCATATAATAACACAAATTGAGGAACAAACATGTGTTACAATTAGAGTAAATATGTATTACTGTAAATTTATGTTACAATTGGAGTAAATTTGTGTTACTGCAAATGTGTGTTACATCTAGAGTAAATGTGTGTTACAATTAGAGTAAATGTGTGTTACTGCAAATGTATGTTACAATTAGAGTAAATGTGTGTTACTGCAAATGTGTGTTACAATTAGAGTAAATGTGTGTTACTGCAAGATAAAATGTGTGTTACTGTATGCACAAACATTTATTTATCCTTATAAAAATATATATTATATTTTATATAACATATATAAGGTATTAAATGATGTATTAAGTACATTAATAACATATTATTAACATAAATCAACAAAGAGAATAAAAAATAAATTAAGTAACACATATTTATACTTGCAGAAATACATATTTTCTTTATAGGTACTTGAAAAGTACAAAAAATTAATTTTTTAAGAACTTGTAACATAGATTTTGCCTAATTGTAACACGTCTTTGCCCAAATTGTAACATACCTGGGAGCGAAAAAACATATTATTAACATAAATCAACAAAGAAAATAAAAAATAAATTAAGTAACACATATTTATACTTGCAGAAATACATATTTTCTTTATAGTTACTTGAAAAGTACAAAAAATTAATTTTTTAAGAACTTGTAACACAGATTTTGCCTAATTGTAACACATATTTGCCCAAATTGTAACATACCTGGGAGCGAAAAAACCTGGAACTACAAGTTGCGCGAATTTTGGAAAAAAATGTTCAAATCTGACCCGACCCGGTTTAGATCCGCGAATTTTCCAAAAATTGATATTTCTACGGTAGAAATTTCTACACAAGTGTTGCTCAAAAAAATAAAGCAATAAAAACATGACATTCTAATCCCACGTTCACCTGGTATTTGGGCGGGAAAATTGCAATACACTCACTTTGTTGTTTATATATATATATATATATAGATATAGATATAGATAGGGGATTAGTACCAAAATCATCCCATAATTTTTTTAATTTATCTCATATCGCCGAAAATGATATAAAACATCGTCGTTTTATTCACGTGCTATATTTTTCGGCGGAATTGGCTCATTCAGCATGTGAATAAAACGACGTAATTTATATCATTTCCGGCGATTAAGGACTAATTTAGTTTGATTTGAATTGTTATAAAACTAAATTAAAATATTATATAAATATGGGATCAAATCGAAAAAGTAAAAAAATTATGGAACGATTTTACTATTAGTTAAAAATTTGAGCATCTCAATTCGCAACTATCATTTACATTTAGATAAAAAAAAAAAAACACATTAGTATTATAATGAATAATTAGAAGAAAGACGCCCATAATAAGAGTGAAATTTTAGGCGGTGGGAGTTACACAGCTGTTGCGTGTCTGGCATACCGAACGCCGTAGCTAAACAAGTGTCTATACCACTTTAATTAAATTCTCCGCAGCACTATACAACAATCTGCTGCCTCAATTCTTTTGCATAAACAGATGATTGAAAATTTTGTGCAGTGATTTCGTGTATTTTCAATTCACAGTGAGATAACAAAGATGAACAATGCTAAGAGTAAAAGTACACGGTTCAGTTCTTCCTCATCCCATTATTCCATTTAATTTTCTTTTAAAAGAGAGCTAAAAATTGCACCAAAACAGCTAACTTCCACAAGATCTCCATTGCAAATCATGTTGCAACCGCAAACTGATCATGGCAGTCATATACCTAATTTGCAATTAAGGAGGCACCATATGATCAATTTAGAACTCAATTTACTTACCTGTGCTGTAATCATACTTCAAAAAGAGGAAAAAGATTTTTGAAGCTGAAATTCGGACTGATTTTGCCGCCTTTCTCACAGTCAAATCCACAACCACATTGCGGGCACTCGTCGAAACTCTCAACCGGAAACTCTGCCGATGCAATACCCACGGAAAGTTCCAGATCGCCCCCATCCATAGACACCTCAATAATATTCACCCAAAATAACAGGATTTTGACCTGAATACCATTCAGATTTTCGATTTTGCCCTTGGAGATCGTGCCGGTGACTGTACTCTTGTACTTGAGGTCATACCCTTGGATTGTGAAGCTGCAGGTTGTGTTCAAATGGACTGAGAATTTTCCGGTGGCGGAGTCGATTTCGTAGACCGTCACGCCCTGCGGTAGAATACCTTCAGGAAAACCGTAGGATCTGAGGACTTGGTACACCGTCGGCGGCGAGTCGGTGAAGATCGAGGAGGCGAAAGCGGAGATTAGAGAAAGGGTGAGGAGGAGGAATCGGAGTAAAGACATGGGCGGCAATGGCTGGGTTTGAATTTTGGGAGAATAGAAAGATTTCGGAAAGACTGTGGCGAGGGAGGGAGGGGTTAACAAACGTGTGAAATAGAATAGTATATTCTCGATACTTCCATTGTAGACTGTTCGGCGGATATGCTCAACATTATCAAAAATGAGATTTTTTTTTGTCACTCGTAATATTTAAAATAATTAATTAGGACAAAATTTCTTTGCAATTGCATCCATTTAATATTTATATATATATAATACATATATATATTAATTGTATAAAAAATAATTAATATTAATGTTTTAGTGTAATTTGTCAAAATGTTTTAGTATAAATAATTGTATACATTATGTGCATTTGAGATCTTTTGCATTAATAATTTATCATCAACAATTTGTAAGAATAAATATTATTAAATATTTTTATTTATAAATGTTACCAACTTATTGGGCATGTTTATTGGAAGTTGTTAATTACTTTCACTAGTATATAAGTATAGCACATAAGATAGATGTCAAAGTAGATTGAGTAGTTGTCCCTAGAGCTGTCAAAATGGGCCGGCGGGACGGGGGCGGGCCGGGATGAAAATATGGCGGGCTGCAAAAATTTCAACTCAACTCATTTAATGGCGGGCTACGGGCTTAGACGGGTCATTTCTAATTTTTTTTTTAAATTATTTACTATAACTTCAACTAAATTCAACATATAAAATCACATAAATAATTTATAATAAAAATCTCACAACGAGAGCCACAATTCACATAAAGTAATGTTCATCAAACATAATACAAATCTCATACTTTAGTCACAACTCACAAGTCTCGTAAAATAAAATTTACAAAATAAATTTATAATCTTAAGACATAAACTCAGCACAAGTCATAAAGTCTCTCAAAACTCATTACATCATTAAAATCATTTTCGTTTTCTCCATCCATCTCGTTATCGTCTTTATTAATTAAAGGTTCATTAATTTTTAATGTTAGAATTTGTTAAGCTTGCATTGAACCTACTTGAGAGGTTTCAAGTTCTTCATAGCAGAGAGCTGTAAAAACTCAAATTAAAGTAGATAACTATTGTTAAGACACACACTTCCTAGAAAACAGTTGGTCTAAAGTGATGTATATATATATTCATAAATTTTATGCTACAACCTATATTCATTAATTGTATAATTAGACTTGGCTTGACAATGATGTAATTATTTAAGGCCAGCATCCACAAAAGTTGCCCATTTTTGTTAAGTTTGATAAATAATTGTAATTATAGTAGTGAAAAAAGAAGAACACAAACCTTTGTTGCGTGCTTGGTGGACCGCGACTGGCGAACAACTGCGTGAGAGGGCTACGTAAGGGTGCGTGATTTGTGAGTGAAGCAACGTGAAGTGTGTGAGAGTGAATTGGCTGAGGAAGTGAGGATTGCGTCTTGTGTGGGTGAGCGGCGCCGCAATCGCTTCACGACAGCGGTTGTTTGGGTTTGGGAGGATAATATTAGCAGCTAGGTTTTCTTGGATTGATATTTGAGAGAGGACGTGTTTGGTTCTTTTAGAACTTGGGATGGAAGGAAAAAGTAATATAAAATTTTAAAGTTAAAAAATAATTAAAAAATATCATATATTACACAAATATATATCACATATATTATATATAAGTATAACAAATATATATTGGCACAGCCCGCAGCCCACCCCGTGACCCAAAGGGGCCAGCCCGTCTAAGCCCTCCCCCAAACGGGCTTAGAAATCATTGGCCCAACCCTCATATTATTATCGCGGGGCGGGCTGGCCCAACGAACCCAGCCCATGTTGACGGCTCTAGCCGTCCCTTCATAAATTAAAGGAAAATTGGTCAAACACTTCTTAGTTCACGAACTTCAAAGCCTAAATGGATCAATCTATTTACATTGCAAGCTTTAGCGAGTTGAGGACGGGTGTGGTGATCTTCTCCTGCACTATCCTAATCTTTTTATATAATTGTTGGTAGGCGAACTTAATCCAAAAGATAACACAGGGAAGCTCGGCGAAGCAAGATAGAAGCTCGTCCGAGCTCCTGATGGACCAGGCTCAACCCCCAATCATACCAGGAGAGAGAGGGTCTTGGGCGAGCTTCCCCACCGGGAAGGAAACTCGCCTCTATCAACGGAGACCAAGTAGGAGTCCACTGCTGCATTACTCCCGAAAATAACACAAGGCACTGAAGCCCGCCTAGAAGCTCGCCGAAGTTAGGGACGCTAGGCAATGTGTGTATAAAGAGCAAGTAGATATGTAGTAGGACAAGCATTGTAAATGATGCATTGTGATGGTCCAAGACGAGGGTCAGGAACCTTCGTCAACACCTAAAGCCTAAAAGGCTCACAAGGTGTCATCTCACAATGACACACCTATAAATAGGCATCCCTTGTACCATTCTCTCTCCAACTGAATCATAATACAACAAACTTTCTCTCTCTAAACTCTCTACTTTCTCTCTCTACATTATCCTTCCAAGAACAAATATTCTTAGATTATTGTTTGGTAGAATTACATGTTATAATAGCCACATAAATACATCATTAGTAAATTCTATCAACAATAATAATAATTATAAAATTATTTTTTTACTTTAATTAAATTTAATGTATTGTACCTTTAAATTTATTTTTTTAATAAAAATATTTACAAATTTTAAAAATGAGTTGGTTCGTCTAAATTCCCAACTGAAAAATAAATTGGTTGGATTGAAAGTTTTACGGTCCGCTAAAATTTATCCCTCTAGTCTCAGTATCCGTTTCGACACCTCTACATAAAAGTATATTTTTTATCATAATTAATATTTTGTGTAAATTTAATATAATGGCACTAATTATCCTTTTTTTTTAATCCAAATTTGATGGTCAATAATAACATGAATTCAAATTTTTAGATTTAAATATAATAAAGAATAGGGATGAATAATACAAGGTAATATGATTCAAATTATCCAACTTTGTATAATTTTTTTTTTTTTACCATTTAATCGGGAGTCATTTTTATCTCTAAACAATTAAAATTTTGAGCATCACAGTTTGCAACTATAATTTACATTTAAGATCCAAAAAGAAAAAAAGAAAGACATTTATATTATGTTGAATAATTAGAAGAGTAAATCTTTTAATAATTGAGATTGTTTATATTTAAAAAATTATATTTAATTATATTAAAATAAATGAGCTAATTACACTGAAAGTTATTATTGGTATAAAATTTTCAGTATAATTAATATTCTTTTTTTTAGTATAATCAAATATAATTTTTCAATATAAACTATTTTAACTATTAAATAAATATATTATAAGACAATTGCACAGGAGATTTTTGCAATAGAAGGAAGAAGAGACTAAAGGGGGGTGTATTCGTTTGGGATTTCGTAGGATTTTAAAGGATTTTTTTCTTATAAAAAAATCTGTTGGTATTCAATCAGGATTTTAAAAGATTTAAAAATAATCCACTGGTATTCAATCAAGATTTTAAAAGACTTAAAAACAATCAACTGGTATTCAATTAGGATTTTAAAAGACTTAAAAATAATCCACTGGTATTAAAAAATATAAGGATTTTAAAGGATTGTTGGGTTTGATGGATTTTGATGGACTTTTTAGTGTATTTTATAAATACCAACAATCCCATCAAAATCCCTAGGATTTCGGTGGACTTTTATAGTTAATGACTTTATTTATCCCCAAATTGATTTATATATGATTTTATTTTTATTTTTAAGACCCAAAATATTTTTAACCTTATAATTTTATCCCTGCATTTATATTTAATTATATGGTTATTTTTATTAGTCATGACTCATAATACTAACATCAACGATAAAACAATTACAGTGACGATGACTAATATAATATTTTATATATATACATATATATTAGAATAAATAAAAATAATTATTATAATTAATTATATATGTATATATATATATATATATATACATATTGTTTCATTTAAAAAAATTAATATCAACAAAACAATATTGTTCATCCTAACTTATACACAAGATAAATATTTATTTTTTATATTAGTATTACTATAATACTAATATTATATGTTGCATATATCATTAGGTAATATTTTTCCATTGACATTATTTTTCGCGGAATTTGAATTTTGTTATTTTTTACTTTGGTTGTTTTGATTATTCAATATCGATACTTTTTAACATACACATCTATATATGTGTATATCATATATATATATATATATATATAAGTAGAAATTAATATATGATGATATAATTCTAATAAAATTACGCATTAATTAAGGTAGAATTTTTTTATTACAATGGTTTGGGCCAAATTTTTGCCAATATACTGTGCCAAAAGTCATGTAAAAAAACAAAAAAACTCATTCTATCATTGGTAAAAGGAAAATATAATAGAAAAAAAAGAAAAAAAAAATAATTTTCATGCATGCAAAATTGCAAACCCCACTCTTTAAATTTTTATTAGGAGTTCATGTACGTTCTGAGTGGGTGAGAGGGTTCGGCTCATGATTCCAAACTACTATATGATGTTGTAACAAGAGCAAGACGACATGACGATAATGCTTGTAGGACTAATATAGCTATAGATATGCAGATGAATGTTATTTAGGAGGACATAATATTATGATTCTTTTTTTGTTTGTCTTTGATTTTTTTTAAATTTGAAGGTATAATTTTTTTTTTATTTCATATCATTTGACACAAATCCATGAAATTCTGTAAAGTCTACAAAGTCCTACAGAATCCATTAAAATTCTGCTTTTAAAAGTCTTACAAAATCCTACAAAATCTTAAAAGTCATCAAAATCCTACAAAATCTTTAAAATCTGCAGGACTTTTTTCAGCTAAAAAAGTCTTTTAAAATCCTAATCCAATACACCCCCCTAAGAGTTCATATGCCCAAAATTTTAGGCGGTGGTCGGTAGAGGTTGCATAGTTGTTCCGTGTCTGGCTTACCAAACAAGTAGCGAAACAAGTGTGTTACTATACCACTTTAATTAAATTCTCCATTGAACCGCAAATATTTTTGCACTTATCTCTTTTCAATATTATTTTAACATTTTCAAAAAGTAATAAAATATACTCCCTCCGTTCCACTATAAGTTGCTCATGTTGTCATTTTCATCTGTCCCACTATATGTTGATCATTGCTATTTTTATCTTTTTTGGACACTACTATTCACTTCTTTATTATTATTTTCAATATTTTTTACACTATTTCCATTACTTTTTCACTTTTCTCCATCACATCACTTATACTTTTTCATTTTTTCCATCACATCACTGATATTTTTTCACTTTTACCTTAATTCGTGTGTCCAAAAGCAACGAGCAACTTATAGCGGGACGAAAGGAGTAATATTCATCATTTATCTAACCCCAAAAGCATACTCCCCTTTTCTTAGATGTGATTCATATGTACCAACTATGATAATTACACTGCTAAATTATTCACTTGATGACATACACATAAACTGATGACCTCGAATCGCGCCTAGGTCACGAACCCCCGCGGATGTCACAAGAAGAGTAGGATGAGTTCATCAGCGATCCCATGTGGAAAAGTCAAAAGAGGAAGGTCACTCCCATGGAAGAACTGACAGCACTCCCGGTGGACCCAGAAAGGGACTTGGAACTTTTCATAGGTTCCGAGTTACCAGAACTGTACCGGTCGAGGATGGAGCAGTTCATGATGTCCAACTTGGACGTGTTTGCCTGGTCCCATGAAGACATGACGGGAATCCCGTTGGAACATGTTTGTCACCGACTCAACATAGATCCGACGAGGAGGCCCGTCCGCCTGAAACGAAGGAAGTACGGACCAGACAAGTACGCGGCCCTAACCACCGAGGTTGGGAAGCTGTTGGAAAACAAGCTGATCAAGGAAGTCTTATGTCCACAATGGGTCGTGAACCCCGTCCTAGTAAAGAAGAACAACGGAACGTAGAGGCTGTGCATCGACTTCACGTACCTAAACAAGGCGTGCCCGAAGGACAACTTCCCACTACCCCACATTGATCAACTTGTGGATAGCACCGCGGGCCATGAGATGATGACATTCATGGAAGCTTTCGCGGGCTATCACCAGATAGCACTGCACCCAGATAACCAGGAGCATACGTCGTTCTACACCAACAAAAACATGTATTGATGGGAAAGGATGCCGTTCGGACTCATCAACGCCGGAGCAACCTACCAAAGGTTGGTGAATAAAATGTTCGACCAACACATCGGCAAATCTATGGAGGTGTACGTGGAAGACATAGTTTTCAAGAGTTTGCGAAAGGAGGATCACCTTGACCACCTAAAACAAACCTTCGACATTCTACGCCACTACAACATGAAGTTGAACCCCAAGAAGACTAGCTTCGGAGTGCATTCAGGGAAGTTCCTGGGACATCTGGTGAGCCAACGAGGAATAGAGGTCAGCCCGACGCAGGTCCAATGCATAATTGAGATGGGTATGCCTGATTCTATGCAGAAGATCCAGAGGTTGACCGGGTGCATGGCAGCTTTGAACAGATTCATCTCCAGGTCTGGAGATCGAAACTGTCCATTCTTTGAAGCGATAAAGGCGAACACGCGCAGATATAAAGAAGCGGCTAAAGCCAACAAGCTCCACCTCAAAAACCACTTCGAATGGACGAGCGAATGCCAGCGAGCCTTTGAAGACATCAAAGCATACCTTGCAAATACACAAGTCCTGTCGAAGCCAGTACCTGGTGAGAAGCTGTACCTATACCTCGCAGCATCGGAGGTTGCGATCAGCTCCATCCTGGTTCGAGATGAGGCAAAAACACACCTACCAGTGTACTACGTAAGCCAAGTCTTGCACGAAGCTGAGTTGCGGTACACCCCAACAGAGAAGCTAGCCTACGCACTGGTGATGAGTGTTAGAAAATTGAGGTCCTACTTCTTTGACCATCCGGTAGAGGTGTTGACGACATTCCCACTAAGGCAAATATTGCAATGGCCGGACACTGCAGCACGCTTGTTGAAATGGTCACTAGAGGTTAGTCAATACGGTATAACCTACGCACCCCGAACAGCGATCAAGGGACAGGCACTCGCCGACTTCATTGTCGAACTAACCTTCCCACAAGATCCGACGAGGGGGCGTATAGCTCTGTGACACCTCTATATTGACAGATCATTAACTAGCACAGCAGCAGGAGCCGGTGTAGTCCTAATTAGTCCAGACAGACAAGTCTTCACCTCCGCAATCCGGTTCGACTTTAGAGCAACCAACAACGAGGTGGAGTACGAAGCTTTGATAGGCGGACATAGGTTATCGTTAGCTGTGGGGGCAACCAACCTTCAAGTTTTTCGAGATTTCCAGCTAATAATATCCCAAGTCCGGGGGGAGTACGAGGCAAAAGATCAGCAAATGATGATGTACCAGAAGATAGCGGCACATCTGATCTCGATGTTTACGCAGGTTTACATCAATCAGATACCTAGGCTGGAAAACACACAAGTAGACGCACTAGCCCGACTAGCTACCATTAGCGGCGAAGCCGACTTGACGGAGGTTGTCATCACTAACTTGAAAAACCCCTTGACATCTGATTACAAAGTAAATCGGCGAGTGGGGGGCAAGAGGATGCTGAAGATTGGTGTATTCCGATCCAAAAATACTTAAAGGACGGAACAACCCCCGAGGATGCATGGGAAGCTAGTCGGCTAGTGAAGCAAGCAGCCAGATATACGTTGGTGGATGGCCAACTCTATAAATGTGGATTCTCTCTACCCCTACTCAAGTGCTTATCTAAGAAGCAAGGGTTCGAGGTGTTAGAAGAAATTCACGAGGGAATTTATGGAAGTCACGCTGGGGGCAAGCTCTAGCATACAAGACAATCAAACAGGGGTATTACTGGCCCACTCTTCGCAAAGATGCCATTAGCTTCGCACGGAAGTGCCGAAAGTGTAAAATTTTCGCACTTAATATCCACTCCCCAGCCACTCAACTGAAGTCAGTTTTCAGCCCATGGCCCTTTGCAAAATGGGGTATAGACTTGATCGGCTCATTCCCACCTGGCAGAGGCGGTGTAAAGTTTGTTGTTGTAGCAGTAGACTATTACACTATGTGGGCTGAAGCCGAGGCACTTACAACGACAACGCAAGAAAAGATGATCGGTTTTATATGGAAGAGCCTGATCTGTCGATTTGGACTTTCGCAATTGATCATCACGGATAACGGAAGACAGTTTGATGGCCAGAAGTTGAGAGACTTTTGTGGTTCGTGGAACATCAAGAAGCACTACTCGACTCCATATCATCCGCAGTCAAACGGCCAGGTTGAGGCGGTCAACAAAATTCTGAAACACATATTGAAGATCCGCCTCGAAGACAAGAAAGGAAGTTGGGCAGACGAACTTCTGGTGGTTCTATGGTCTTACAGAACATCATACCGAGCAAGTACCGGAGAGACGCCATTTGCTTTAGCCTTCGGAACAGAGGCGATAGTACCGGTGGAAGTCCAGAACAAGACTTGGAAGGTGGTAGGATTCGACGAAGAAAAGAATGACGAAGCCTTGGCGGTCGAAAAAGATCTGATTGACGAGACCAGAGCTTCATCAGAAATGAAGAATGCCACCTGTAAACGCAGAGCAGAAAAGTACTATAATTCCCAAGTCTGAGATCGAAAGTTCAAGGTTGGGGATCTAGTACTGAAGAAGAAACTAATGGCCCCACCAGGTGTATTCGGATCGAATTGGGAAGGGCGGTTCCGGGTGACCGCAGCCTGGGCAAATAGCACATATGACCTCGAGGATGCAGAAGGGAACGCCTCATCATACACCTGGAATGCGGCACATTTAAAGAAGTTTTATCAATAGATAGAGGTTTTGTAATATACTAGTCGAGGGTTCGCATCAGAAATGTTGATGGCGACCAACGTAGACTACGTTACTATATAAAGTTAGAAATTTTCAAAAAATATCCAACTGCTCGAAGGTTCGCGAAATATTCAACCTTTCGAAGGTTCACGAAATATCTAACTGTTCGAAGCTTCGTAATGCGCAAGGGCCAAGGTCCCGAATGTTATAATCTAAAAGCTCGAAGGCAAAGGTCAAAGTGCACCGGGTCAGCGAAGGTATCCTTCTTAAAGGATCACTAAGTGCCCACTGCCGTAAGTTAGAAAAATTCACAAAAAGACGGTTAAAACGTCTAAGGCAAGGTTCATGAAACCCAATCGCCCAAAGTGAATTAAACAAGGTACAACTCGCTACCCCAAGTGGTTTAAGACGAGCAATTCGCGGCCCTAAGTGGTGTAAGACGAAGAATACGTACTAATCAAACAAAGGTACGATTCGTAGTCTTAAGTGATGTAAAACGAACGATTCACTTCTTGAAAGTAGTGTAAGAAGAACAAGTAAGTACCAAAAATATAAAAACGAGCCAATTAGAATTATAACGTAAGCGTAAAAAAGGTAAGTAAGGACAGGTTGAGACAAAAAGAATCGAGTTCCATCCAAAAATACTTGATGAATTTTCAAGCCAAAAATGGTGCTTGAAAAATTCCCAAGTATGAGTAGTGGTGCTAGCCACAACGGTCGGCTAGCTGACCATCTTTGAACTACAAAAGTAAGCTCCTTCTGGGCGAGCTATACAATGCCCGGTGAGCTACAGTAACTTGGCAAAAAGCAAAAAGCTACAAAAAACTATTCTAAAGAAAACGGAGAAAAACTAAGTCTCCGGAGCTGAGGGGTCTTGGGGAGCAAGAGTAGGGGCGACGTCGGCAGGGACATCGGCATCGGCAACATGGGGGGCGACCTCTCCACCTACAGTCTGGTCGGTCGGGGGAGAGAGCCTCGGCAAGACGGTGATGTTACCGGTGCACCCACTGGTGTCGAACTCACCAATGTTGACCATGGCATCCCCGCAAACCTCTTGCATCTGCTCCACGGTGGGGGGAGTTCTCACCTGATCCCCGGTGACCTCCTCTTCCTCGGCGAGGTTCAGTTCCGGCATGGGGATAGTTTGGATGATCTTGAATCGTGCCGAGATGAAGTCGAGAGGGATCCTGAGCTTGGGAAGGTCGCCGATGTCCAGCTCCGTCTCATCGGGGAAGGGAGCCTTGCCCAGACACTCCTTGAAGTTGCCCACTACAGCCTCAACCTCGTCGTCTTTGTGAGCCCGCGCCCACCAAAGCGTCCTCAAAACCTCAGCGTAACATTGGACGAATCCTTTGTCAGAGGCCTCGGCTCTCACAGCCACCAAATCTGCCGAGGAAGAGGCACCATTTCGGAGCTCGACAACCTCATTGATCTTCGCCGTAAGCTTGTCCCTCAGCTTCGAGCACTCCTCATCGGTGCTCTTGACCAGACCCCGCTGCAGCTCTAGCTCCTTTTTGGTCACCGCGTGCTCGCCGGCCTCCTTGGCGAGCTTCTCAGCAAATTCCTCCTCCTTAGCCCTGATTTGTGCATCCGCATTTTACTGGATGGAGGCGAGCTGTCGTTGGAGCTGGCTGAGGTTCTCGAGGGCGTTGTTCTCAGACGCAAGAGCCGCAGCTGTTTTCCCCTCGGCGAGTTCCAAAGCCTTCTTCAGCTTGTCGGCGTTTTCCGCCATCTTCAAGTAGGCTTCATTCCTTTTTTGGCGACCTTCCTCCAGTTGGGTGGCTTGGTCAATCGCCTTCTGATTTGCGAGCAATAGCCCGCTCACGTGGTACATCGCAAGCCGGGCATTCTCGATCAAATTTTGGCTCTCGATGGTCGCCAGCTGAGGGGTTGACCAGTATCTCGGAACCTCGCTCACAGTGTTTCGAGCAAGGCCCGGAGGAAGGCTGCGTATCGAGGTGAGGAAACGAGACCGCTCATAAGCATGGATAGCCTCATGCCTATTGGGATGCGCGATGGGGGCATAGCTGCGAAGTCAAAACAGTTGAAGTTAGAGAAAAGAGAATACAAAGAAACGACGAGGATTGAAGCCGAGGTAGCAGACTACTCACTGATCTCGCTCGGGGTCCCAGCCTAGGAGAGTGTCGTCGTTGGTCTGAAACTCGAACGGAGTCAAGGTCGGTGGCGACCTTTGGAGAGGGGTGATTGCCAGCGGAGCAGTAGATTGAGCAGAGCCACCTTGCCCAGACCTCGCCAAAGCCCGCCCGGTTGGGTCAGACTCCTCATCCCACAAGGCGAACTTAGTCCTCTTGCGGCCATGGGGGTCTTCATCACCTACTCGGGATCCATCAATCCTATAAAGACCACCCTTTCCCAGGACC
Source organism: Prunella vulgaris (assembly GCA_026898435.1). NCBI lineage: Eukaryota > Viridiplantae > Streptophyta > Magnoliopsida > Lamiales > Lamiaceae > Prunella > Prunella vulgaris. The sequence continues at coordinate 190,679 of JAPKLY010000101.1, forward strand.
TCGCTCAGGCGTGGCACCGGCTCGCCCTGCTCCCCTACTGGCGACCTCCGCAGCCTTGGTTTTGGGCGGAGCCTTAGCCGGCCCTTTCTGGACCCTAGATCCGCCTACCTCACCTTTCTTCGAGGTGAGCTCAGCTTTCTTGCTCGCCTCTAGGGTGAGAGCTGATGGCATAGCCGGTTGGGGCGAGGTGGGCCCATGGTGAATTGGCGAGCAAGGGTTTGATAGGCGGGAGGAACTTCAATGGTGGGAAATGCAACCCAGTTACCACCTGCGAAATTTTAAAACAAAGTGATTAGCAACTTGACGAGCTAACCACCCCATGGGGGAGCTTCAGTAAGTTGGTAGACCTGGAAGCTCGGGGCCTTGAACTGCTAGGTGATGTGGCAAGGTATGAAGTCCGGCAAGCCTAAGGCAGTGGTGCTGGCTGAGATGGGCGATCTCTCAATCCTCTTTACTCCTCAAGTAGCACAAAGCTCGCACCAGGTCGAACTCGATTGGGATTTCGGGCTTTCCGCGACTAGACTTGTGGTGCTTCAAACCGGCAAGAGAAAGGAATTAGATTAGTAAATCTAATTCAACCCACGCACACCGAAGTAGGCGACCTACTGCTGACCTCCCCATATTCGTCTAGGGAAGGGATTCGTCCTCCTCGCCCGGAGTAACTAGCGGAAGCTCGCCAGTCTCCGCCCATGAAGACAAATTGCTGCTTCCAGTCACGGACCTTGTTCGGAAGGATGCCCAAAAACTTCTCCCCCGGGTGAGCTTTGAGGTAGTAATACCCCTTGCCGTTGTTCACTTGCCGAGTTACGGTGAACAATGCATCGAGCTCGGCGGTGGTCAATCGGTTCTCATATCCCTCCAACCCGAAGACTGCCAACGCCGCCAGCAAGCTACTCCAGGAATTGGGGGTGAGCTGTGTAACGGCGAGGTTGTGGTCTAATAAAAATTGACCGATGATCGGGTGTAAGGGCAGCGTGAGCCCGACCTCGAGGGTGTGCACATTGATAGCCGTCAACCTGGCCGGAGGCGCATCAGCTCGCTCGTTCTTTTCTGGGGCATATAGGTAGATGTCAAGAGGGATCCGATATCTCTCGCGAAGTTTGGGAAGTTGGTATTCGTTTATCACACTCCGAACGTCGCTCGCTTTGTAATCAGACTTTTTCGCTGCATCCCGAAAAGTTCGCCTGGGAAGAGGGAAGCTCGCCACGTGCTGGGCGACGTATTCCTCCCAATCAAATGGATGGATGACATCGGCGGAGACCTGGTGTTCGATCAACTGGGGTTCGGGGAAGTCGATGGATCGGAGCCAGTCAATTGTAACCTCGTCGAGGTCACCTCCTTGCTCGTCGGCCTCGGCGGCCTCCTCACCAACCTCGGTGACCTCTTCGCCATCTTCGTTGACCTCCCCTGTGGCCTCGGCGACCTCCTCGTCCTCTGTTAAGGCCTCGTTTGAGGCTAACTCGAAACCCGCCAGAGCTCGCGGAGATAGGACTCTTCACTCTGGCCAGAGTTGGTAGCCTTTTCCCCTGAGTCGAGTCGGACCTTACCAAGGAGCTCACCGGAGTCCGGACGAGCTACTGAGGCCGTCTCAGATCTCAGGTCGGTCATTATCGGAGTGACAAGGGGAATCGGTTTGTTGCCAGTCATCGGCCTTTTCCCCGGATTACGGTTCGAAAAGGTTCTACTTGAAGATTCGGCCGACATGGTTGAGACGAGGTTCGAAAGTTCCAAAATGGTCCAAGAATCTCAGTCATCGGAGTTACGGTATAAAGGTGATCGGAAAAGTCAAAAAGCTGCCGGAAACGTCCAAAGTTTCCAGAAAGTTGAAGAAGTGGGAAGAATAACAAAAGGAATCTGCAAAAGAAATGAAAGAAAGAAGGAAAATGGGGGTATTCTACCTTGGGCACTCGAAACTCCATCGGAAGCAAGGGATGCCGATCGCCGGAAAGTGCTCTCAAATTTCGGAAGTGGTAAAAGTGAGAAATGATCCTGATTTCTCATATATATATAGGCAAGGGTGTGAGCTTGAATTTGCGGAAAGCTCAGGGACTAGTGTGCAAAAATTTGAAAGTTTGTCATGATGGGCGCGGGAAACAACCCCTAAAAAGGCGTGCACGATGCCTTGATTCTGGCACTTTGTCGGCTTACAAACCACCACGAAGAAGCTCGCCTACAAAGCTCGGCATCAAACCGAGGAAAAGTTCGCCAACACTCGAGCCTCCGTCCATAGAGACAAGTCAGCTCGCCCACACATTAAAAATATCATGATTTGAGCGAGCTGGGGGGCAAATGTTGATAGGCGAACTTAATCCAAAAGATTAACACAGGGAAGCTCGGCGAAGCAAGATAGAAGCTCGTCCGAGCTCCTGATGGACCAGGCTCAACCCCCAGTCATACTAGGAGAGAGAGGGTCTTGGGCGAGTTTCCTTCAAGCTCGCCTCTATCAACGGAGACCAAGTAGGAGCCCACTGTTGCATTACTCCCGAAAATAACACAAGGCACTAAAGGCCTCCTAGAAGCTCGCCGAAGTTAGGGACGCTAGGCAATGTGTGTATAAAGGGCAAGTAGATATGTAGTAGGACAAGCATTGTAAAGGATGCATTGTGATGGTCCAAGACGAGGGTCAGGAACCTTCGTCAACACCTAAAGCAAAAAAGGCTCACAAGGTGTCATCTCACAATGACACACCTATAAATAGGTCTCCCTTGTACCATTCTCTCTCCAACTGAATCATAATACAACAAGCTTTCTCTCTCTAAACTCTCTACTTTCTCTCTACATTATCCTTCCAAGAACAAATATTCTTAGATTATTGTTTGGTAGAATTACATGTTATAATAGCCACATAAATACATCATTAGTAAATTCTATCAATAATAATAATAATTATAAAATTATTTTTTTACTCTAATTAAATTTAATGTATTATACCTTTAAATTTATTTTTTTAATAAAAATATTTACAAATTTTAAAAATGAGTTGGTTCGTCTAAATTCCCAACTGAAAAATAAACTGGTTGGATTGAAAGTTTTACGGTCCGCTAAAATTTTTCCCTCTAGTCTCAATATCCGTTTCGACACCCCTACATAAAAGTATATTTTTCATCATAATTAATATTTTGTGTAAATTTAATATAATAGCACTAATTATACTGCTAAACTATTCACTTGATGACATACACATAAATTTTATGTGATTTTATTACATATAAAGTCATTTATATATAGAAATACTAAAAGTTATATCTTACAAATAAGGTCATAAAATGAACCATATATTATAAATATGATCAAAATGAGATTGTATCACACCTCATTCCCATTAAAAAACGTCTGAAACCCTACCCCTACCATCTACCCTCCTATTATATCTAGCGAATAACACCCCCTTCCACACACCCATTTTGCAGATTTCAAAACAAACCCCCCCCCCCCATCTCTCTCTCTCTCTCTCTCTCTCTCTTCTCAACCTTCCCCCACCCTTCCTCCAATGCTGTCGTCCCCCCCTCCTACCACCCTTCGCTACCCCCAATCACCCACTCACGCCTCCACTCGATTGGCATCCCAAGCCCAATCCCCATCGTTGCGTCGCCGATCTGAGAGAAAAAGCAGGCCGCTTTGTCATTGCCAAAAGATCGGCGCGAAGATGCACTCCCTTCTTGGATTGACACCGATTTGCACATTTTTCAGCGTTGGTTCCTCTCCTCTCAATCGGCGGTGGATCTACATATTCGGCACCCTCCATCCAGCGTTGACCTTCCCTTCCTCTTTCCTCGCCCCCCCCTCTCCACCTTATGGCTGACAGGTCTCTCTCTCTCTCTCTCTCTCTCTCTCTCTCTCTTCTCTTTTTGTGTGTGTTTTTTTTCTGCATCTGGAGTTCATATTGGCCATGCTAATTCTGCGATTTCATATTGGCCATGGTGGATTTCATATTGGCAACCTGGATATAATATTGATTTTGTGTTAATGTTTAATTTTGTCATACTCAGTTGAGTTCTGCATATTATCAAAGGTTTGCAATTTGATAAGTTTCAACTAATCCCCAAATCCTTGAATGTTTTTTTTTTTTTTTTTCAATCTTCTCAAATGTCAAGGTTTCAAACACTAATTTGTTTCTTTTTTGTAATTTTTGCTCAGGGATTCCATCAGCTCAATGTTGAGATTGTTTTTGTTGTGGAGGTGACTTAAGAGGACTTGAGATTTTTAGATTTGTTTGTTGATGCAATTTTTTTTTTTTTTATTAATGCTGTAAAAATTTTGGGCAAAAAATAATAAAATGTACTTGATAATATTAGAATATATACGATAAATTTTATGTTATATGCAAATTTTTTAACTTTATATTCATTTTTTATGTGATACATGCAGAAATGTAATATTGTTATTCAAAATCGAAAATTTGAATATATGGATAAAAAAAATTGGATATGCAAAATCAAAATATTGCATATGTAAATGAAATTAGTGAATTAAAAAATTTAGACCATAGAAAAAAAATCTTAAAAAATAATTAGTAAAATAATAATATTTTTATAAAAATAAAATCTATGAATATAATAAAATATTAAAAATAGATAATTCTGTGAATTATGTAAATTATGAATCCAACAACAAAGTTTTTGTAAAAAAAGAAAGAAATTAAATTTGAATTCCATAAAGAAAGAAATAAAAAAATTGAATTCTAATAAATTGTCGTGTAGAACTAAACATTCAGCAAAACAAAAAATGTATAAAAAAGGAAAAAATTGAATTTTCTAAAAAAAGAAATAAAAAAAAAATTTGAACTAAAAAAAGCTATGGACTTGTCTCATCTCATGTATCAAAAGTAGAGGGGTCCTATTTTTTGACCCTCCTTGTAACATGAAGTTTTTTATGATCCTCTTAGTAAATAGTATATTATAACTGATTATGTTTTGTAATTATTTCTTTTTATGTACTACTCCCCCTATTCACCAAATATATGCACATTTCTTTGCACATAGTATAATGCAATATGTCGGAGGATATTTAGACCAAGATTATCAGCAATCCAGACAACCCGGTCCCTCAATTAAATATTATTTCTCTCTCATCCATCCACACAACCTATCATACATTCATTTATCTTACTTTTATCTGCAACTCATCCAACCTAAGTTAACTAATATTATATCATTTTATTATTATTTTTATTTTATTTATTATATATTATCAATAATTCTTTTTTATTTTAAAATTAATTAATAAATATATTTTTTACTAATAATTTTTAATTAACATGAAAAAAGATTACTACACAAAATTAAAATTAAAACTTGATTAATTTGGAATATGTGATTTTTAATGTGAAAAAAAAAATTTAATGTGCTCCAAAATATATCAAAAGTGGTCTCTATTTGTAGAGAATGAAAAAATACGAATTTTGGTGATCTTCTTTTTTTGTTTTAATTAATAATATTTAAGATAAATACATTATTTAAAAATAATAAATGACCAATCCAACGGTGACAAGTGTCGGCTCCTTATTGAAGGACCATGGGCGCAAGGTCATCCTGTGTTGCAGCACGGGGCACCGCCCTATTCTTCCTTCTTTTTTATTTTTAATTTTTTTAATTCAAACTTTTTGTCTTCTAGCCACGGCCACTGAGATCAGGTCCCTGATAATCATGGTTTTAGGGGTATTGTGATGACCGCTTATGAATAAAGTGACACGACCATACTTATCATACATAATATATGACAATTCTAAACAAAATTCAACCTGAAAACCGGCTATAATTTTTTTTAACATACGACATAATACTATAACAAACCCAACAACCTGTCATATTCATAAACAAGATTTCCACAAACCAGTAACTGTAAACTTCCAAACCAACACCATTACACGTTATATATTACATAACCCAAAATAACAAATGTACAACAACAACGGAAGTAAAATAAGTCACGGTCCTGCCCGCAGGTTGTCATCTTTGTACACCGCAACTCAAAAAGCATGCAAAAGCTCCACAGCTACTCCAGTTTGATCATCAGATCACATATCATCAGGGTTACCTACAATGCATAAACTAAATGAGATTTATAAATCTCAGTAAGTAGAAATTATGCATGATGATGTGATTCTTTTGAAAACCTCCCCATGCACACTCTTTTGAAATCACCAATTTATTTATGAAGACTCTCCAGGGCCCTATCTAGACACACTGTTATACACCGGAAAAACTCCAACATCCACATCATCAACTGAGACGATGGCCTACACCAGGTAGCCTACACCAGGTTTCCACATTGGGTTTCCCTGGGTCGCTTCTTCCCAGGTCGCCTCTTCCGAATCAAACAACCAAATCAAACGGTGGCCTACACCAGGTAGCCTACACCAGGTTTCCCCAGGTCGCTTCTTCCCAGGTCGGCTCTTCCGAATGTAAAATCACAATAGACGGTGGCCTACACAAGGTAGCCTACACTAGGTTTCCACATTGGGTTTCCCTGGTCGCATCTTCCCAGGTCGCCTCTCCCGCCCTCGGTGTATAATCAGTGGTCACTTCCAGAAAATCAATTAATTTCAATGCATGATATGCATGATGCTCGTGCAATCAATGACATTTAACAACATTCACAGATTATTAAACATCACAGGTTCAGTCCACACCAATTATGGAGCTCACAGACTCCTTTTACAACACACATAGAGCTCACATGCTCATTCCACATCATATACAAAGCTCACAGGCTCATTTCATATAACATATAGAGCTCACAGGCTCATTCCACATAACATAGAACATAATTCACATATTAAAATCTATTCAAAATCACATGTTATCACTTAAACATAAATAATTTACAAAATAATATGTTTATGCATTGCAGTGCAAATGAATTTCTACTTACCTCAAATCCGCAAGAACGTCGATAATATAAACCCCTACAGCACCCTAGCACCTTCTCGTATCGTATCTATTAACAATTAATTACAAATACTATTCAAATCTACTAAATAATTAATTCTACTCAAACATTCGTCTAATTAATAACCACACTACTAAATCTTATGCACAAGAATTACCTGAATTAGGGTTTTATTGAAACGAGGTTGAATTCTTTTCTTTTTTCTTTTTTTCTGATCGAAACCCTTCTTCTTCGCGTCGTAAACTCACGACTTTCCTATCTCTGTTTCTAGTTACCAAGCAAGTACGTGTGAAATGAAATTAAGGTATATGTATTGGTTGGCGTGAATAGTTACACTATGACCGCCTTAATGTTATATTATTATTATATTTTACTAACTTACTAACTTAGTTAGCAAGATTCTGCCAATGACTATACCTATATATAAATATATATTATTATTAACTTACTACTTTCCGTCTACCTCCCTATACATAAATATATATAATTAATATTATAATAATATATAATCTATTTAATTACTACAATTAATTCTTAATTATCTACACTTAATCTACACCACTAATACCCCAAATAATTTACACAACTCATTTATCCCACTAGAGTCTCAAATAAATTAAACAATAATTTTCTCATTAATAAACAAATAAAGACATATATCAATTCAATAAATAATTTAACATTTATAATAATTAGCACAACATCATAAATAGCATATGAGTAATATAAAATATACTCAAATGATAAATATCATGATAATAATTAAAGTGCACATAAGGCATGAAATATAATTAAACAATTAGCATATAAATAAATAAAATGCATCCAACACATGAAGTATATTGGCCAATGAGTAGTGAGAAACACGGATATCACATCCTCCCCTCCTTATAAAAATTCGTCCTCGAAATTTCACTTACCTGAATAGTTCTGGATATTTGGATCTCATCTTATCATCCCTTTCCCAAGTGGCTTCTTCTACTGACTGATTTCTCCATAATACTTTGACTAATGAAATTTCTTTGTTTCTGAGTTGTTTCACTTCACGCAAGAGAATCTCTACTGGAACTTTTTCATAACTCAGATCTGGTTTCAATTCTGTAGGTTCGCTTTTCAAAACATGTGATGGGTTCGCAATATACTTCCTCAATGCAGACACATGGAACACATTATGTATTTGGGACATACATGCAGGCAAGTCAAGTCTGTAAGCAACTTCACCAATTCTTTCAGTAATAGGAAATGGACCAACATATCTTGGACTAAGCTTCCCTTTCTTTCCGAATCGCATTATCCCTTTCATTGGAGAAACTTTTAGAAATACCTGATCACCCACTTCGAACTCTAGTTTTCTTCTTCTTTTATCTACATAACTTTTCTGTCGACTCTGAGCGGTTTTCATTCGTTCTCGAATTTGTACTACTGTTTCACTCATTTCTCGAACCAAATCTGGACCCATAAGTTTTTGTTCTCCGACTTCATCCCAATGTACTAGAGATCGACATTTTCTACCATAAAGTGCTTCATATGGAGCCATTCCGATAGTAGACTGGTAGCTGTTATTATAAGAAAACTCGATCAAAGGCAAAAATTTACTCCACTGACCTTGAAAATCTAACACACAAGCTCTGAGCATGTCTTCCAGAATTTCTATTGTTCTCTCTGATTGTCCGTCTGTCTGTGGATGATACTCAGTGCTGAAAGATAATTGAGTCCCTAAAGCTTTATGCAAACTCTTCCAGAAGTTAGATAAAAATCTGGAGTCTCTGTCTGAAACAATAGTGAAAGGTACATCGTGAAGTCTAACAATCTCTTGTATATATATCTGAGCGTAACGGTCCATAGAATATGTGGTACAAATAGGTAGGAAATGAGCTGACTTAGTCAATCGATCCACAATTACCCAAACTGCATCATAGCCTTTAACTGTCTTGGGAAATCCTGTGACGAAGTCCATTGTGATATTCTCCCACTTCCACTCCGGAATAAGTAAAGGTTGTAAAGTTCCTGCTGGTCTTTGATGTTCTGCTTTAATCCGCTGACATGTCAAACATTGTTCTACATATCGGGCAATGTCTCTTTTCATACCTGGCCACCAGTAGTGCAATTTCAAGTCCCTATACATCTTAGTAGCTCCAGGATGTACAGAATAGGGTGTCGAATGTGCTTCAGTCATCACATCTTCACGGGTCTTATCAACATCAGGTACATACAATCGATTTCTGTATTGAAGTACATCATTGTCAGTCAACTGAAAATCAGAGGGTTCACCAGAAGCAATATCTTTCTTCACTTTAGCAAAATATTCATCACTCTGTTGTCCTGTGTGAATCCGATCCAGTAAGGTTGGTCTAAGTGTTAAGGCCGCAAGTTTCGCTGTCACAAGTCCAGGCTCAATAAGTTCTACGTTCATCCTCTGCAAGTCAAGGAGTTCAGTTTTCTGAATTAAAGTCATAGCTGTCACTTTCTCTGCTGATTTTCGACTCAGTGCATCTGCTACTACGTTAGCTTTGCCAGGATGATAGTTGATAACACAGTCATAATCTTTCACTAGTTCCAACCATCTTCATTGTCTCATGTTCAATTCTTTCTTAGTGAAGAAGTACTTCAGACTTTTGTGATCTGTATAGATCTCACAATGTTCGCCGTATAGGTAATGTCTCCAAATCTTGAGTGCAAACACTACTGCTGCCAACTCCAAGTCATGGGTAGGCTAATTCTTTTCATACTCTTTCAATTGTCGCGAAGCATAGGCTATCACTTTATCATTCTGCATTAGTACACACCCGAGTCCATTCTTCGATGCATCACTGTAAACTTTGAAACCTTCAATTCCGGTTGGAATTGCTAAGATAGGGGCTGATGTCAATCGTTTCTTCAGTTCTTGAAAACTCTGTTCACATGCCTCTGTCCATTTGTAAGCCACGCTCTTCCGGGTCAATTGTGTCAAAGGAGAAGCAATCTTGGAAAATCCCTCTACAAATCGACGATAATACCCTGCCAGTCCGAGAAAACTGCGCACCTCTGACGGATTCGTAGGTTGTGGCCAATTATTAATAGCTTCAACTTTGCTTGGGTCAACTGAAATCCCTGCTCCTGATATCACATGTCCCAAAAACACAACTCGATCTAACCAGAATTCACATTTCTTGAACTTCGCAAACAATTGTTTCTCTTTCAGAACCTCCAGCACACTCCTCAAATGCACTTCGTGGTCTTCTTTAGTTATGGAATAGATCAAAATATCATCGATAAATACAATCACAAACCTGTCCAGGAAGTCTTTAAATACTCGATTCATCAACTCCATGAACGCTGCTGGAGCATTTGTCAGTCCAAATGGCATTACAAGGAACTCATAATGTCCGTATCTCGTATTGAATGCGGTCTTAGAAATGTCTTCTGCTTTTATCTTGAACTGATGGTACCCAGATCGCAAGTCAATCTTCGAAAAGATCGATGCACCCTGAAGCTGGTCAAATAAATCATCGATCCGAGGTAAAGGATATTTGTTCTTGATTGTGATTTTGTTCAGTTCCCGGTAATCTATACACATTCGCAACGTACCATCTTTCTTTCGAACAAATAGAACTGGTGCTCCCCAAGGTGAGAAACTAGGACGAATGAAGCCTTTATCTAGCAGTTCTTGCAATTGTATTTTCAGCTCTTTCAATTCTGCAGGCGCCATTCGGTATGGAGATTTAGAAATAGGAGACACTCCTGGCTGTAACTCAATCACAAATTCAATTTCACGATGGTAATCCCGGAAGATCATCTGGAAATACTTAATAATAATCTTGTACAACTGGTACATCACTAATGGTTGAACTCTGTTGCCCCTCAATGCTCATCATGCTTACCAGAAAACCCTCACAACCACTTTCCAGTAATCTCTGTGCTTTAACAGCTGATATTGTAGGAAATCTAAAGCGTTTCTTCATTCCAGCAAAGGAAAACGATTCTTCTCCCTCTGGTTGAAACGTGATACTCTTTTTCTGACAGTCAATGGTAGCACCATATTTCGATAACCAATCCATGCTCAATATCACATCATAATCATTCATGTCCAGCACAATCAAATCAACATAAAGTTCTCTGCCTTCTATAGAAATAACACATCCTCGTAAAATCTGATTGGTTTGTTTCAAATCACCAGAAGGAATCATCACATCAAATCTAGCTTCAGATAGGTTAGGTGTTCTACCCAATTTTCTCACATACTCAGTGGATGCAAATGAATGTGTAGCTCCAGAATCAAATAACACATAAGTTGAAGTACCAAGAATAGAAAGCTTACCGGTGACAACTGGATTATCTTCTGCATCCTCCTTTGTCATAGTGAAAACTCGTGCTTGCATTCTCCCCTGGTCTCTTTGTACTCTCGGGCACATATTAGTCATATGTCCCCTCTGCCCACAAGAAGAACAAATTCTCGGTTCGTCACGACAAACTCCAAGGTGTGGTTTACCACAATTTCGACACAGAGGTCATGGTGGTGGTGGTGGTACTCCTCCCTGATCAGTCCTTGGACGTTTATTTGGTCCTCCCTGTTCGGGTCTCTGTCCCTGTCTTGGCTGAAAATAACATGATGGTTGAGCTTGCCACGCCCTTTTCCTGTTATCTCCACTCCACGGTGGTACTGGCCCCTGCTGGAAGTGACGTCGGACCTCTTGTGCATGTCTGATCCGCATTTCAGCTTGCTCAGCAGTCTGTGCTCTCTCTGCTACCTGGGCATAAGTCACCCCTTGAATTCCAGCCATACTCATATCTCTGTACAACTCTGGCTTCAATCCCTCGAGAAACCTCTCTACCTTCAGTGCTTCAGTACTCACCATGTGCTCAGCAAACCTAGACAACTGCTCAAACTTACGAAGGTAATCAGTGACAGTCATATTTCCATGCTTCAACTGTATAAACTCATTCATCTTCATTATTCTGACAGGAGCCGTGAAGTATTTGTCTCTGAAGATCTCCTTGAACCTGTTCCATGTCATCGCAGTAACATCTTCAATACTCTTAACAGTATCCCACCAATATCCAGCGCTACCATGTAACATAAACGAGGCGCACAACACTTTCTCTGTTTCAGGGATCCGACTATACTGAAACATGTTGTCTAAGGTTCTCAGCCAGTCTTCAGCAGCTAAAGGATCAGTGGCATCTTCAAAGGTCGGGGGATTCAGTTTTCGGAATCGCTCAGAGACCAAGTCAACAAGATCAGCTCGTGGCTGTGGTAGATTCACATCAGCACGCTGTCTATCCCTATCTCTTTGTTCAATGAGTTGCTGAATTTGTTGTGCCTGACGTTCAACTTAGTCTGCCAGTCGAGTAATAACATCATCTCGATCGATACCAGGAGTTGGTGCTGCCGGTTCAGGAGTTCTTTCTAGACCACTACTTTCACCCTGTTCTCTCACCATATCTATTCAACAAAACTTACCAGTCCTACACCATATGGCCAATATAATTCACGATACACATAATATAAGCATAATTTAAATAAACACTTATTGGGCATAGTCGGGCTCCCGCAAGTTCTGAGCTCGTGTACATAGACAGTCTACAGGAAGCAAACAGTGCTCTGATACCACTCTGACACGACCATACTTATCACACAAAATATATGACAATTCTAAATAAAATTCGACCTGAAAATCGGCTATAATTTTTTTTAACATACGACATAATACTATAACAAACCCAACAATTCATAAACAAGATTTCCACAAACCAGTAACTGTAAACTTCCAAACCAACACCATTACACGTTATATATTACATAACCCTAAATAACAAATGTACAAGAACAACGGAAGCAAAATAAGCCACGGTCCTGCCCGCAGGTCGTCATCTATGTACACCGCAACTCAAAAAGCATGCAAAAGCGCCACAACTACTCCAGTTTGATCATCAGATCACATATCATCAGGGTTACCTACAATGCATAAACTAAATGAGATTTATAAATCTCAGTAAGTAGAAATTATGCATGATGATGTGATTCTTTTGAAAACCTCCACATGCACACTCTTTTGAAATCACCAATTTATTTATGAAGACTCTCCAGAGCCCTATTTAGACACACTGTTATACACCGGAAAAACTCCAACATCCACATCATCAACTGAGACGGTGGCCTACACCAGGTAGCCTACACCAGGTTTCCACATTGGGTTTTCCTGGATCGCTTCTTCTCAGGTCGCCTCTTCCGAATCAAACAACCAAATCAAACAGTGGCCTACACCAGGTTTCCCCAGGTAGCTTCTTCCCAGGTCGGCTCTTCCGAATGTAAAATCACAATAGACGGTGGCCTACACCAGGTAGCCTACACTAGGTTTCCACATTGGGTTTGCCTGGGTCGCTTCTTCCCAGGTCTCCTCTCCCGCCCTCGGTGTATAATCAGTGGCCACTTCCAGAAAATCAATTAATTTCAATGCATGATATGCATGATGCTCGTGCAATCAATGACATTTAACAACATTCACAGATTATTAAACATCACAGGTTCAGTCCACACTAATTATTGAGCTCACATACTCCTTTTACAACACACATAGAGCTCACATGCTCATTCCACATCATATACAAAGCTCACAGGCTCATTTCATATAACATATAGAGCTCACAGACTCATTCCACATAACATAGAACATAATTCACATATTACAATTTATTCAAAATCACATGTTATCACTTAAACATAAATAATTTACAAAATAATATGTTTATGCATTGCAGTGCAAATGAATTTCTACTTACCTCAAATCCGCAAGAACGTCGATAATATAAACCCCTACAGCAACCTAGCACCTTCTCGTATCGTATCTAATAACAATTAATTACAAATATTATTCAAATCTACTAAATAATTAATTCTACTCAAACATTCGTCTAATTAATAACAACACTACTAAATTTTATGCACAAGAATTACCTGAATTAGGGTTTTATTGAAACGAGGTTGAATTCTTTTTTTTTTCTTTTTTTCTGATCGAAACCCTTCTTCTTCGCGTCGTAAACTCACGACTTTCCTATCTCTGTTTCTAGTTACCAAGCAAGTACGTGTGAAATGAAATTAAGGTATATGTATTGGTTGGCGTGAATAGTTACACTATGACCGCCTTAATGTTATATTATTATTATATTTTACTAACTTACTAACTTAGTTAGCAAGATTCTGCCAATGACTATACCTATATATAAATATATATTATTATTAACTTACTACTTTCCGTCTACCTCCCTATACATAAATATATATAATTAATATTATAATAATATATAATCTATGTAATTACTACAATTAATTCTTAATTATCTACACTTAATCTACACCACTAATACCCCAAATAATTTACACAACTCATTTATCCCACTAGAGTCTCAAATAAATTAAACAATAATTTTATCATTAATAAACAAATAAAGACATATATCAATTCAATAAATAATTTAACATTTATAATAATTAGCACAACATCACAAATAACATATGAGTAATATAAAATATACTCAAATGATAAATATCATGATAATAATTAAAGTGCACATAAGACATGAAATATATTTAAGCAATTAGCATATAAATAAATAAAATGCATCCAACACATGAAGTATATTGACTAATGAGTAGTGAGAAACACGGGTATCACATAAAGTGAATATTTTTGGAAAGTATATATGATGTATTTTCCAAAAATATTCACTTTATTTATAAACGGGTCTCACAATACCCCAAAATATCCTCCGACATATTGTATTAAACCACATGCAAAGAAAGGTGCATATATTTAGTGGACAGAGGGAGTATAGAATTTGCACCATATAAAATGACATATTTTTTAAAAAATACTCCCTCCATCCCGTAAAATTTTGCAACCTACGGAATTACACATTTATTTAAGTATAATATATTTTATAAATAAAGTAATAAAATATGAATATATATGTGCATAGTTTTTTTAGTGTGCATCTTTTTAAATAGTATGCAAATTTGTGTAGAACGTACAAAAGAAGAAAGTGTGTAAGTTACTATCAGACAGTGGGAGTATGTATTTTATAAATAAAATAGTGACATATGAATAAATATGTATAATTTTATGAATGTGCATGCAAATCGATATTTTTTTAGTAGTATGCAAATTTGTATGGGACATCCAAATAAGAAAAGTGTGCAAATTCCTGTGGAACATAGGAATTATAAATTATAAAAAAAATTAATAAATTAATGTCATAAATATATATATATATACTTTTTATGAATGTGCATACACATTAATGTCTTCTTATTTAAAAAATATAAATTTATATGAGAAGTTTAAATAAAACAAAGTGTATAAATTACTCTAGAACTAAGAGAGTAACTCATAGTGAACATCTACTCTAATAAATTATGAGAGAAAAAAAAACTTAGATATAATCTAGTTAAAATAAAATATCACATTAATATGATTCATAAGTTTATAGATAGGCCGTCAAAATGAGTTGAACTCATTGGCCAGCCCACCCCGCCATAATAAAATGAGGGTTGGGCCAAATATTTTCAAGCCCGCATGGAGGCGGTCTGACCCGTTTGGGTCACGGGCTAGGCGAACGGGCTAGTCGTCAGTTTTAATTTATTATATATGTGTGTATATATATATAAATACATGTATTATAGTATATGATTTTTTTTTAATTAATTCTTAAATTTAAAATTTTTATTATTTATTTTCTTAATTTCTTTTCAACAAAATAATAAATTGTCGTTCCATTCTCACCAAAAGAAAAAAAAATATAGTATCTAAACTCCAAACAGCCGCCTCCATAATTAAATTTGTGATTCTCGTATGAGATTTCCATTATATTTAACCAGGGGCGGACCTATGCAGTAAGTGGGGGTGGTCATGGCCCCTCCAAAATTTTACTTTATATGTATTATATATATGATTGAGTATATATAGTAGGTTGGATGAATAATAAATATATCAAATATATATATGCGACATGAGGTTAGAAAAGAGGGAGGTTTGAGATATGCGCCTCAAATTAGACAACTGTCTTTCATCATTTAATTTGTTCAGATATTAAATGATTAATAAGATATTATATATATAAGTATATGATATATCATATAATTAGCATATTATAATACATATCTTAGTTTTTTTTGTTTAATTCTTTCAATTTCATTTGTAATTTTTATCTTTTCTAATTCTCGCATTTGGTTTTGTTTTATTATATTTTGAAATGGTGTTTCTCTCATTTAAAAATAATATTAATTAATTATATTAATAAAAATAATAATCATTAAGAGTGTTGGAGTATCATAAATCATTAAAATTTTACTTCTGTAGATTATGGTTGGTAAATTTTCATACATGATAAATTTTAAAATATTGTGATACAATCATTATTGAAATGGAGAACTTAAATTTTGGGATAATTCTATATAAATACACCACCTTTTACTCCACTTTCAATTTAATCATGAGCTTCACCACCTTTGAACAAGAATTATGATTAAAACAATTATTTAATAAAATATTTAAAATACATAGTAAAATTAATAATATCATATACTATTAATAGACAAAAACTTATATAAAGATTTCTACCGTAGAAATTTCCAAAAATAGATTAAAAGTAATAATAAATTGACGCACTCCACTATCCAGCCACACACGCACGCCCATGCCCATGTTCGTGTTCCTTGCAATTGTTAATTTCCTCCCCCTCCCTCACACCCCCCTCCCCCCCAATCCAACAGGCAGGCCCAATTAATACTTTCATGGAAAATAGTTGTAAAAATTTGGTTTATTATTTATTTTTTATTATTGTAAATTTAAAAATAAATTAAATAATACTCCCTCCATCCCATAGGTGTTTTCACCTTTGGGATGACACAATTTTTAAGAAAAGTAGAGTGTTGTGTAAAGTTATATTATTAAAATAATGAGATTAGTTGGATTGTGAGGATAAAGTTAAGGGTCAGTAACATTAGGGTGCATCTTAGTATACATAACTACATCAGGGAGCTTCACTTTTTTAGAAACACAGGTAGGTGCAAAAATGTGTTATAATATAATGAATAGTGTAAGAAATGACAGTCTAGGTATAGGTCAGTCGTAGGCTCTTTTTTTTAGGCCAAAAGTGGTACACGGACCGATGTGTTAATGGGACGTTTGATGTGACGTCTTAGAGAGAAGAAGAAAGGTCTTATTTGTGGTGGTAATCAAAAGAAAACCAAAAATATCAGAGGAAGAAGGAAAGAGGAAGGAAGATCCCAGTCTGGGAGCATCATCAAACTACCATGTTTGAAAAAGATCGACATGGTACACGGACCGATGTCTAGAATGTAGAAGATTCAAGTTTTTTAGGATCTACACAGTGTAGAGGAAATATTTTAAAATTAGGATTTTAAGATAGTTAGATATGCAGAATTTTTGAAAAGTAGGTTTTGTATAGGTTTCCTTGTATGATTTTTTGTAATAATAATCATCTTATGTTATATACATCCAATGTTTGACAGGAATGAGTAAGGGGAAAAAATAACCATGAGAACGGGGGAGAGAGACGGTGTAATGGGGGAAGATGGACGCCGGAAGAACACACGTCGTGGAGGTAAGTATGTGCTAGGTTTTTTGTAGTTTTGTGAGCTTGTGTTGGTGAGTACTGAAATTTGGGTAGTGGATTGGGGAAGACGATAAACAGTCCATCGTGAATAGTACATTGTGTACCGATAGTGTAAATTGTGTACTGGTGAATGTGAATTTGTGAACTGAAATGTAATTTTTGTGAGTTATTCTTCAGCATCTTATGGTAATTGTGATATGTATAATATGTAAAAGTAGAAGGTAGTTGTGCCATTTGCACGTAGACTCTGTGAACTGATGTGTAACTAGAATATGGTTGGTGGGTAACTAGAATATGGAAGCTCTTCTCATACAAGCTCTAAGCATGATCTCTTATTTTTTTCTTTTTCAGTTTCTTTTGTTGATGATTATGTTTTATGTTTGATGATAAAATGAGTTCTCTGTCCAGACAAGTGTCAATAGCCTTGTGTTATTGTGGATTGTTTGTTATCTGTAATTTTATGTCATATACTACATTTTCCTCTATTTCTCTTACATCATTTCTTTCAGTTACAATTACTGCTATTACTTTTCCAATGCGATGCAAGGGGTGTAACTAAATTAAGTCTGTTCACTAGCTATTCGTGCTCTATTTGAAAATTTTCCTCGAATAAAATTGAGTGAACTGATGTGTAACTAGAATATGGATGGTGGGTAACTAGAATATGGAATCTCTCCTCATACAAGCTCTAAGCATGATCTCTTATTTTTTCTTTTTCAGTTTCCTTTGTTGATGATTCTGTTTTGTGTTTGATGATCAAATGAGTTCTCTGTCCAGAATATGAATCAAATTGTATTAGTGAATTAATGTTTGAATGGAGGAAGCAACTAACTACAGAGAATGACATTTTTGTTAAATGTAGATGTCAAGGCACAACCTAAGAGATGGGGAAGGACTGTACGTAGTACGAAGCAGCGAGTGGTTGACCCAGGTATACGAGGTATAATACAACGTGGTTTGGTGTATGATGTTAACGAACTAGATTGTTTAGGATATTAACGTGTTTGTATGTGTGATGTACAAGGAGAAGAGCATATGAGTGGCACAAAAATGGGCATCGGGGAGGATATTTTGTATGCATCTACTACAGAATCAAGTGACACGGACAGCGGGCCAAATAATTGTTTTGGTATAGTGTGATTCAAGTATTGTACCTACTGTGTTTTGGGATAGATACAACTGAATAATGTATTAACTGGTAACTTGTGGCTGGTGTTTGTGGTTTTGCTGGAGTAGGTAATCCATTGGCGGATGATGGACGAAATTGTTTTAGAAGTAATCTCGAGACAACAACAAAGGAAATTCAGAGTCTCGTGTTCAATGATTTGCAACTTGCAGAAATGAAAAAGACCCCATTTTGGTTGCTAATTGATGCAATTAGAAATGTAGATTTTGAAGTATACAAGCATATGTGGCACAAGAAGGAAGCTGACATAAAGCATATAATCAGTACGTTTGACCAACCAACATGTGAGTTTATGATTGGGGGTGAGAGGATGTCATTAACAACGAGAGATGTGCAACTTATATTTGGAGTTATATGCGGCACAACGCCTATAACCTCTAGGATGATAGAGTACAGTATGCCAGCATGGGCCGTAAGTTGCCTTGAAAGTGAGCTGGAAGTGAAGCGAGGTGGAGGCCGTCTGACAAAGAGCAATATTTATTCAAAACTCAAAGCAGTTGTCAATCGTAATGATGAGACGAGCCACAAGGATGTAGCAAGGTTAATGCACTTGTATCTAATGGGGGCATTGCTTACACCTGGGTTGAACACATCTTTGCCGTGGCACTATAAATTTTTTTAGAGAATCTTGAAGAGATCAAAATGTATGACTGGAATGAGGTGATCGTAAGTAAGTTGCGTGGACAGTACGGGTACACAAAATCTAAAAATTGGGGATTGCATGATGATCCTACCTATAAGTAATATAATAATCATTTTCTAAATATTTGTGTGTTGTTGTGAGATGTGGTTGGTGTAATTATAACTGTAAACGGTTTTTTTTTTTAGTTTTGGTTGTGCGAGCATACCAACTTAATTACTCCAACATATGGTGGTGCATTCCCTCGGATACTGAAGTGGGACTTGTCTACATTAAGTGAGGTCCTAGGATTGCTAAGACTCAGAAGGCTCAAGCTACAAAATGTGAGTAAATTATGATATACTGTACAACGTTCTTTCTGGAATGAAAAAAATGAGTTGATTTAATTTCTTAGGTTGCGATCTAACTACGCTGCATAACTGCAAACAGATACACAGTTTGATTTTGAAGCCAACTAGTAAGGAGAAGGAGACAATACGGAATGTAGCATATGTATGGAATGAGGAACAAGGTGGATCTGCATCAGGGGAGGAATCAGGGAGCGATCCAATGCAATAGGAAAATCATCTGGATCGTTTGGGGAGGTTAGATGAAACAAGAGCAGGGTTTTGCGTGTATCCAACCATTCCTAAGGAGACATCTCTATCGAACGAACAAGTCCCTGCACGGAAATCGGGAAAGAGGCGAACAATGTGTAGGTCCCAGTCGGGTACCACAGTGGGATTGGGACGTGTCTGGCGAACTGATGATGGATCAAGACTCGAAATGAGGAAAGCGGGAGACAGAAAAATGGAATGCGAACCTGGTAGATCTAAAAATGTGGAAGAAAATCTGAAGGGAAGAAGTGTAGTCCAAGGGACTGATAGTGTGGGTCCCCCCATTCAGCAGGAAGTGTTTGCGCAGAAGGATGCGCAGGTGAAAACAAAGAATAGGAGACTGTTGGACGAGATAGCACATCTGAGGTCTTTGATCAATGAAAAGGATGTTAGAATAAGTATGTTAAACAAGTTAGTGAATGAGAATAATGAAATTGTGTATAAGAGTGCAATTGTGTATAAAAAGATGTTGGAGGCAAACGTGGCAGAGCTGCAGAAGGAAAGAAGAAAAGATCAGGAAGAAATATGCAGGATGATGATATACGTAGAGGAGAAAGAGTAGCAGATTGAGACATTGACAAAGGACTTTGAGGGAAAGATGTTGGAGAAAGAGGAAGAAGTCAGCAAGATGAAGGAGGAGGTCGCCCAACTGCGTACTGAGATTGAAGTTGGACATAAACAATTACATTCCGGTCTAAAACCGATAACAACACAAATCCTGGAGGATGAGCGATCAAACAAGGAGGAGCAGAAGATTGCAGAATTGTCTACAGCAAATAAGCATAATGCCAAGCTGGAGGTTGGGAATACTAGCCTTGTAGGTATGACACGATCTTTTGATTTGGTGGACAGGGGTGGAGAAAGCAGCGAGTAGAGTGAGTCACCAAAGGGAAAGAAAAAACAGACAAAGAGTGTATTTAATCAAAATAAAATAACAAGGAGTGTGAGGGCACGTACGAGAAGTGATGTTAGAAAAGCACTTGAGATATCCTCGCAGATGAGCAGTGGTGATATGGGAGCAGTATATGAAGGACAATCGAAGGGGAAGGCGATGCGTTGGTAAAATGGATTCAGTGTAGTGAGGAAGACAACAGAGGCTGTGAAAGCATCAATAGCGGAATACTGGAATAAAGGAGGTGAAGGGTAAGTAGGGTATATCACAGTAATTTACTTTGTGAGTAATGTGTATCCCATTTTATATAATTAAAGACATCTGAGACTAACTTATGTAAGAATAGTGTTGAATTAACGTAAGGTTAGAAGACAATATTAAAGACAGTGTAATAGGTTGTTAAAGTCTGAAATTGAGTTGGGTGTTTAATTTTGTAGGTATGTGGCATGGAGCTCACCGGATGCACTTGCGATTGTGCACATCAGAGACATATTGTGCATACTACATCACGATAGGTTGTCAACTGGGGTAAGTTTAATACTGATTTGATGATGTACATGTAGAGAAAATAGGAAAAATAAGAATAGACAACTGGGTATAACAAGTCCATGTCAATAATTGCAAATTTGAAGGTGGTAGATTCGTGGGGGAAGATGTTGAAGTTGAAGTACAGTTTGCTGGTAGAGAGTGCACGGGTCATCATATTTTCATCATCTTGTTGGGTATGAAAATTGACATTTTTATTTTCCCAAGTGGTTAGTGTTCGAATGAGGTTTCTTCTCAGTGTGGGATAAATTTATATGGTATTATGCTTATATTACAATATAGATATATGTGTGTAGGAGCTAATTGTAGCAAACAAGCATGGGCGGAGTCGGAGTTTAGTACAGTTGGTGGACAAGAAAATTGAATCTGTTGGGGGAGTGATATTTTGTTGTTCCCTTTGCTTACGCGTGATTGTGAGAACGTAGGGAAAAAGGCAGGGGACCACTGGACATTGCTGAAATTGGATCTCAATAGGTGCTCATGGAGTTTCTACAACTCGATGGCGCCTAGGTCCAAGTATGCGAAGGATGTGCATCTGGAAAGAGCAAGGGTTGTGGTGAGCACCATAATAGTACTCTATCGTATTTTAAAGATTTATTTGCGGTGCGTATGGTTTAAAATGGAACAATGTTTATGCAGGTTGATTACGTCACACCACTACTTAAGGTTATACCACACCAGTCCCCACACAAGGCAAGGCTCCTAAGCAGCGTGAAAAGGAAGCCATTTTTTATGCCATGCGTGCAGCAGGAACCGGACACGCTGGATTGTGGTGTGATTGTGTGTTTTAACATGGAGGCAGAAGTAAATAGGAAGATTCCATCGTCAAAAGTCTTCGACGAAAATAATTCAGGGAACTACCGAAAAAGAATGGTGGCATGGTTCATGGGACATGATGATGCAGGTGGAGTATAGTAAGTGTCAGGTGGAGGAGTGAGAGGGAGGGTTTGTGGGTCTTAGTATTTTGTATAAGACAATGGAGACAATATATTTGGATAATCTATGTTGATATATATCTTTTTGTATGTATTTGAAGGGATGGTGATGTATTTTTTGGGAATGCAATGTGTAGAGTATGAACTAACTTTAAGTAACCTTTTGTGTAGTTGAGACTGGAAGTGTGTACCGGTATGCCTATAGCGTGTACCGATGAAGCAATGTGTGTATCGACTAGATAAATTATGTACCGCCTATGTAGAATGTGTACCGACTAATAAGTTTGTGTGCCAGCAGGTTTGACTGCGTGTACCGGTGTACACATAATGTGTGTACCGATTAATTAATATGTGAACCAGATGCGGTTTGGTTTGTGTACCTGTGTACTGGTGGTATGTTTGTTGTACTTTTGGAAACTAGTATTGTTGGCGTGTTGTGTGTACAAAAAAAGTCAATGTGGAAAATGTGATACAAGTTGTGTACCCCCATATATGCTAATGTGTGTATGGAATGACATAAATAAACTGAGCGGGTCTTTGTGGCGGCTTCTGAAGATGGGCAATATAGTAAATAACCAAAGGTGAAGATGATTATGACTTACCTGTTATTGGTGGAGAGATAATGAAAATGAATGGAAATGGGGCTATGGTGTGACATATGGTATAGGGTGACATATGGTTTGGAGGGAAAGCAAAAAATACATAATAATAGCTAATAATGGGTTGGAAAAGACAGTATAGCAGCAAACAAAATGCATAATGTCTACAACATCCAACATAGATAAAATAATGTACATGATTTCAAGTACATGACAATACGGAATAAAAAGATGATAGAAATATAGTCATGTTTGTAGTTAGACATTGTGAGACTTATTATTCCTAAACTCGCCATATGACCGTATGCGACACTTCTTGGGACGACCGGGTGGGTTCTTCAGATTAGGGGGAAGCACCTTATTCACATTGACCATACCTTGCAGCTCGAATTTATCTATTTGAGGGATATGTTGAATGCTATTGTTATAGCATAATTGGTAGGTGGATGCAAAGAAGGCTTCGTCAACATAATTCTCTAAGGATGAGGCATATTGCACTATTGCAGCAGCGGCATGAACACATGGGAAGACGGTTATATGCCATTGTGAGCAAGAGCACGATCTCTGGAAGATGTTAACTACAGCAGAAGGAGAGCTCTTCACTTCAAACATACCGTATGCACACTGAGCAACGCACCATGATCGTGAAGTATCACATATGTCAAATCACCGAGAATGTTTCGTCGGGCAGAGGAACGTTGACCACGATGCGCTCTCGGTCTTTCTTTAGAGTTGCCACCTACTAATCTCTGAAAATGAAACAAAACTTGTTAAGAACAAGATGCATATGGTTTAGAAAGTAAAATATGGACAATGTTTCTAAACATACCTTGACGAATATGATCAATCATTTGTGTGATGGGAAGTCCACGAGCTTCTTTCAACCAAGCGTTTAGCTACTCCACAGCGTTGGAAGTCATCTCTCCATATCGGATAATATGTGGGGGCATGAGAAACAGTCCACTTGGTGTAAGGTAAACCAGATAACCACTCCTCTGCAGCACGACCCCCAGCCTGCTTGAAAGTTTCAATCTTCTCGTAAAAAACACACGTGTTGGGTGCATACGCGCACTCCTTAAACATCTGAGTCAAACGGTGACGAATGCTCTTTCTCAAACCCCCACCAAATCTTCCCCTCAAGTTAGAAAGTAGGTGAAACAAACAAAAAAAATGATTTGGGATGGTAAAAACCAGGGGGAAGGCGGACATTAAACCGCAGTTTCTGTCTGAAATATAGAATATCTCCTTATCATGAAGGCAGTGATCACGTAACTTTGTCATGAACCATTTCCAATTTGATGTATTCTCCGCCGATACGACTGCAAAGGCGACGGGGAAAAGTCCTGAAGTTACAGTTTTGGTCAGAAGTCATGATTGGTTGTAAAATATGACAATAAATCACAGAAAATGTGAACTTAAAGATCTGTTAATAAATTATCGTCATCTCCGTCTTTGCAGTTGCAGTTAAAAGTGTACCCTTTGCAAGACCGTGCAGAAATGTTCCATCGAGGAAAAGCATGGGCCTGCAGTATTTGAAACCTTCCAGGATAGCTCTGACAGCAACAAAGAGCCGCTCGAAACGATGTGTATCTTGGTCAATTTCAAGATCGAATATGCTACCTGTCAAATCAGATTACAACGCACACGTATAAGCACATGGTGACAAAGTACGAATTGTGAGATAGTAGTTGTGTTGAGGAATATACCAGGATTAGTTCGAAGAACAGCCAATGAATACCATCGAAGTTCATCGTACGATTGTTGGTATGAACCAAACACACTGTCATTTACCTTCTCAGCGGAACGTCATGCTTTATAATAAGGTATAGTTATGTCATAATTATTCTTCATTATGTCCACATTCCTACTGCCATTGGCATCGTGGTCATGCATTACCTCATTTCTAACCAACTGGCCGATAACCTTAGGACTAAATCAGTTCTTCTCAACAGTAACAGCATTACCAAGACATCGGTGATGAAAATGACCTTTGTATATCTCAAACCAATTACATGTCTTCACACACCTAGCATTAATGTACCACTCACATTCACATGAAAACTTATCAATGCATTCTACATGGATGTATTCACGACGATTTTTCACAAACCTATAGCTAAATCCAAGCAACGTAGCATACTTGATTAATGAAGTCCTAAATCCATTGGCACCCTGTTTGAATATTGTACCAATGCCACCATCAAATAGACCATACCAACCATCTGATAACATTGGAGTTCTTTCAATATAGGGACATATATCATAAGTAGAAACTGAGTCCTGACCACACACGTGTGAAGGGGGGCCTATTTGTTTAGACCTCTTTATTCATTTATAAGGCAAATCAGATTGTTTCAGAACACGTTTCCTAACATGAAGATTGCTATTGTCACCACAACTAATCTCATTTTCAACATAAACAGTTGTTTGACCAAAACTATCTGGTACGCGACACTCATCCATAATAGCTTTATCTTTAGGATTTTCCACAACATCAACATAAATGATTTTTTCAGACAGGGCATTACAGATCGATATCATGTTCTCAATATCAACATCATTCTCTAGTACACAATTATTGACTGTACCAACGGTATATCTAATTTTCAACTTACCTGGATCTAATCCAGACCATATTTCCCCGACTTTGGAAGCAAGTTATAAAAACGTCGAGCCCTGTTCAATCTTCATTGCTCTGCATTCTGTATTAAAAGAAACAGTTAATATACACGGGGTTAATTTTTCCGATGATACTTGATGTATAACCGGATAAACCACGATCCAATTGAAGCTATTTGTATACATGGAAATGGCGATGATCCATCTTTAAATCCAAAAGGAACGATGTGTTTGAAATTTGAAATTAAAAAAATGATGATCACTCTACCTAGTTTAGGCTATGCCTATTAATCCGATGTGGAAGATTAAATTCGCCTCCATAGGAAGAGAAGGAGATGAAAACTCTGACATCGGCGGATGGGACATAAAGTAATGAACAGAAATGTGTACTATAGAGGTAGGGGTATTGTTCGTAATATATGGGAAATGGGTGGGCAAAAAGTATAGGAAAAGCACCTACATGTGGTTTGGAAAAAACAGGGACTCCACTTGTGATTACTCCTCTAATAAAGCATCCAGTGACAATTTTCCCTAAAGTTAAAGTAATAGTTTCCATTTATAGGGTGTGAAAACAATTGTGGGACGGACGGAAAAGGAAAGTGTGAAAACAATTATGGGACGGAGGGAGTATCATATAATAAATTTAAAAACTTGCTCTCAATTTATGTTAGTATAGTAATACACATTTACCTATATAGTATTCCCTCCGTCCCATAATTGTTTTCACACTTTCTTTTTCCGTCCGTCTCACAATTGTTTTCACACCCTATAAATGAAAACTATTACTTTAACTTTATCCTCACAATTCAACTAATCTCATTATTTTAATAATATAACTTTACACAACACTTTATTTTTCTTAAAAATTGTGTCATCCCAAAGGTGAAAACACCTCTGGGACGGAGGGAGTAGCACAAATTTGTCCATATATTAACATAAACTGGAGAACAAATATATGTTACTATTAGAACAAATGTGTGTTACTACCTTATAAAATGTTGTTATTTTATATATATTCATTTGTTTTTATAGAATAAATAATTTTTTACATAATGCAAGAGCAAAATGTGTGTTATTTTAAGAATAAATATTGATTATTCACAAATGTTCATTTATTTTTATATAAATAATTATTTTTTAACACAATAATATATGTATTACATGAAACAATATACCTAGATTTAAAGGGATGATGAATAAATTAACAAACACATATTTATTATCATAAAAATATATTTTTCTCATATAGTAACACTCATTTTCCTGTATAGTAACACAAATTGGGAGACAAATGTGTGTTACTATTAGAGCAAATATGTGTTATTGTTATTTTATATATATTTATTTTTTTAGAATAAATAATTTTCCACATAATGCAAGAGCAAAATGTGTGTTACTATAAGAATAAATATTAATTATTCACAAATATTTATTTATTTTTATATAAATAATTATATTTTTTAATATAATAACATATTTATTACATTAAACAATATACTTAGATGTATAGGGATGGCGAATAAATTAAGAAACACATATTTATTCTCATAAAAATATATTTTGCCCATATAATAACTTACATTTGCCCATATAGTAACACAAACATGGAGATAAATGTGTGTTACTATGTTTGGTAGGCAATATTAGGAGTTGTATATTTTATAAGTAAAATCCATATAATGTTATTTGGTAGGGTGTAATATAAAAGTTACATAAAATTAGTCCTAAAAAGTAATCTCATTTGGTAGGGCATAATATAGAGATAGAAAAAGTAATTTTATTTGGTAGAGTGTAATATGTAGATATATAAGAATAAAAGTTACTATTCAAGTCATACAAAAATTGTAAGGTGGAAATGGTGAGATAATTTATTACATTGTGAACTGTAAAAAGGGTGTAATATGACCTCTTCTTTTACAGGGTCGGCCGTATAAAAAATGGGTCAGCATAAAATTTGTACCTCCTACCAAACAAGATAAGCCAGTACAAAAATTCATATTATATCGATAATATACCCTACCAAACACCACCTTAGAGCAAATGTGTGTTACTATCTTTTTAAAATGTTATTATTCTACATATATTCATTTGTTTTTATAGGATAAGTAATTTTTCACATAATGCAATAGCAAAATGTGTGTGTTGATAGAATTTCGTAAGCGTGTTTGTTTATGTGGCTTGTTATGTTGGATTAATTCTACCAAACAATAACTAAGATTTTGTGTTCTTGGGGAGGGAGGATAATGTAGAGAGAGAAAGTGTAATGTTGTATTATTATTAGAGTTGTGTAATAGTTACAAGAGAGGTCGTATTTATAGGTGTGCGAGAGTGAGGTGGCACCTTACGAGCCTATATGGCTTCCGGTGTTGACGAGGGTTCCTTACCCTCGTCTTGGTCCCTCACACTGCTTCCTATGTTGTGCCTCTTCCTACTACTATGCCTTAGACTAGATGGGCCTCATTAAAAACCTCGTCGTAAACCACCCTTGTGGATAAACCGGACGGAGGGAAAAAGAGTGCAACCATCGTGGTCCTACAGGCTATTGGGCCAGCTCCCGGGCGAGCTATAGGGCGAGCTCCGATGCCTTGTCGAACTTCTGGGTGTTGCGTGGTGACGGAGCTCGGCGAGGTCCTCGTGGGGGTAAAGGTGAGCTCTTTTGGGCGAGCTGATTGGGCGAGCTGCCCCCATGTGGGCGAGCTCCGGCCTTCAGCGGGTCCGGGTGAGCCCTGGCGACCTGTCAAGCCTTGGTGATTATTCCGGGGTTAAGTGCATTAGTTCGCCATGTCAACATTTGCCCACCAGCTCGCGCGAATCATGACTCCGTCGAATGTGCGAGCGAGCTGGAGAACTTGAACCTCGGCGAACTATCCTCGGGCGAGTGCCGAGCTAACGGGTGAGCTTGGCCATGGCGGTTGTTTTCAGCCGACGTGGTGCGGGAAACCAGGCATCGTGCACGCCTTTTGAGGTCTCGGTTCCCGCCCACAATCATGGCAACTTTCAAATATTTTGCAAATAGGTCCTCGCACTTCCCGAATATCGCACCTCGCCCCGACGTCTATAAATAGGGGAAGGTGAGTTCATTTCTCACTTTTACACTTCCGAGTTTTCCGAGCAGTTTCCGGCGAACGGCACCTCCATCTCCGACGAAATTTTCGGCGCTCCTCAAGGTAGAAAACTCACTTTCTTCTTCTCTTTCATTTTTTGTCTTCCGATTTCTTTAAGTTCTTCGGGGATTTTGGGACATTTCCGGAGACTTTCGAACCTTTTCCGACTACCTATTACCGTGACTCCGGCGAGGAGACCTTGGACTGATTTTTGGATATTTACGGACTGCATCGTGACCATGTCGACTCATGAATCGAGTGGGACTCCCTCTAACCGTAACCCCAGAAAACGACCAATGATTGAGGATGAGCCCCCTCCCCAGATTTCGTACGTGGAGGTCAGCTCCAGCTCCGAGGCGACCTCGGCAGCTCGCCAGGTCTCCGGCGAGCTACCCAGCGAGGTGCTCCCTGATCCGGAGGAAGGAGCCCCCAGCGCCGTGTACCGCGAGGTATGGGAGGAAGGCGACGAGGTCGCCCAAGAGGAAAGGGTTGCCAGTGGCAACGAAGAGCCTGAGGAAGTTGGTGAGGACGTCGCCGAGGTCGGCGAGGAGGGTGGCGACCTGGAAGCAGTTACGCTCAAGTGGTTCCGCCGCATTGGTTTCCCGGAGCCCCAGTTGGTCGAGTACCAAGTTCCCGCCGAGGTCGTTCATCCCTTTGACTGGGATGAGTATGTCGCCGAGTACACGGCGAGTTTCCCTTGCCCGGACCGAGTACTTCCCGCCGACCTAGAGAAAGTCGCCCCATCCGATTACAGAGCTGGCGGGGTGGTGAGCCTCATTGATGAGTGCGACCTGCCCATCATACGTAGGAAGTATCGCATCCCGCTCGATATCTTCATGTATGCCCCAGTGAAGAATGAGCGGGCCGACGCGCCTCCCGAGGGGCTGACTGCTCTGAATGTCGATGTATTGAGGGCCGGGCTCACATTACCGTTGCACCCGATCATCGGCCAGTTTCTCACCGATAATAACCTAGCCATCACCCAGCTCACTCCGAACGCATGGAGCAATCTTCTCGCCGCGTTATCCATCTTCGGGCTGGAGGGTTATGAGAATGCGACGACCTCAGCAGACCTGGGCGAGCTCTTCGCTGTTACCAAGCAGGCGAAAGATGGCGCGGGATACTACTACCTGAAAGCTCGCCCGGGAGAGAAATTTCTCGGGGACTTACCAAACAAAGTTCGTGACTGGAAGAAGCAGTTTTTCTTCATAGGCGGAGACTGGCGAGCTTCCAGCACGTACCATGGGCGAGGTGACCGTATTCCCACTCCGGAGGGATACGGGAAAGCCAGTAGTAGGTCGCCTATTTCGGTGTGTGTGGGTTGAATTAGATATACTAATTCTAATTTTTCTTCTTTTTGCAGTTCCGAAGTTCCACAAGTATAGCAGGGGCAAGCCCAAGGTGTCGATCGAGTTTGATGTGGTGCGCGTCATTTGCTATTTTAGAGGCGAGAAAGATAGGCAGATCGCCCATCTGTGCACGCGTCATTGTTTGCGGCTCGCCGAGCTCCTTACCTTGCCACACCACCTCAATATCCAAGGTCCCAAGCTCCCAGGTTTAAAACTCTTCGGAGCTCGCCTATAGGGGGGTAGTTCGCCCATTATAATGATATTTTCCATCTTTGTGCAGGTGGTAGCTTCGTCGCCATTCCCATCGCCGAGGTCCCCGAGGCCTATCAAGTAGTCAAGCAGCACTTTAAAATGGGCCCACCTCGCCCCAATAGGCTCGCCCAGCCTTCGGTGCTCGCACTGGAGATGAGTAAAGAGGCGGAGCTCGCCTGCAAGAAGGGCGAGGCAGGAGGATAGGGGGCTCCGAAAGAGCAAGTAAAGGCCCTCGCAAAATCCAAGGCCAAAGAGGTCGCCAAGACCAATCGAGGTGGCGGGCGAGCTGGCGCCGCTCCTGAGCGAGGTCACGGGAAAAGGGGCCTTCATCGGGGCGACGGGTCCTGAATGGGTGACGAGGACCCACAAGTTCGCAAAAGGACCAGGTACACTGGTCTGGTTAACGAGGACTCCGATCGAGCTGAGAGAGTCTCGGCGAGGTCCGGGCAGGGAGGATCCGCTCAATCCACTGCCCAGCTGGCGGCCACGCCCATTCGGAGCTTGCCCCCCTCGCCATCTCCATTCGGGATGCAAGCTAATGATGACACACTCCTCAGTTGGGATCCCGATCGAGCTCAGTAAGTAGCTCGCCTCCCTGGGTCTTCGTCATGATTATTTTTCATTTCTCTAACATTTTTTATCTGTTTTGATCTTGCAGTTATGCCTCAATCGCCTTCCCGAATCGTCACGAGGCCCTGCATGCCTTCGAGCGATCTCGCTCCGTAACGTCGATGCGGAGCCTCCATCCGGGCCTAGTCCGAAACACTGTGAGCGAGATGCCGAGGCACTGGACGGCTCCGCTGGTGGCGACTATCAACAGTCAGGACCTGAAGGAGAACCTCCTCCTCTCGGCTCACCACGCGAGTAGATTAATGCTCGCCAATCAGAAGGCTTTGGAGCAGGTCGCCGAGCTGGAGGCAGGTCGCTCCGACAGGAATAAAAGGATGCTGGCCTTGGCGGACACTGCTGACAAGGCGAAGAGGCAGGCGCAGCCCGCCGAGGAAAGGGCCGAGGCATCATTGGCTGCCGAGCAAAGTGCCCTGCAGCAGCTCGAGGACCTTCAACATAAGCTCGCCAGGCTCGAGCAGGAGGCGGAGGCTAGAATGAAAGCCAAGGAAGATGAGTTCTCCGCCAAGCTCGCACGGGAGGTTGGCGAGCTTGAGGTTATCAAGAAGGACCCTGCACTGCAACGGGGCCTGGTGAAGAGCTCCGACATCGAGTGTGCGAGGTTGAGAATCGAGCTGGAGGCGAAGATCAATGAAGTCACCGAGCTGCAGAATGTTACGTCCTCTTCGCCTGATCTGGCGGCTGTGAGGACCGAGGCCTCGGACAAAGGATGTGTCCAATGCTACGCCGATGTCCTGCTGACCCTTTGGTGGGCCCGAGCCCACAAGGACGATGAGGTAAAGACTGTGGTGGGCGACTTCAAGGCCTGTCTGGACCGGGTTCCCTTCCCCGATGGCGCCGAGCTGGAAATTGGCGACCTCCCAGAGCTCGGCATCCCCCTCGACTTCGTGCCAGCCCGCTTTCAAGTCATAAAGACAGTTGAGGTGTCGGCGCTGAACATTGGCGAAGACGAGGTCGCCGGTGAGGAGGAGCTGACCACCCCCACCATGGAGCAGATGCAAGAGGTTTGTGGGGACACGATGGTGAACATAGGCGAGTTCGACGCTACTGGGCTCACTGGTAACATCACTACTGAAGCCGAGCTCGCTCTTCCGTCCGATCCAGTTGTCCCCGTGGCCCCGGATGCTTAGGCCTTTTTTCCTTGCTTTTCTGTCTACATTTTTGCAAGTGGTTGTAGTTCGTCGGGTTGCGGAGCTCGCCCAGAAGGAGCTCCGTTTTGTAGTTTCTGATTTTTGGTTTAAGTAGATGTAGCTCGCCGGGCACGTGCAGCTCACCCAGAAGGAGCTTTTTGTA
Organism: Prunella vulgaris; assembly: GCA_026898435.1. NCBI lineage: Eukaryota > Viridiplantae > Streptophyta > Magnoliopsida > Lamiales > Lamiaceae > Prunella > Prunella vulgaris. The sequence continues at coordinate 222,822 of JAPKLY010000101.1, forward strand.
GTTCAAATATGGCTAGCTGGTCGGCCTTTGTGGCCAGCACTGCTACTCATACTTAGGATTTTTTCAAGTATATTTTTTACTTGAAAATTTCTTAAGTATCTTATGAATATAAGTCGAGCATTTTTTGTCCAACTCTTTTCACTTACGTCTTTGCGCTCTACGTTATAATTTTTAAATAGCTCATTTTTGTTTATTTCGTGGGTACTTAACTGTTCGTCTTATTCTACTTTGAGAAGCGAGTCATTCATTTTACGTCACTTACGACTATGAATTGTACCTCTGTTTTGAGAGTGTGTATTCTTCGTCTTACACCACTTAGGCCACGAATTGCTCGTCTTAGACCACTTAGGGCAGCGAGCTGCACTTCGATTGATTCACGTTGGGCCGTTGGGTTTCATGAACCTTGCCTTAGACGTTTTTCATCTTTTTCGCGAATTTTTCTAACTTGTGGCAATAGGTGCTTAGCAACCCTTTAAGAAGGGTACCTTCGCGACCTTGGGCACTTTGGCCTTTGCCTTCGAGCTATTTAATTACAACGTTTGGGACCTTGGTCCTTGCGCATCACAGATTTTTGAGTGCTCGGGCGAGCTGGGGTTGGTGAGCTCTTTTGGGCAATGGGCGACCTGAGGTAGCTCGCGTAGGGGGCGAGCTACGTAGGTCCAGACACTTGGCAAATTTTTCTGATTTCGCAAGTTCTCTATCTTTTTATAGCGACGTAATTTACACTGGTTTCCACCAACATTTCTGATGCGAACCTTCGACTAGTCTATTACAGGATTCTAGTCTATTGGTAAAACTTTTTCAGGTGGGCCGCACTCCAGGTGTATGATGAGGCGTTGCCTTCTGCGTCTTCGAGGTCATAAGTGTCGTTCGGCCAGGCTGCGGTGACCCGGAACGGTCCTTCCCAGTTTGAACCGAATACACCTGGAGGGGCCATCAACTTCTTTTTGAACACCAGGTCTCCGACCTTGAATTTTCGATCTCGGACCTGAGAGTTGTAATACTTTTCTGCTCTACGCTTGTAGGTGGCGTTCTTCATTTCTGACGAAGCTCTGGTCTCTTCGATCAGATCCTTCTCTACTGACAGGGCTTCGTCATTCTTTTCTTCATCATATCCTACCACCTTCCAAGTCTTGTTTTGGACATCGAAGGGTATCACCGCCTCAGTTCCAAAGGCTAGGGCAAACGGGGTCTCTCCGGTGCTGGCCCTATAGGAAGTTCTATAAGACCATAGGATCTCTGAGAGTTCGTCTGCCCAGCTCCCTTTCTTTTCTTTGAGGCGGAGCTTGAATATGTGTTTCAGAATCTTGTTCACCGCCTCGACCTGGCCGTTCGACTGTGGATGGTAAGGAGTTGAGTAGTGCTTCTTGATGTTCCATGAACTGCAGAAGTCTCTCAGCTTTCGGCCGTCGAACTGCCTTCCATTGTCTGTGATGATCGACTGCGGAAGTCCGAACCTGCAGATCAGGTTTTTTTCCAAATGAAGTCGATCATCCTTTCTTGGGTTATAGTTGTGAGAGCTTCGGCCTCAGCCCACTTAGTGTAGTAGTCTACTGCTACAACAACAAACTTTACACCGCCTCTACCAGGTGGAAATGGGCCGATCAAGTCGATTCCCCATTTCGCGAAAGGCCATGGGCTGAAAATTGACTTCAGCTGGTTGGCTGGGGAGTGGATGTTAGGTGAAAAAAGTTGGCACTTTCGGCACCTTCGAGCGAAGCTGATGGTATCTTTGCGAAGAGTGGGCCAGTAGTAGCCCTGTCTGATCGTCTTATATGCCAATGCTTGCCCCCCAGTGTGACTCCCACAAATTCCTTCGTGGATTTCTTCTAACACTTCGGACCCCTGCTTCTTAGTTAAGCACTTGAGTAGGGGTAGAGAGAATCCACGTTTGTAGAGTTGGCCATCCAGCAGCGTATATCTGGCAGCTTGCTTTACTAATCGGCTAGCTTCCCAGGTGTCCACGGGGGTTGTTCCGTCTGTTAAATATTTTTGGATTGGAGTGCACCAATCTTCACCATCTTCACTGTCATGCTGCCCCCCACTCGAGGTTTGGTTTACTTTGTAATCGAGCGTCGAGGGGTTTTTCAGTGTGGTGATCACAACCTCCGTGAATTTAGCTTCGTCATTGCTGGTAGCTAGCCGAGCTAGGGCGTCTGCTTGTGTGTTTTCTAGCCGTGGTATCTGTTTGATGTAAACCTGCGTAAACATCAAGATCAGATGCGCGGCTATCTTTTGGTAGGTCATCATCTGCTGGTCTTTTGCCTCATATTTCCCCCGGACTTGGGATATTATTAGCTGGGAATCTCTGAAAACTTGAAGATTGGTTGCCCCCATAGCTAATGATAGCCTAAGTCCCGCTATCAACGCTTCATACTCCGCCTCGTTGTTGGTTGCTCGAAAGTCGAACCGGATTGCGGAGGTGAAGACTTGTCTGTCCGGGTTGATCAGGACCACGCCGGCACCTGCTGCTACGCTGGTTGATGATCCGTCCACGTAGAGATGCCACGGAGCTATACGCCTCCTCATCGGATCTTGTGGGAAAGTTAGCTCAACGATGAAGTCGGCAAGTGCTTGTCCCTTGATCATTGTTCGGGGTGCGTAGGTTATACCGTATTGGCTGATCTCTAGTGACCATTTCAGCAGGCGTCCGGCGGTGTCTGGGCACTGTAGTATTTGACGTAGTGGGAACGTTGTCAGCACCTCTACCGGGTGGTCAAAGAAGTAAGGCCTCAATTTTCTAACATTCATCACCAGTGCATAAGCCAGCTTCTCTGTTGGGGTGTACCGCAACTCAGCTTCGTGTAAGACTTGGCTTACGTAGTACACTGGTAGGTGTGTCTTTGCTTCTTCACGGACCAGGACGGAGCTGATGGCTACCTCCGATGCGGCTAGGTATAGGTACAACTTCTCTCCAGGTATCGGCTTTGACAGGACCTGCGTATCTGCCAGGTATGTTTTGATGTCTTCGAAGGCTCATTGGCATTCACTTGTCCAGACGAAGTGGTTTTTGAGGTGGAGCTTGTTGGCTTTGGTCGCCTCTTTGTACCTCCGTGTGTTTGCCTTAATCACCTCGAAGAACGGACGATTTCGGTCACCGGACCTGGAGATGAACCTGTTCAGAGCTGCCATGCACCCAGTCAACCTTTGAACTTTTTGCACGGAATCGGGCACGCCCATCTCGATTATGCATTGGACCTGCGTTGGGTTGACCTCAATTCCACGCTGGCTAACTAGGTACCCCAGGAACTTTCCGGAGTGCACGCCGAAGCTGGTCTTCTTGGGATTTAACTTCATGTTATAGTAGCGCAGTATATCGAAGGTCTGTTTGAGGTGGTCCAGGTGGTCCTCCTTTCTCAGACTATTGACAACTATGTCATCTACGTACACCTCCATGGATTCGCCAATGTGTTGGTCGAACATTTTATTCACCAACCTTTGGTAGGTTGCTCCGACGTTGATGAGTCCGAACGGCATCCTTTCCCAGCAGTACATGTTCTTGTTGGTGTAGAACGCCGTATGTTCCTGGTCATCTGGGTGCAGAGCTATCTGGTGATAGCCCGAAAAAGCATCCATGAATGTCATCATCTCATGGCCTGCGGTGCTGTCTACCAGCTGATCGATGTGAGGCAGTGAGAAGTTGTCCTTCGGGCATGCTTTGTCTAGGTCCGTGAAGTCAATGCAGAGTCTCTACGTCCCATTGTGTTTCTTCACCAGGACGGGGTTCGCGACCCACTGTGGACACAAGGCTTCCTTGATGAGCTTGTTGTCTAACAACTTCTCCACCTCAACAGTTATAGCTGTGTATTTGTCTGGTCCATACTTTCTTTATTTTTGACGTACGGGTCTCCTCGTCGGGTCTATATTGAGTCTGTGGCAAGCATGTTCCAACGGGATCCCTGTCATGTCTTCATGGGACTAGGCAAACACGTCCAGGTTGGTCATCAGGAACAACTCCATCCTCGACCGGTACGGTTCAGGTAACTCAGAACCAATGAAAAGTTCTAAGTCCCTTTCCGGGTCCACCGGGAGTGCCGTCAGTTCCTCTATGGGGGTGGCTTTTCTCTTTTGACTTTTCCACCTTGGGTCACTGATGAGCTCGTCCCACTCCTCTCGTGACATCTGCGCAGGTTCGTGACCTATGCGTGGTTTGAGGTCATCGGGTTGGCTTTCAGCTCGGGCGGGTCCGTCAACTGTGAGCACCTTCGGTGGTTTGTCTACCTGGGATGGTTCGGCGACCTGGGGAGTTGGGTCAACATCCATTGGCATTGGTTCTTGACCTCCCGCAAGTCCCCCATCTTGGCCTTCATTAACCACCTCCATGGGAGCAAGTTGTTGTTCCTGCACAGGTTCCAACACTTGGTTGTTTTGGAGCTCCTCCAATCCCTCCATTGGCGGTGGTTGTGTGTCTTGCGCAGGTCCTGACACTTGGTCGAATTTCGGCAGGTCGCCTACCTCCATCATCTCAGTTTCGACTGAGATGACGTCTAGGATGTTCGGCTTGTCTGCTGGGGCCTGTACATCCTCTTCAAGGATGTGGACCTGAGTAACAGACTTTTTAACCCGGCCATCTTTGATTTGGAGTAAACACTCTCGGGCTTTTTTCTGGTCACCTCTTATAGTTCCAGTGCCTTTTGGAGTTGGAAATTTCGAACACGCCACTTTGAATTCATTAATAAACGGGCGGCCGAGGAACCCGTTGTAGGAGGACTGCTGGTCGACAACTAGGAAATCTATGAGCCTAGTCAGTCTCCTTTCGGGGTCCTCAGCCGATACAAGTTGGACGCTCAACCTAACACTACCTAGGGGGACGGTTACAGCTTCTCCGAATCCCACTGTCCTAGCATTGCTAGGTTCCAGATACGACTCAAAATCACCTAAGGCATCTAAGGTGGATTTGAAAAGAATGTTGGTGAATGCGCCGGTGTCCACAAGTAGTCTGTGAACTCGGACGTTCATGATGTTGGCAGTTATCACCAACGAGTCCTTGTGGGGCGTCAGTACCCCTTCCAGGTCTGTTGAGGAAAATGTCAGCTCATCAGTAAGCTGTGCGACGGACTTGGGGTCGGAGCTGCCTTCCTGGACTTAGTTTATGGCCCAGATTTCAGCCTTCCTTTTTCTTTTAGATACGGAGGATCCCCCGTCCTGGAGTCCTCCGGCAGCTCCGATTTCCTCCTCGAGGACCAAGAGTTCCCGGGTGGGCTCCATATTTTGCTGAGGTTGGGGAGGTGCCCTCCGTCTATTCTGGGGACCAGGTTGGTCCGCTTCCTCATACTCATCATCGGAGGTAGCCCTCCTCTCGAACCTTGGCCTCTTAGCTGGGGCCTTTTTCACGAACTCGGCCAGCTTCCCATCCTCATAAAATTTCCATAGTTGTTTGAGGAGGTCTCGGCACTCGCTGGTGAAGTGGCCGATGGCCTGATGGTAGGCGCAAAATTTGTTGGGGTTGAGCTTCGTGCGGTCCTGGCAGATCTGCCTCGACTCCTCCAGCAGGGCCTTGTCTTTAACAGCTGTAAAGACGCGGTCGAGGGAGACAGTGAGGACCTGGTTGAGCTTCTCTTTGAGCTTGTCCCCCTCGCAGAAGGCCTTCAAGTTCCGGGGGGCTTTGTATGCGCCCCCGAACTTCTTCCCGTAGGGCTTCCTTTCCTCTTGGGCACCAACTTCTTTCAGTAGTGCCTCCTGCATAACCACGAATACCCCCGCCTTATGGCGGAATTCGGTGTAAGTGTTGGGACATGCGAGGTGCATCTCCTTCCAGAGGTCAGTGCCCTTCTTGAGTCCGGCCATCGCTGCGATGACCTTGGTGTCCTCGCTCACCGGCTTGCCTTCCAGCAGGATTTTGTCGAACCTCTCCAGGTACTGCTGGTCGGACTCGCTCTCGCCTTGGTGGATGTTGGCGAGTCGGTGCTTCTGGGTAAGGTAGGACCCGAACCGAGAGAAGTGGGCCAAGAACTCCCGGGAGAGTTGGCCAAATGAGCAGATTGACCCCAGGGCGAGTGAGGAGAACCAGCGGTGAGCTCGGTCCCCTAGGGTCAGCGGGAAGTTTCGGCATTGGGTAGAGTCGGTGGCACCAACCGAAATCATAAAGTCTGCGTACTTGGCCAGGTGAACTTTCGGGTCGGATTCGCCCTCGTAGGTAGACATCACTGGGAACTGGATTTTCTTTTGGACCGGTGCGCGAAGGATGGCAGGCGCCAATGGAGACGCGGGGAGAGTGGTGGCGTCAGGTCCGCCAGACTTGGCTGCTACTTGGGCTTGCAGCATTTCGATGGCCTTTTTCAGCGAGGCCAGCTCGTCATCACGGGTCACCTCTGGCGGAGGCTGCTCAAAGGTCGTGCGTCTCGTGGATGAACGTCCCCGAGGTGCCTCACTCTGGGGTGACCTCTCAGTGACGGGCTGGAATTGGCGTCCGACATGGGGGCCCAACCTGTCGGTGGCGGGCATCCTCATTCGTTCATGGGCGGACCTGCAAGGCTGCTGGTCCGAGTCCCTGTGGGAGGTAGCTGGGGATGCCGTCCGCTCGTTCTCCCCATATCTTGGGACCAGAAGGCCTTGGAGGACTTCCCTCCTTTGTGATTGATGCGTAGGGATGGCAAAACGACCCGCCCTGCAGTTGATCCAATCCGCCCCGCTCTGTTTGGATCGGCCCCGATCTGCCCCGTTTTGAGAATGGAGCAGATCCGCCCCGCCCCGCTTGCGGAGCAGATCAGGCATGGATCAACATATTTTTTGCCCTGATCCGCCCCGCTCCATATAATATTAATTATATATAATATTAAATATATATATATATATATATATATATATATAATATATAGAATTATATATATATATATATATTTTAAAATAATCAAATCTTGGATATGATTTGGTGATTTGGATGGATTATTGTTGATTAAATTGTGAATTTTTAATATTTTGCATTTAGTTATTTAATATATTTATTTTGTAAAATTATGAGAATTTAATAGATGGAGCGGGGCAGATCAGATCCGCCCCGCGCGGGGCAGGCATGGATCTCAAAATGCTGCCCCGCAGTGGAGCATGGAGCAGGGCGGATCAGCGGGGCAGAGGGCGGAGCAGGCATGGATATTAAGGTATCTGCCCTGATCCGCTCCATTTGCCATCCCTATTGATGCGTGGCGGAGACCTCGGTGTAGGCCGAAGCTCGCCCAGTGTACGGGGCGGGTTCCTCCTCCACCATCTTGGCCTTGCCGGCCCTTTCCCTATGCTGGCGAGCCTGTGCCGAGCTCGCCTCCTGCTCGGTGGGGAGGACGCTGTATTCCCCCCGGGTCTGAGTGCCCTGGGTGGGCCTGGCTTGCTCCCGGGCTTCGGCAGCTGGAGCTCGCCTGGGTACCAGGGTGAGCTCGTCCTGCTGCCTCTGCTGCAACTTTTGTAAGGTTGCGATGGTGCGTTGGAGCTCGTCGGGGTTGTTGGCCAGGTCCCTCAGGGCAGAGGCTAAGTCTTCTTGGGTCACCCCAACTCGCGGAGGTCGCGGAGCTGTGGTGCTCTTCTGGGGAGGTGGTTGTGAGGTCTCCACCACCTGGCGTGAGGTCTCCACCTCGGCCTGATTTTGGTCGCCCCCTCGGGACCTTCCGGCAGCTGCGGAGGTCTGTCCTTTGGCAGCTCGAGTGGTAGCCATTTTTGGTTTTTGGAGGGGGTAACTTGCTGCAGGTCGCCGAGGTGGAGGGAGGTCGCCGGGGTGACGATCGTCCAGCTTAGGTGCCTTAAAAAAATAAGTTAATGACGTGGGAAGTTAGTTTAGTATGTATAGGTTTTGGGGGTGGGGAGGGAGGGGGGTGTGTGTTAGTGGAATTAATATGTAGGCGTGAATATTAGGATAGAAGTTAATTTAGTATGTATGGGTTTGGGGGGTGGGGGAGGTGGAATTAGTATGTAGGCGTGAATATTACGAGTCTGCACGTGGGTTTTGTTTGCTCCTTTTTCTATATTTAGAAATTTCTACGATAGAAATTTTTACCTGAGTGTTGCTCCCATTAATATATTGTTGAACACCTCCATCGGCGAATCTTGGTTCCACCCTTGTATTTAATGAACTTTACTTTATGCTACTTATGACTCTCGTGGTGAGATCTTAGTTATATATTAAGTATGTGATTTATTTAATGAATTGAGTTGAAGGTATAGTTCATAATTATTTATTAAAAAAAATTGAGATGGCATACCGAAGCCCGCAGCCCACCATTAAATTGGTGAAAGTTGAATTTTTTGCAGTTCGCCATATTTTCAGCTCGTCTCGCACCAAAAAAAGACGGGCTTTTGAGGGTTTAGACCCCCCCGCCGGCCCATTTTGAGCTCTACTTATAGAGCATCAATTTAATCATTCTAAGTCGATTATAACACAAATATCAAAATAGACTTTCATCTCACAACTAATTGAATGCATTCACAATATAAAATTATAGTATTATCAAACCTAGCGTTCACAATATGAAATTATAGTATATCAAACCTAGTAACATAATATTAAAGTTACATGTAAAACTATTGTGTTTACCCTCATATATTCATCATTCATCCACATACATCAACAAATTTAATAATACTCCCGAAACAATTATAAAAAAAAAAAAAAAAAAACCACTGTTAAAAGATGCATCAATACCAAGATGCTACATGAGATGATGTCTGATCTTCTGTATAAGAAAGCTAATTATAGACTGAAATTGAATTTCATCCTACTACTTGTTAAAGGTTCAGCTTTTAAAAATACAACATTATAAAATTTCTTAATGATAATAACAAAATGAAGCTTCAGCAAGCATAATTAAGCGTATATTTTTTATAATCTAGCTAAATTATTCAGATAAACGAAAATATATATTGAGAAGAGAAAAGTATAATGGAATATACCGACACTTAATAATACTCAAAATAAATTAAACTAGACAAAAATTTATATGACTCCGCGTTCACGTGAACTTTGTTGTTCCCAATTATCACTAATTTGAATATGAAGCATCATGGTTGTACCAAAGTGTCAAAAGTTCAAAAAAAGTGTTTCATACACTAACAGTGATATTTTGTATGCTCAAAAGATACTAAAAAAAAAAAAAGAGTTCAAGGTAATAAAGTTTAAAAAAAAATAGTGTTTATAGGTACCTTGAAAGTCGATCATAGCAAAATAAATATCTCAGAAAATAAACCAAATTCAAAACATAAGACAGCCCAAATTCACAGGCATAGTGTAGAAACAGTGAACAACTAGCACATGAATCATTTGCTAAACTTCGAACTAGTCAATCCAAGAAATAGTTGCTCGCTCACTCGCTCACCCATGGTTACTAATGACTGACACCCATAATTTGCTGCCAAAGACTTCAGTATACTACTATAATTAGTTCATCCCTGCAATATCATTATATCGCCAACCTTTTATGCTGCTATGACCATTCAGTTGTCTGGTTATCCGTTTCTGAAGTGCATAGTCCTATATATTTCTTATTAAATATCTATATTTTGACACACATGCGTACAGACATAGTCGTCACAAAACATATATTAAACAAGGCAGAGATCCATTAAAACAAAGGCTTCAGAGCGTAAATCTTTACCGTAGAGCCAAACCCATCAGCATTTTTGAACAAATTTCCTTACAGAAGCTCTATTAATTTTGATAAAGAAAACCAAAATCATAGACTCATTAACAAATCCTGGTAATCAATAAAACAAACATATGCAAAAAAAAAAAAGACATTTTACATACAAGAATAGGTCCAAATATTTCAAATGAAAATGATGCACTGCAGGTATTAGTAATCAAGAATAGAGGAAAAACAAGAAGCTAGAAACGTACTGTCACAGTGATTTCAGTTCACATCCTTCAGTCTTTTTATCAACGTATCCAGAGATTTCTTCTTAGGGTTCTGCTTGGCTCCCCTGGTGCCAAAGGAACTAAACAAGCGATCTGATTGATCCCTTAATTTCTCCGAAATGGCAACGACTTTCCTATGGTCCAGTGAACTGTAACTTCTCTCTCGGATAACTGGATTTAAGAAGTTCTCAGGATGATTGCTCAGAAGCAAATTCACCATTTGCCTTGATTCGACAAGGGCTGATTTCAACTCACTTGCTTCTGCCTCAGACAAAAGAGGAGCCTGGCTATCTGCAAAATTTTCTAATATCCGAACATCAATATCAAGACCATTGATAGCATTGACAGTAAACCTTTTAACTGATTCCCCAAGTAAAGCCCCAATAATCATATCCGATATATGTGAGAGAACATCTTGTAAGATTCGCTTCAGCACCTGAACTGGCAGAATCTGCTGAGCAGTTGAAATCAAGGTTTCCAAGAAAATGATTACTTCATTAGCGTATTCATTTCCATTTGGAGGAGCATCATCAGCCACCCAATTCACATTTTCCATCAAGGACAAAAACCCATCAACCTTCTGCTTTAGCAACCCAGAGAGTGTCTCTTCAGCTGCATCACGGGCATTGATAAGAGGAAACTGCCTCTTGCCCCTCTCTGCTATCCTTAATGGAATACCTGAGAGCTGGGCAGCATGTCTAAAGAAGAAATCACAAGCGCGTTCAAACACAGTCATGTTTGCTGCCATTTGCATAGCTTGTGTAACTCCACCTATTGAACCATTAATAACTTTGACCAAAGCCCCATCCAAGACCTCAGTCAACAGCCTATCCAAGTATTTCTTAACCACAACATAAAACTCAAGTTGCCCTCCATAGGACATGAAACTCACAGAGTCCTCAATGAACGAGCGCACAATTCTACAGCAATCAGGTACTGTAGATGAAAATGGTGCAATGTATGGAAATGCAGGCATTATATTTGAAGTCTGTATCTGAAATGAAAGCACGTTCATAGAATACTCATACTCTTTCTTCATGTACATCTGCTCAAACTTATCAGCTGCTAGAGCCTCAGCAATCTGTTTCCGACAATCAGATAACAATAGCTCATGGTACTTATCTCTATGCTTACTGAGCACATCAAGCAAAGAATCAATTGGATACCCAAATCTACGCAGTGTGACACCAAGCAAACTAACATAATCCTTGATCAACAACAAATGATTTGCTGTTTGCATCCTAGAAAATTGATCCTCTAACACCGAACACATCTTGGTTACAGCAGTATCCCACAGATTCTCCACTTCCATTTTCAATATCAACCCTCCTCCCGTTCTCAGAACCCGATCTTCCACAATAAAAAAACCAGCAATTTGAGCAAAAAATGTTTGATGAGATTCTAGAAACGGTGTCATAGATGATACCTGGAAATCAGAAGTCAACTGCAACTTCCTGTTCTCAAAATAATATTGCCTAAACCTATCCTCAAGCCCCAAAGTTTGATGGATGTGATAAGCCCTGTATAAAGGCGTCAAATCGAACCCTAGAACCCCATTTCCTCCATTACTCCCATCAACAACTCCGTCAATTTCATCGTCATCTTCTTCTTCTAGAGCATAAACACAGTCCCTTAAGCTGAGCCGACTCTGCTCCTCGGCTTGGCGCTGTTTAATCCTCAACTCTTCTTCCCTCTGTCGCGCCGCCGAAGCTTGGCCAATGGCGAGCTGACCCAAATTTCGGCTCACAGTGCGGATCTCCACTAGCCAATCTCCGAATTCTTTGTTCACTTGTCTCTCTATGTGTGTCCTGATGGCTGGGATCTGCTTCTCCAGCATTCTTTTCAATGTAGACGATGGCACTTGGTCCTGAAAATTCGATTCAATCGAGTCCAAACATTTCAACGCCATGTAGAAATTATTTTCAGCGAGATGAGAATTCACTCGCGAGCAAAGCTCCGTGAGGCGAACGCACGTGTTGAGCGAATTAATCGCGAGAGCGATGTTGGAGCATTTGTTTCTGGCTTCAACGTACGAATCGAGGGAGGTAAGAAGCGGAACAGCGACGTTTTGGAGCTTGGAGTTGGAGTTGGAAAGCGATGATTTAAGCGAATCGACATCAGAGAGAAGAGATCGGAGATCATCCACTGCCGTGATGAAATCTTGGTAGTGAGCGCGGCAAACGTCTTCGATCTCTGATTCCTTGGATTTGGTGAAGCGTTTCAGGTGCTGGAGTAGGGTTTCAGGTTTGCCCGATGCGAACGTTTTCCGAACGAAGGGACCGATGTCTTCGCCGTTGCCGATTGCGTTGTAGAGAAGTATCTGGTCTTGCTTGTCGGCGGTGTCGCCGTTCTCCGATGCCGGAACAACTTTCCGGCGTGTCTTCGTTGAGTTCATCGCTTTGAAACAGCTACCGTTCCACCGAGCGGATTTAGAGAAAAGAAAATCAGGAAATATGTGAGAGAAAACGAAAATGGGACCACCGAATTGACTAATGTGTCACTACAGTTTACCCCAATTGCATTAGATTACTAAAATGAAAGGAGATAATAATTTAATTTGGTGTTGGCATTTATGTAATTAAGAATAGGTGGCGTGTCCGGATACTTTGTTTGGCAGTTGGTTTCTTCTTTTCTTTTATTTTATTTTCTTCTTAAACAACTTTGCGTTGAATTTTACGATCTTGGACCCTTTTATTATATGTAAATCAGCCGTTAAAAATGATGAATTCAAGTCATAAAGATCACCTCAAACCATATAATCTCTATCCCTAAATACTTTGCATACTTTTTTTTTCCAATAACACTTTGCACACTTTATAATAAAAATAACTATTTTAACGTTATCATCATAATATTTACATATTTATAAAAAATGTCATTACTTTTACACTAAATCCAATTAATTTCATTATTTTAATAATATAATTTTACACATCACTTTCATTATTTCTTAAAAAGTGTGTAAAAAGAGGTGTGCAATCTTTTCAGGGACGAAGTGAGTACATACATAGACAGATTCGGCTAGATGGGTTCATTCATAGTGAAGCGTATCGTTAAGCAGGTTAAAAATTGATTCACCAATCAAACTTATAACATAGCGGATGAGTTGTGTCTACCAGACGAGTTGATAATATGTCGAGCTCAACAGACCAATCAGACAAATCGCATCATAGTTCATATTGCATCACATCAATACATATTCACAATAAGTCTCTAACAACTTTTCACAATGCAACATAAGATATGGGCACGTCGTCACGTCTTTAGGCTATAAATAGAAAAGAAATATTCATCTAGAAAGAAAATGTGTTTTTTTCCGATGATTCTAATATGTAGTTTAAAGAAAGTACTTCAAATAAAGAGTTGAAGATTGAGCTGACTACTTAGCGTCCTATAAATCACATCTAACTTGTTAATAAAGAGTACTTGCCTATCTACTCTAAGATTTTAGGTCATCCTTCGATGATATAACAAATTATTTCCTGTTGAGACGATAAACTTTTTTTTTTATATTAATAACCACCTCAACATGTATTGTATTCCAAAAAAGAGCAACAACTAGGCGGCGTCATTCGGATATTTCGGTCAGTTCGATCCTGTTTTGGACCGAACCGAAATGATCGAAATTTTTTTTTACGGACTGAATCGAACCAAATTATTTCGGTTTGGCCAATTCGGTCCAAAATAATTTTAAAATAAAAAAATCTATATTTCATCAAAATAAATATTATACACTATATTATCATTAAATTTAGTTCAACACTATTAAATTAAAGGAGTACAATACAAATTTGATCAATGTTTAAATAAATATAATATAAATTTGATTAATGTTTAAATAAATACAATACAATTAAGTTCACAACATTAATTTGATAAAGTTCATCATAATTCAAGGTTTTACACAATATTAGGGCTTACATTTTATTTTTATAATATTATATATTTATATAATTTAATTAATATATTAAAAAATTTAATTAAAATTCGTCCTGTTCGGATTTTTTGGTCTATTCGGTTCTAATGGTCCAGAACCGAATCTGACCGTATAGACCGAAATGTTTAAATTTTAGAATCGAAAACCAAACAAAACGGACCGAGTTTCATCGATTGGATTCGATTTTTTGAATTTTTTTATTTTATGAACACCCCTACTATTTACACCATGAGTAGAATTAATGTGAGTTGATTTTTTTTATATTCATCAGAGATTGTCGAAAATAGGTTTTAAATATGTTCATTCATATCTAAATATTGATCTCGTTTTTTGCATTGACACTCTCATAAAAGATACTTAAGCAATACAAATAGATTTCTACATCTCAATCTTTATTTATATTACTAGAGTTAATATGTCTCTGTATTTGTATATATGATATGTCAATGCATCAATATTCAATAGTAGTTCGTTCCAATCATGTTTTATAATCATAAAATTATCGATTGCGAATTGCTATATGCTTTTTTTTCAAAACCATATATGTTGCATTATTTAATTTTGGGTGAGAGTGAGACCTTGGAATTCTATAAATTATGTTTCCTGTAATCATTGTTCAAGTGTTTTATTAACTGTCTGTTAGGTTGTTGCCACATACTCAAATTTAATTTCGTCTCGTAAATAATTAGTTAGGGAAAATATACATTTTTGTTCTATAAATTTCGTTGACTTTGATTTTCGTTCTCTTAAGTTTTAAATTTTTGTTTTCGTCCTTTAACTTACCAAAAATTATGATTTTCGTCCTCCAACCGCTTATAACAAGTCACACAATCGATAATACACACGTAGATCAATTTTTTCTATTTTTTAAGCCAAATACAGACGTGGGGGTATTTAGAGTGAATTAAGTCTTGATAAATAAAATACAGGATTAACCATAACTTCTCTCCCAAATTAAAACCCTAGTCGATCAAATCTAGGCATGGGGGCTTGAGAGAATTAGGGAAAAAATGAACAAAGATCCCCAAATAAAAATATTCAAAACGCTAAATTCTTTTGAACACATAATCACTGTACGGACAGGAATATGAATGTCTTCAAGAAATTCGTATGAATCAACGAGTTTCGAGCGCAATATTGAGTGTCATTGTGGTTTCGTTGCACGGTTTGTACATCATACTTTAAAATGAATCCGGATAGAAAATTCTATGAATGTAAGTATTTGACGGTATTTGGGAGAGAATTTACGGTTAAAAGTGTATTTTGTCAAGACCTAATTCCCTCCAAATACCCCCCACGTTAGTATTTTGTTTAAAAAAGAAAGAAAAAATGGATCTACATGTGTATTACCGTTTGTGTGACTGGTTATAGGCGGTTGAAGGACGAAAACCATGATTTTATGTAAGTTAAAGGACGAAAACAAATTCAAAACTTAAGAGGACGAAAACCAAAGTCAACGAAACTTATTGGACAAAAATATGTATATACCCAATTAGTTATTCCAATTTTTTTTTAAAATAATGTTAAATTTTGTATTATTAACTTTCAGTAATTTTGTATAGTCCAAACGTATTACAAGGCTTTGTATTAAGGACCCGAATATTCTCCCCCACATAATGGAGTAGTTCACCCCGTTCACTTCACCACCCTATAAGAAACCCACATTCAAATAATTAAAAAATCGAAAGTTGTACCTTTGTCTATTGTAACTTATCGCGGACGTTCACATGGCATGCACGCGGGTTCAAACCCTCCCTTCTCTGGCGGCATGCTCGTTCCTCCCTTCTTTGGAGACGCGTGGGTTCGTTCCTTCTCCGATGCGCGGATTCATTGAGACGCAGGATTTTTGCTTTGAAACGGGTGTGGTGAATTTGCAAATTAATTAAGTTATATAATAGTAAGAATTATTTACAATGGAAATAATATAGGGTAGTGAAGTGAGGGGGTTTGAACTACTCAATTACGGGGGAGAATATGTGGTCTTGTATTAAAGCATGTGTACTACATGGGCCCATAACATTGGGCTTAGTATATTCTTAACGGGCTAAGCTTATTTTAATATATAACCTTAATTGGACCTAGATATTGGGCCGTAGTATTTATATATTTTACTAGGGTTCACAGCCTTATAACCTGGAAAACCCTAAACTCTCTCATCACTCCAACGCAGGTGCAGACGCGGGCAAGCGAGAGGAGGAGCCATGGTATGTCGCCGTTCGTCTCTCTGTCTCTCTGTGAGTGTGTCCGTCGCCTAACTTAATTTGCTTAATATTTGTTTCTAGGGTATTGATTTGATCGCCGGAGGTAAGAACAAGAAGACCAAGCGCACTGCGCCTAAATCTAATGATATTTACCTGAAACTCCTCGTCAAGGTATAATTAATCCTCTAATATACTCAGATTCTCAATGAATGGCGAGATTGGAAGTTAATTGATCTGGTTTTTGTTGTGTGTGATAAATCCCAGTTGTACCGGTTTTTGGTGAGGAGAACTGGGAGCAGGTTTAATGCGGTGGTTTTGAAGAGGCTTTTCATGAGTAGGATTAACAGGCCGCCGCTCTCTCTGTCCCGTCTCAGCAAACTTATGAATGGAAAGGTACTGATTTGTTCACCCTTCAACATTCATTTCATCTGTATTTACTTGCAAAATTGTTGTATATGTGCCTTTTTTTCCTAATCTTAGATATTTTCTGGAAGTAGGAGATATTTTTCAATTGAAATGTTGAAACTGTTTAAATTTTCGTTATTGTAAATGAATAAGTTTGTAATGTTCGTACATGGAATAGGCACTGTGTTCTAGCTTTTCATTATGAAGTAGATTTTGATACTGAGACTATAATGTTGAAATGTGCGCCCTAGTGTTCAATTTTTGTTATACATTTGCTAAATTTTACATTGCCTGCATTGTTTACTGGCACAGGAAGACAAGATTGCTGTGTTGGTGGGTAGTGTTACTGATGATGTTCGTGCCCAAGAAGCCATCCCTGCCATAAAGGTCACAGCTTTGAGATTCACCGAGACTGCAAGGGCTAGGATTGAGAAGGCTGGTGGAGAATGCTTAACTTTTGACCAGCTTGCTCTTAGGGCACCACTTGGCCAGAACACGGTAAATTTATGATTCAAAATTATACTAGGAAATTCTTACATTCGATTTCATGCCATGTTTTCACTGAATTTCATATATACTACTACTACTAAATTGAATCTTAAATTGGAATAAGTATGTTTTCATGTCATGTCATGTTCATTGATGTTAGTATAGATGGTGATCGGTATCAGTTGCATTGGCTGAAAAAATAGTGCACATATTAGCAAACTACACTAACAGTAAACTTATCAAACCAATACCCTGAATTTTTCAATATTAAGTTGCCCTTGGTTGGATTATTCTCCAAATCGTATAGTAGTTGTCATTGTTCTTCTTGGAAGTATGTTTACTGATTATGGTGTTGCTCAGGTACTCTTGAGAGGATCACGAAATGCTCGTGAAGCTGTTAAGCACTTTGGGCCAGCTCCTGGTGTTCCCCACAGCCACACCAAGCCATATGTGCGAGCTAAGGGTAGGAAATTTGAGCGCGCTAGAGGAAAGAGAAACAGCAGAGGTTTCAGAGTTTAAATCATTCTTAGTTGCGGTGTTATGTTTCTCAGAGACTATTATAGAATTGTATGCTTGCTGTGACACCTCCTCTGTTTGTCTCTTGTCTTTTAAAAGGATGTTGGACACCATTGTTATCTGCAGTGCCATTTCCTATGCTTTTGGACACATTTTACTTCTTTAATCATACTTTCTAGTAGAAAACAACTGCTTATTTTTGGAATTTACTAATGTGTTGGTTGATCGTTTTGCTTGGTTTTTTCTAATGGATTGTGCTTATATTCTTCAATTATTTTTCATGATTTTTTTGTGTTTTCAATTGATTCATTTTTTGAAGAGGTGACTTCATATAAATTTAATTCGAGATTGAAAATAGTTTTTGGTAATATTGTGCTTCTCTGTGAATGCATTGAAATTTGAAACTTTGAAATGTTTGTTTTATATATTAACTTAAAACGAAGTATACTTTGAAATCTTGTACTAAAATTTTACTCCTGGCTAAGTTTTGCTTTTAATGTCGCTATTTATTTTTCACATATATTTTAGTATACTCTTCATCCTACCAATAATTACAATTAAAAATACAATTTTGATGTAAAATGATTAATACTTTAAAAAAAAAAATTTATTTTTTAAATATATGAATTAATTGTATTAATATATTGAAGAATCAGAAAAATAAAATTGGGATGGTGGAATTATAAAACAAAGGTTAGTAATTTAAATGGTTTCTAAGTTAACAACTAGTTTTAATATTAAATTTTAATTATGAACGTAGTTTTTTAAAATTTAAATAAAGTAAAATAAAGTCTACTAAAATGTAATATATATTAAACTGCAATGCTTTTTTTATTTATTAATGTTTAATAGTTGTAATTTGTTAATTCAAATCGTTGATAAAGATGATCATGTGATTATTGTGAGATCAATTTAATCCTTCCAAAATGAACACAAGAAATTAAATTCTAGTAGTGTTGACTATTTAATGTTAAGAAAAGACCAACTTCTTGCACTTTAAAATTCTACTGAATTCACGTAAAATAAGAATTCTATTGAAATTCTATTGTGTGATTATTGAATGTTTATAGAAGGATTTGTGACATGACAAGTTTACAAAATCCCTGTTATAATTGTTGTAATCGAAAGTAAAAGCGTAAATAAAGAACACAAGATTGTTAACCCAGTTCGTCACAAAGTGACTACGTCTGGGGGAGACCAAGCCAGGAGATAGTAAACTATAATCTGCCGTAAAGTGTAGCATATGAAAATACAAGGGTACATACATTAAATAAAAGTATCTAACCCTAACATCTAAGTCTATGGGCCTAAAGCCCATTGAACTATAATCTAATATTAGATTGTTTAGTATTTGATACTCCCCATGAAGATAACAATCTTCCAAGTCGACGCATCCCGATTCCATGTACGTACTTTTCAAAAGTCGAAGTGGGAAGGGATTTAGTGAACAAATCAACAAGATTGTCACTTGAGCGTACTTGTTTTATCGTGATCTCACCACTCTTCTGGAGTTCGTGAGGACAAAAGAATTTTGGGGAAATATGTTTCGCCAAGTTCCCTTTGACATAGCCATTGTTCATTTGTGCAATACATGCAACATTATCTTCATAGATAATTGAGGGGCTTAAGTCAACAGAAGGGATACTACACGAATCGTGAATGTGTTTTATCAGGAATTTCAACCAAACACATTCTCGTGCAGTTTCGTACAGAGCTATGATCTCTGAGTGGTTTGACGATGTGGTTACCAAAGTTTGTTTGACAGATCTCCATGAAATGGCTGTACCACCACAAAGGAAAACATAACCCGTTTGCGATTTAGCATTATGGGGATCAGATAGATAACCAGCATCAGCATAACCTATAAGTGTTTTGTCTTGGTTTCTTTGATTGAAAAGACCAAGATCTTGTGAACCTTGAAGATATCGTAAAATATGTTTCACACTATTCCAATGTCTCCTCGTAGGGGAGGCACTGAACCTTGCAAGTAGATTCACTGCAAAGGCAATATCGGGCATAGTGCAGTTTGCAAGATAGAGCAGTGCACCAATTGCACTTAGATAGGGAACTTCAGGTCCCAATAGCTCTTCGGTATCTTCTTTGGGTCTAAATGAGTCCTTTTCCAAATCAAGGGAACGGACAACCATTGGAGTGCTTAAAGGATGAGATTTATCCATGTGGAATCTCTCCAACACTTTCTTTAGGTAAGCTGATTTGTGTATCAGTATTCCTTCAGGAAAATGCTCGATCTGCAGGTCGAGACAGAACTTAGTTTTACCCAAAGTTTTCATTTCGAATTCAGTTTTTAAGATTGAACTTGCTTCTTCAATCTCTTTCCTTGTTCCGATAATGTTTAGATCATCAACATACACTGAGATGATACAAAAACCATTAAGAGATTTCTTAATAAAGACACAAGAAAAAGCTTCGTTATTTACGTATTCCTTCTTCAGGAGGAATTCGCTTAGTTTGTTATACCACATACGACCTGACTGTTTTTCATATAACGAGCGTTGCAATTTAATGCTGAACATACTACGATGTTTGTTATTCCTCTTCTGGGGAATATTTAATCCATCAGGGATTTTCATATAGATATCAGAATCTAATGATCCGTATAAGTATGCGGTGACTACGTCCATTAACTGCATTTCTAAGTTTAGTTTAACTGCTAGGGATATTAAGAAGCGGAATGTTATTGCATCCATAACAGGAGAATAGGTTTGATCGAAATCAATACCGGGTCTTTGCGAAAACCCTTGAGTCACTAACCTCGCTTTGTATCTCACAATTTCATTGTTCTCGTTTCGCTTTCGTACAAATACCCACTTGTATCCAACAAGGACAACATTATTCAGGGTACGAACGATGGAACCGAAAACTTTTCGTTTGTTTAGCGAGTCTAGCTCTGTCTTTATTGCAGCTTCCCATTTCACCCAATCGGAGCGCTTCCGGCACTCGGATATAGTTTTGGGTTCAGGAACTAGATCTTTATTCAAAATGGTGAAGACAATTAAGGCTGCAAATGTGTTGTCGACAACAATTGTGTTTCTATTATAGGTTTCTCCCGTATTTACGAAGTTTGTTGAAATTTCAATGTTTACATCGACCAGATCCTCTTCATTTCCCAAAGAGTATCGGTCTGATGATTCCGCATTCCTAGAGTCATTGTTTGCTTTTGTACGTGCATTTTAACTCTGATTTTCGTCTTCAGGACGAATCTCTTCAAGAGATTTTAGGGGTGACATAGTGTGTTTGCTAGATTTACACTTACGCGAACTTGGTTCGCTTATGTTAATGCTTCCTTTACGCTTCTGGCGCATGGGGGGATTAACATTTGTCTTCAAATGGAGTTGTACCCTTTGAGGCGCATTTACTGCAGGTATATGCGACTTAGTCACGCCTTTATGATCAGTGAATGCATCTGGCAGATTATTTGCTAAGTATTGCAAATTTATTATCTTTTGAACTTCAAGTTCAGTTTGATTTGTGCGTGGGTCTAAGAACTGAAGATTTTTTGTGTTCCAAGTAATTTCACGGCATTTATTAATTGTGGTATTTTTCTCTCCCCCTAATGTTGGAAATAGATCTTCATCGAATGTGCAGTCAGCGAAACGGGCTGTAAACTGATCCCCAGTTAAAGGCTCGAGGTTGTTGAATGATTTTACTAATTGTAATGTTATGTGGCTAATTAATCTATGAAAATTACTCAAACAATAATTAAAAGATGATAATTGGAATAATCAAGTGAAATGTAGAGAGAATTATAGAGAGAGAAATTTCATAAGTGGGTCTTTTGTATTTGGATTTCAGATCACTTCAAAATGAGATATTTTTACATATTTATACCCTTTTTAAGGGTGATGTGGCGTCTATTTAAGCCACATGGCTTCTAGTGGTGACAAGTGTCCTTCACTTGTCACCCCCTGGAAGTTTTACTCCACTAACTCTAGCCTAAGTGATCTGAACCCTTCATATGGGTTCCCTAGACATCTTGTGTCTTCTTTCTTTCGAGGGAAAGGTGAGCATGGCGAGCAAAGGGGCGAGCATTATAAGCTTATCCACTTTGCCTACTGCCTTGCCATGTCCAGGCCGAGGGCGAACATTTAAGGCGAGCAGATGGGCGAGCACGAAGGCGAGCAACCTGGTCCTGGCTCCATGGGCTTGTTCTCAGAGTCGGGTGTCTTGCTTCCCCATGAGCCGGGCGAGCATCTTGGCGAGCATCAGGGCGAGCATGATGGCGAGCAAGTCGGTTTCAGCTCTACAGGTTCGTTGCTTCGTTACACCAGAGCTCGAGCGGGCACCTGGGCAAACAACCCGGCGAGCACTTAGGCGAGCATGTGGGGAATGGCCACGTAGGCTTGCTGCCCCGTTACCTATAGACTTGGGCGAGCATAGAGGCGAGCATGGTGGCGAGCATGCGGGCGAGCAGCCTGCACATTTCATCTTGTTTATACTTGGGTTATTCTCTAATCCTCAAGCTTAGATCCTTTTATCAACATTTGCCCCTCAGTATATGCTTTGATTTGACATCAAAGTATATACTGGAGTTGATCTTATCATGCAGACGAGCAACTGGGCGAGCATTTGGGCGAGCAACTTAGCGAGAAACATGGTGCTCGTCCTGGTGCTCGCCATCCTGCTCGCTCTCTCTCTCTTCGGCAATTGAGGTGACGCTCCAGAAAATGAGGTGCCTCATCGTTTCGTGTGCCAATCAGTCGCATGAAAAGGCGTGCCTCTTCAGAAACTTTTCAAATACTTTGCAACTAAGTTCCTGAAATTATTTTCCCTCTTTCACTTTAACCCGAACGTATAAATAGGGTTTCTCAGTTACTATTCATCTTCTTCCTCATTCACTATTTCTCTCTGGAATTCCCGGCGAAATAACCCTTGAGCTTTTTCCGACGACTTTAGTAATCTCCTTCATTCCGGCGAACGATTTTGTGACTCAACATCCCAGGTAGTTCCTCTATCTCTTTTGTCTTTTCTTTACATTACCTTCATTTTCTTTTAATTTTTGCATGTCCATTTTGTGTATTTGTTCGTCGGATTCTTTGCCAGAATTTCTGATCGGAATCCCGTTGGTGATACTCGCAATCCATAGTTAGCACATCCTAGGGTCAACTTTTTCTTTCTCTACTTTCTCGAATCATGTCGTCATCTTCAAATCGGACCATTTCTCAACGGAATCCCACTACAGGAAATCACACATTCCGTGATGAAATTTTGTGTGACGATACAAAATTCGTCACAATATGTTACCTACAAGTGACAAATTTAATTTTCGTCATCAAAAAGTGAGAATTCGTGATGAATTTTCTTTTTGTCGCCACAGGTGTTTTTTTCGCCACTAATTCAAAATTTTCATGACAAAAACAAGAAATTCGTCACAATAAACTTTGGTGACGATATTCATAATATTTAGTGACGATATTCAACGTCATGAAAAATAGTATTTTTGTGACAACTATACGTTTTGTCATTAATTATTCAAAAGAATTTGTGACGCACTTAATTCGTCACACTATTATTTGGTGACGATTGTCATTGTAATTAGTGACGATCATAGTCGTCATATAATATATAATATTAATGACAATTTTAAGTTTCGTCGCTAATTGTTCATAGTAATTAGTGACATATTCTTTCGTCACCAATATTGATATATAGTGACGATTAATAATCTTTTTTTAATGATGCACTTATTTCGTCACAATATTATTCGGTGACGATCTCAATTTTAATTGGTGACGATCAATATTGGTCATATAATATAAAGTTTTAATGACAATTTTATGTTTCGTTGCTAATTGTTCATAGTAATTAGTGACATATTCTTTCGTAACCAATATTGATATATAGTGACGATTAATAATTTTTTTTAAATGACGCACTTATTTCGTCACAATATTATTCGGTGACGATCTCAATTTTAATTGGTGACGATCAATATTGGTCATATAATATAAAGTTTTAATGACAATTTTATGTTTCGTCGCTAATTGTTCATAGTATTTAGTGACATATTCTTTCGTCACCAATATTGATATATAGTGACGATTATTAATCTTTTTTTAATGACACACTTATTTCGTCATAATATTATTTGGTAACGATCTTCATTTTAATTAGTGACGATCAATATTGGTCATATAATATTCAATTTGCATGACGGTTTTATGTTTCGTCATTAATTGTTCATACTAAATAGTGACATAGTATGTTGTCACCAATATTTATATATGGTGACGATTAATAAATTTTTCCATATAGAATATAGATTTTATTGAATAAAATTGTGAATATAAAATTTATTAAAAAATATTATTTATTAAGGTTCGATCACAAAACCTTGCGATTAAACTTGACAAATAGACAAATAACGACTAAATAGCTAGATAATTTTTATTTTAATTTGATGTTTATTATTTATTATCTTTTTGCCAAATAATCTAGATAATTTTAATTTGATGTATATTATTATCAAAAATATAAATTTTAATTCATCAAGGTTCGAACATGGGACCCTTTTACCTAAAGAGGATAACTACACCACTGGACCAAACACTACATTTGTCTTAGGTATTTTAATAAAACTATTTGAATCAAGTTTGCAGTATAAAAAATGAATACATCAATGACACTTGAACCTATGACCTTACCAACAATTAATTTGCCTTTCACCAACTAAGCTACACATAGCTTGTTTATTGAACATGAAAAATATGATAAAATAGAATCCCTATTACTCCCAATTAAATTCTTGGAAAGTTGATAACTAAAAAATAAATTAAATTCTTGGAGAGTGGATAACTAAAAATTTGGGGTGAAAGAGGCTCGAACTCTCGACCTCAAGATCACTCAAAACTATAAAACCTACGCGCTAGCCAACTGAGCCAGCCCCACACATGTAAATTTTTTATATATTGTAACTAAAAAATGAATTCTTAATATTGTTAAAAAAAATATGATAAAAAAAATCCCCAATACTCGCCCTAGCTCCCCAATTTCGTCGTGAATCAAATAGAAGTTGCGTGAATTGTGAATTTTGGCGCATTCAGCAACCAAAAACCGCGACGAAATTTGGCGAACTCCGACCAAAAATTCAGCAACCAGAAAACACGACGACAATTTGGTGTGATTATCAATTTGATTAATGATTTAATGATTCTATTTACAAGTATTGATGTTGGGATCCTAATAGTATCACTCTTTTGTGAGGATGATATTAGGAACTACCCAGTCTAGTATTACATACTATTAGGTTATTTCCTAGTACCATACTCACAAAATAGTAATACTATTATGTTACTTCCTTAATTTTTAGTTTTAAATTACTACTAAAAATAAAAGTTTTGCAAGATATTATCTATTTTAGTTTTGAATTACTAGATTAGATATAAAAAACAAAATTAGTTCAAAGATATACACTTGTTGTACATAAAGATTACTCGTTGTGTTACTTGCTAGTTGAAATTGTACTTGTAATACTTATAGTAGTCATATCCACTTGTAGTACTCACACATCCCCATTATACCAAAACTCCATGTTATGACAAATTTAGTGATTTGGTGTGTGATTATAAATTTGATTAATGATATAGTGATTCTATTTACAAGTATTGATGTTGGGATGCTAATAGTACCACTCTTTTGTGAGGATAGTATTAGGAACTACTCAGTCTAGTATTACATACTATTAGGTTATTTCCTAGTACCATCCTCACAAAAGAGTAATATTATTAGGTTATTTTCTTAATTTTTAGTTTTAAATTACTACTAAAAATAAAAGTTTTGCAAGATATTATCTATTTTAGTTTTAAATTACTAGATTAGATATAAAAAACAAAATTAGTTCAAAGATATACACTTGTTGTACGAAAATATTACTCATTGTGTTACTTATTAGTTGAAATTGTACTTGTGATACTTATAGTAGTCATATCCACTTGTAGTACTCACACATCCTCATGTTTACAAAAACTCAATGTTATGATAAATTTAGTGATTTGGTGTGTGATTATCAATTTGATTAATGATTTAGTGATTCTATTTACAAGTATTAATATTGGGATCCTAATAGTATAACTCTTTTGTGAGGATGATATTAGGAACTACTCAGTCTAGTATTACATACTATTAGGTGCTTTCCTAGTACCATCCTCACAAAAGAGTAATACTATTAGGTTATTTCCTTAATTTTTAGTTTTAAATTACTACTAAAAAGAAAAGATTTGCAAGATATTATCTATTTTAGTTTTGAATTACTAGATTAGATATAAAAAACAAATTTAGTTCAAAGATATACACTTGTTGTACGAAAAGATTACTCGTTGTATTACTTGCTAGTTGAAATTGTAATTGTAATACTTATATTAGTCATATCCACTTGTAGTACTCACACATCCTCATGTTTACCAAAACTCCATGTTATGACAAATTTAGTGATTTGGTGTGTGATTATCAATTTGATTAATGATATAGTGATTCTATTTACAAGTATTGATGTTGGGATCCTAATAGTATCACTCTTTTGTGAGGATGGTATTAGGAACTACTCAGTCTAGTATTACATACTATTAGGTTATTTCCTAGTACCATCTTCACAAAAGAGTAATACTATTAGGTTATTTCCTTAATTTTTAGATTTAAATTACTACTAAAAATAAAAGTTTTGCAAGATATTATCTATTTTAGTTTTAAATTACTTAGATTAGATATAAAAAACAAAATTAATTATTGTACTCTTGTTTGGACACTTAAACAGAAAAATAAACAATAATGATAAAATTTCTCTCATTAAAAATGAACCCAAAAAATTGGCTCTCCCTTTACCTCCACTAATTTTACCAAATAAATTCGAAAATAAAGATCAAATATAAAAATCAAAGTCTATCTTCCTCCTAATATTATCCCACTAGTATATCACCCGTGCATCTGCACGGTCTGTAAATGTAAAATATATATAATCTTCATTTTTATTATTGTTATTTTTATATAAAAATGTGTATTCTTTTATTGTTGAATAAAGTGTAGAAAATATTACATGCATAATCTTTAAAATTTATTACATGTATTTTGATAAATGATAATCTTTTCATGAGACAATCACTGCAAAATTCTTAATTATTTTTTATTTTTTAAATTAAAATTATTTTTTTATATCATCAGAAGTTACGATTAACAAACTAATAAAATTGATAAAATTCTGATAAAATAATTAAAAGAAAGTTGTATTTGTTATTATACTAAAAAATATAACATATATTTATTAAAAAATTATGCAGGTTTCCAAAAATAAATAAAGTATACTTTTTTATTTAAGATCACACTCATTTATTATTTTTTTAATGTGTAATTTCATATTATAAAAATGATTGTGCACCAAATAAAATTAGCACGTCATCTTGTAATAAATATGTTTAAATAAAATAAATTAATGAGAAAGTTGGGCCAAGATTTCATTAATGGCCCATGAGACCTATATCTAAACCTAAAATTTCAGAAACGCACATTGTACCATATATTATACTCTAGTCTTGTTTCTTCCTCAGTCAATACCACGGATTTTCAGCGGTCAGGCATCGCTGCGTCCTCCACCTCAACTGCCGGCGCCGCCCACGCCTGTGCGCTACATCAGACACAGTCGCAGCCTCGCTGCCACACGCGACGGACCCCCTGCCGTCCACGACCACACCACACTGTCAATTGAAGGTATAATTGAATGTGATTATATTTTATTAGGGTTTCAAAATTATTTTTTGCAAACGGTTTGCGATTTTGTGACTATCCATCACAACCGGAAATCGACGCCGTACAGTCGCTGCTCTCAATATCTCACTGTCGCTCTGTTTAGCGACACACACAACTCTATCGCCGCCGGAATTCCAGAATCGCCGACTAGAAACCGCTGCAACACACTCGCCGGAACTCACAGCTACAAATCGCCTCTGTCCAATTCGGTAAGGAGGAAAGAAGTGCATTGGGCCCAATTTTCATTTTAGTTTCTAAGCCCAAATTTATTTTTAATTTCGGCCCATTTGAGTTTTAATTGAAAAAAAAAAAGATAGGATAACAGGGGGACTTACATTTTTTTTTTTGGATTCATTATTCGGGTTTTTACTTTTTAGAGATTAGAAGAGAAACAGAAACGTGATTATTATTCCATTCATTTTTCGTTTTGCAGCAGTTTCATTAATAGGAGTTAGGATTTATTTTGCAGACGAGATTTCAATCCTGTTCTTTGTGGATTTCTTCAATTACGGTGACATCATTTATATATATATATATATATTTTTTTTTGTTTTTTTTGAAATTTTTGAAATTCTTTATCTTGCAATGAATTATTTGATTAGTTCAATTGAATTTAATTTCTTGTTTAATTCAATTATGTTCTACTTAATTTATGTTCTAAATATGTGATTTATGATTAAGTACCCTATTAGGATTAGATCAATTAGTGTTCAATAGGAGTTAATTTCATGTTATGAATTGATTGTGAGATAAACATTTAGGAGTTTTTGTTTTATTAAATTGACTACGTGCATGCTTAAGACCATTAGGTGTACGAGTTTGATTAATCGAATTATAGGATTTCTAAATGGTGAGTCTTGTTAATTGGGCTAATGTTTGGACCAGTCGTGTCAATTAGCTTAGCTGAGGACGATGACATGAAACACTAGTTAAAAATTAGTGAGAGCAAAATAAATTAGTTTAAAGTTTAGGATTATCGTTTTCTTGATACTTTACGGAGTTAAGCTTTCTTATAAATTCATCTGATATGATTTTTTTAATAGGTGATATCTACAGAGGAGAAGATTTCATCATCATCGTTTGAAGTGTAAAAAGGAATAATGACATGGAAATTAGTTTTGGAGACATATAAGACTTCGATTTTTTTTTAGTTTATTGTTTCATGTAATATTGATAACAAAGATTGTTGATTGCTTTCTAATTGCTTGAACTGAGTTTTTTTATTAATGCAAATTAATTTTTTTTATGTTTAATTAATTTAGTTTTTATTTGTAATATTTATTATTTAGTATTATTACTGATTTAATATATAAATTCAAATAAATTGATAATAAAATGAATTATTTCACGATGAAATAAATACGTCACAATATGTATCATTTTTATGACGAAATAATAGTCACAATATGTTGACTAATCATGACGAAATATGTTGTTATTATATCAATTTCTGTAGTGACGATTATCATCATCGTCACTGAATAATTTTTTTTATGACAAAAATATTTTGTCACCATTTTTACATCTTTTAATGACGACTTATATTTTGTCACTGAAGTCCAATTTTTTGTGACAAAATTTAGTTGTCATTATATCTATATATATAACCACGATCATTATTTTTTTCATTTTTTTGCAATTCTTCCATGACGAATAATGTCAAATATGACGAACAATATATTGTCACCAAATATGAACTTTTAGTGATGATTATTATTTTCGTCACTAAATAATATATTATAGTGACAAAACAATTTGTCACAATTTTCACAGCATTTTGCGACACAAAAATTTTGTCACTAAAGCATACTAATCAGTGACAAATTTCATCGTCATTTTATATGTACACATATAACGACGATCAACATTTCGTCACCGAATAACAACTCTTTCTTGACGAATATAGAAAATGTGACGAAATAACCAAGCTAATCGTGACAAAATTAACGTCATTAAAGTAACTTGTTTTGTGACAATTATTTATATCGTCACGTAAAATACAACTTTAGTGACGAAACGTAATATCAAGTGACAAATTTTTTATGACTAAAGTGACAATTTATGCGTCACAATAGATGAAAACATACAATAATGATGACCTATTTCGTCACCCTTTGATGCCCTTTTCATGACGAACTAATGTAACGTCACATTTTTCATAATACCACGCACATTAAATGACGATCTATGCCACGAAAAAAATTCGTCACAAAATATCAATTGTGACGAAAAATGATGTTTCAGTGACAAATTTTTTCGTCGCGATTTCTTGAATTTCCTGTAGTGTCCGGGCAAACGACCAACGGTGGAAAATATAGAGGAAGGTGGCCCGATCGCGGGCTTGTCCTCGGTCCATTTGGCGGGATCCGATTCTGCGGTTGAAGAGGTTAATCGGTTTTTGGAGGAGGGAGGCGAGCAAGCCGGCGAGGAGACCGACGAGCATCCTGGCGAGCAGCTGGGCGATCAAGTAATCGAGCAGCCCGTTGCTTTCCCAGAGGATGATGATACAGAGGACGTAGAGACGCTCTCCAGTAGTGACGATAGCGACGACTCTATCACTGAGTGGTTCGAGTCTGTTAGCTTCCCTCAACCGCACATGTCCGAGAGGTCCATTCCCGAAGGCGTTGCACAAGAGTTCGACTGGAGAGCAAACTACGAGCGATATGCCACCGAGTTCCCGACTCCTCCTCGGCAGTATCGGGAACTTGAACAAGGTGACCGCACAAACTACAAGGCAAATACCGTAGTGAGTGTCATTGACGAGGATGATCTTGACCACATCCGGAGGGAGTATCACATTCCCTGCGACGTCACGATGTATGCTCCTCGGGAGAAAGAAAGAGCTGACTGTCCCCCGGAAGGATTAATAGCCATAAACGTGCATACCTTGGCTGCTGGTGTAACGTTACCCCTTCACCCCCTCATCGGGCACTTTTTGGAGACGACGGGTTTAGTGATCACACAACTAACCCCCAACGCTTGGACGTACCTGATATCACTCTGCACGGTTTTCGCCTTGGAGAGGTACAAGGATCGCCTGACTCCTCAAGAGGTGAATTACACCCTCTGCCTTAGCAAGTGCTCTGAGGAGGGCCAGGGTTATTATTACCTTAAGGCGAGGAGCGATATGAAGATCCTTGAGGGACTGCCCAACAAAGTGAGAGACTGGAAGGAACAATTCTTTTTTATCGGCGGTGACTGGCGGGCTCCTGATAACAACGAGGGTCTCGAGGGACCTATAATGTCCCCTACTGAGTTTGACGAGTTACAGCGTAGGATTCGTTTGCACTTTAAATTCCATCCTTGTTACAATATCTGACATTCTTTGTTCTTTGTGTCTACAGGCTTGATCCCTCAGCGTTGGAAAAAGACGAGCTTGTCTGAGGAGTTCAAGTTCACCTGCATTCTTGTTTGCCGCCGGAACAAGAAGGACAAAACTTTTGAGTATTTGACCAAGTTCAGTTGCCGCGTTGCCTCGGGGTTAATCACCACTCCTCACCATCTGCGAGCTCAGGTTGCTCGTCCCGCAGGTATAACCATTTTGAGTTCTTGTCTAGTACTTTTGACTTTGAGATTTTATGAAAGTTTTCTAACTCTTTCTGTCTCTTAATGCTTGCAGTTCCTGAAGTTTCTATCGCCATCCCTCCGTCTTTCAAGACTCTAAACCAGAAATTCGGGATGACACGTACCAAGAGGGATCCCCCATCCGTGGTGTTAGCCGCTCAAGTCGCTGCTAAGACTACCAAGAAGACCGCTGGTACCGGGCCGAGTACCCGATCCATTGCCCCTCGGGCTCCTCGTACCGAGGATCGTCAAGCTCCGAGTGACTCTCCGAGCGGTGGTAACCGGCGAGTGCTCCGAGGAGATGGTTCACGCATTGAGCGTGAAGGTGAGGCCGTCAAGAGGGCCAGAGTTACAAGATCTTCAGCCCCAGGAGGCTCGGGCCGGGTCGAGACTCCGGAGTCAACCCTTCCTGCCCCTGTTGGCACTTCCTCCGCTCCTGCCCCCATACGATCTGTTGGGCAGTTGTCGGATGTCTCGATTCTTGGATGGGATCAGGATCGAGCAGCAGGGTAATATTCTTCAGACTTGTAACATATTTACACTTCGAATATTTTTCAGATTTGTTTCAGACTTGTTTGAATTTCTATTCAGGTACGATCCCTCGTTACCAGCACCGGAGCGCAACTATACATCATTTCGCACTTGCCCGGCCTCCGAAGTCTCTCACCGAGCTCAAGGGTTCCACTCGCCTTGCCGTCAAATCTACCGTTCGACACTGGTCTCAGCCTCAGGAAGATATCATTCAGCGCCAGTCAATGACGGATAATATCCGTACGGCCATGCATCATACGAGTGGGGCTCTTTTCAGTGCTCAGCGCTCTCTTGAGCAAGCTGTGACCTTAGAGAAGGCTTACGCGGTGCTGACAGATAGTGCGAGGAAAGAAAAGGATGATGCTGCGAAGAAAATCGCTACTGCGGAAGCCAAGGCAAAGGCCTCTTTAGATGCTGAGAGATTGGCTATTGCAAGTGTTGAGAAGGCTCAAGCCCAAGCTGATGGTCTCCGAGCCGAGCTAGCAAGTGTTCGAGCTCAACTGGAAGAAGGCCGGATTGCTCGTGGGAAGGTCGCTGAATTGGAGAGAGATCTTCAGGCAACCCGGACCGAGCTTGCTGACCTCAAGGCTGCGCACACTGACTGTTACACCGCCGATTCCGTAGCTAATATACGAGCCGAGTCTTCTGATTTTGGTTTTGTTTACGCCTTTGCTGAGAACCTTCGGGCTTATCACCATGCTGTTGGTGAGAACGAGGACCCTTGGACTGCCTTGAAGAAGGAGTTTACTGACTTTCTCACCGAGCGTCCTCTTCGGGATGGCTTGGTGGTTGATATTGGGGACCTTGAGGAGATGGGCGTGGACCTGAGCGTCGTTCCTCCAACTCTTAAGATCGTTGGTGGGAAATACCCACCTATTCAGATCGACGCTCAAGATGACTCGATGGTAGACACCGAAGGTCTATCTCCTTTTGAGGTCCTTCCAGGTCTTTCTCCTTCAGGCACCGGCGAGCGGCCAGGCAGGCGAGCAGGCCGTCGGGCTGGTGGGCCAGGGCGGCGAACAGGCTGGCGACCAGGTGGGCGACCAGTAAAGTAATGGGGGTCTTTTCTCTTTTTGTTTCAATCGTCCTTGAAGACGTTTTTACTTGTAATTTTGCGACGCTCGAAACTTTTACTTTTTCGCCCTCGAAGGCGCCCCACATGTACTTAGACCTCCTTTTGGTATTAATGAACTTGCTGTTTCCTTTTTATTGGATTTGCTTATACTTGCTTTGCTGTCGATACTTTTGTCTTAGTTATTTAGTGCTTGTTTTTTATGTTCGGTGTTTTAATTGTTTCGTCTTACTTTTCCTTTTAATGAATCACGAATTTACACCTTTTACTCTTCATCTCTCTCGATGTAGGCTTATTAATTGGTAAGGACTCCCTTTTAATGGTATAACCTTAGGGTTAGTCTCAATACCTTGCCTTTATTGTGGACTCGCAAGTCTTTGTAGCTTATAACTAAAGACATTTTTGGAGAGAGCAATTCGAAAGGAAACATCCTCATTATTCAACATAATAATAACTTTACAGATTTGTCTCCGTCTAACACGGACCTTCTTGCCCCTATACATATTGGGTGAGCAAGTTTTCTTAGAATATTTACACAAGTCTTCACTGGTAGAATTTTTTGAGATGCGCCGCATTCCATGTGTATTCCGAAGGGTTGCCTTGCATATCCTCCAGGTCATACGTCCCATTTGGCCAACTTTTTGTTACTTTAAACGGACCTTCCCATTTCGGACCAAACACTCCAGTCGGGACTGCTAATATCCTTCGCATCACCAGGTCGCCAATTTGGAATTTTCTATCTTTTACCTGTGAGTTGTAGTATTTCTCGGCTCGTCGCTTATAGACTGCATTCCTCAATTCTGCCGAGGTTCTTGTTTCTTCAATCAGATCTTTTTCTACCGCCATATCACCTTCATTTACTTCCTCATTGTATTCGATTATCCTCCATGTCCGATGTTGGACCTCCACTGGGATGACTGCCTCAACTCCGAAAGCCATTGTGAACGATGTCTCCCCGGTACTTGTTCTGTAGGACGTTCTGTAAGTCCATAAGACTTCCGGAAGCTCATCGGCCCAACTGCCCTTTCTTTCTTCTAACCGGATCTTTAGGATGTGTTTCAAGACTTTATTCACTGCTTCAACTTGTCCGTTTGATTGAGGATGATATGGTGTGGAGTAATGTTTCTTGATGTTCCAAGATGTGCAAAAGTCTCTTAACTTACTTCCATCTAACTGCCTCCCGTTATCCGTGACTATTGACTGTGGTAACCCAAATCTGCATACCAGGTTCTTCCAAATAAAGCTTATCATCTTCTCTTGGGTTATCGTCGTTAGTGCTTCAGCTTCGGCCCACTTAGTGTAATAGTCCACGGCCACCACTACAAATTTTACCCCACCCTTCCCGGGAGGGAATGAGCCGATCAAGTCGATACCCCATTTAGCGAATGGCCATGGACTATATACTGATTTCAACTCTTGTGCCGGGGTGTGGATACTCGGAGCGAACTGTTGGCACTTCAAGCATCTCTTAGCATATCTGATAGCATTCTTTCGTAGTGTTGGCCAATAGTAACCTTGCCTAATAGTTTTATAGGCTAAGGCTTGCCCCCCGGCATGACTTCCACATATCCCTTCATGGATTTCTTCCAACACCTTTTGACCTTCTTCCGAGGAAAGGCACTTGAGTAATGGAAGTGAGATTCCTCTCTTGTATAATTGTCCTTCGATCATTGTGTATCTACCATAAGACTTCCGGAAGCTCGTCGGCCCAACCGCCCTTTCTTTCTTCTAACCGGATCTTTAGGATGTGTTTCAAGACTTTATTCACTGCTTCAACTTGTCCGTTTGATTGAGGATGATATGGTGTGGAGTAATGTTTCTTGATGTTCCAAGATGTGCAAAAGTCTCTTAACTTACTTCCATCGAACTGCCTCCCGTTATCCGTGACTATTGACAGTGGTAACCCAAATCTGCATACCAGGTTCTTCCAAATAAAGCTTATCATCTTCTCTTGGGTTATCGTCGTTAGTGCTTCAGCTTCGGCCCACTTAGTGTAATAGTCCACGGCCACCACTACAAATTTTACCCCACCCTTCCCGGGAGGGAATGGGCCGATCAAGTCGATACCCCATTTAGCGAATGGTCATGGACTATATACTGATTTCAACTCTTGTGCCGGGGTGTGGATACTCGGAGCGAACTGTTGGCACTTCAAGCATCTCTTAGCATATCTGATAGAATCCTTTCGTAGTGTTGGCCAATAGTAACCTTGCCTAATAGTTTTATACGCTAAGGCTTGCCCCCCGGCATGACTTCCACATATCCCTTCATGGATTTCTTCCAACACCTTTTGACCTTCTTCCGAGGAAAGGCACTTGAGTAATGGAAGTGAGATTCCTCTCTTGTATAATTGTCCTTCGATCATTGTGTATCTAGCAGCTTGTTTCACAATTCGCCGCGCTTCCCATGGATCTCCCGGCTATTCTCCGTTGGACAAGTATTTACTGATAGGTGTTCGCCAATCATCAGTAGACTGTTGCTGGCTATTGATTATTTGCTGCCCCCTCTTCAACACTTGATTAACATAATCAAATGTTGAAGGATTAGTTAGCTTTGTGACCACCACTTCTGAGATGCTTGGTTCTCCGGTGCTTGTAGCTAACCGGGCTAAAGCATCTGCTTGAGTGTTCTCCAGTCGGGGGATCTGTTCAATGTACACTTGCTCGAACTTTGATATCAGGTGCGCAACGATCCTTTGGTAAATGATCATTTGTCGGTCCTTTGCCTCGTACTCACCTCGGACTTGAGATATGATTAGCTGTGAATCTCTGAAAATCTGAAGTCTGGTTGCCCCCACAGCTAATGATAGTCTCAAGCCCGCAATAAGTGCTTCGTATTCAGCTTCGTTGTTTGTTGCTAGGAAATCGAACCTTATTGCGGAAGTGAACACTTGTTTGTCAGGACTCACCAGGACGACACCCGCTCCGGCTGCGGAGCTTGTTGCTGAGCCGTCCACGTAGAGGTGCCATGGGTAAATACGTCCCCTCGTCGGATCTTGAGGGTAGGTTAGCTCTACTATGAAGTCTGCTAGAGCCTGCCCTTTGATCGCTGTTCGGGGTGCGTATGTTATACCATACTGGCTAACCTCGAGTGACCACTTTAATAATCGTCCGGCAGTATCGGGTCTATGTAAGACTTGCCTCAGGGGGAAAATTGTTAAAACTTCCACTTGATGGTCGAAGAAGTACGGTCGGAGCTTCCGCACGCTCATCACTAACGCATATGCCAACTTCTCCATTGGGGAGTATCGTAGCTCCGCCTCATGCAGCACTTGGCTGACATAATATATTGGCAGATGTGTCTTACCCTCTGCCCGTACCAAGGCTGAGCTTATGGCTACCTCTGATGCTGCCAAATATAGGTATAGCTTTTCTCCTGGCACCGACTTTGACAGGATCTGGGGATTACTGAGGTAGTTCTTTATATCTTCGAACGTCTTTTGGCAAGCATCCGTCCACACATAATTGGTCTTCCCGGTTCTTTTGCAGATGCCCTTGCCTTTGATAGACTCGAAGAAGGGTCTATTCTTATCTCCGGATCTGGATATGAATCTGTTTAGTGCCGCGAGACATCCGATAAGTCTTTGGACTGCCGGTACATCTTTCGGTGGTCCCATGTCCGAGATACATTTGACTTGTGAAGAGTTGACTTCTATGCCCCGTTGACTTACGAGATGTCCCAAGAACTTGCCGGATTGTACTCCAAAGCTGCTTTTCTTTGGATTGAGTTTCATATTGTACGCCCTCATGATGTCGAATGCTTTTTTAAGGTGCTCCAGATGGTCCTCTTTTCTAAGACTCTTCACTACAATGTCGTAAACATAGACCTCCATTGTGTCACCAAGGTGTTGGTCGAACATTTTGTTGACTAATCTTTGATATGTGGCGCTGGCATTGATCAACCCGAAGGGCATCCTCTTCCAACAAAATAAATTTTTATTTGTATAAAAGGCTGTATGTTCTTGATCATCGGGATGCATGGCAATCTGATGGTAACCTGCAAAGGCATCCATAAACGTCATTAGTTCATGTCCTGCCGTATTGTATACCAGCTGGTCGATGTGGGGCAACAGAAAGTTATCTTTCGGACATGCCGCATTGAGGTCTGTGAAGTCTATACATAGCCTCCACGTTCCATTCACTTTCTTGACCAGGACAGGGTTCGCCACCCATTGAGGACATAGTGCTTCCTTTATGAGTTTATTGTCCAAAAGTTTCTTCACCTGGCCGGTCAATGCCTCATACTTGTCTGGTCCATATTTTCTTCTCTTCTGACGGACAGGCTTCTTTGTAGGATCTATGTTAAGGCGATGGCACGCGTGCTCCACTGGTATGCCCGTCATATCCTCGTGCGACCATGCAAATACATCGAGGTTAGCCCAAAGGAATTCCTCCATCCGGCTTCTATAAGGCTCCTCCAACTCCGACCCAATAAAGAGTTCTAAATCTTCTTTATTTGGGTCAACTTGTATGGATCTAAGCTCCTCTACCGGTGTGGCACGTCGCTTTTTATCTTTCCACCTGGGATCATCAATCGGTCCTTCGAGATGTGTATCCATCCTTTCCGGGGTTGGTTCATAGCCCAATCGAGGCTCAATGTCCTCCGGTACAACTGTTGTATCCTCCAGGTTATTTACCGTTTGCTCCCCGTCCTTCTGGACTCGCTCCCAGTCCTTCTGGACTTGCTGGAGTGCATCATCTATCTCCATGTCCTCCGGCGTCTGATTTATTTCCATCATTTCGGTGTCAATCGAGGCATCATCCAAACTGCTCGGCTCGTCCGGCGAGGGTTGTGATATCGGACCTTCAAACACTAATACCTGGTTAACGGGCTTTTTCAGAGTTAATAGGCATTCCCGCGCCTTCTTCTGGTCCCCTTTGACCGTACCTGCACCCTTAAGAGTTGGGAATTTAATACAATAGTAGTAAGTAGAACATGCGGCTTTAAATTCGGAAATAAAAGGGCGGCCGAGGAACCCGTTATAGGTGGATGGTTGATCTACGACTAAGAAATCTAACAACCTTGTCATCCTCCTTTCCGGGTCCTCTAGCGCTACAAGTTCTACGGGCAATCTTATTACACCTAGTGGGACGGTCACAGCCTCTCCGAACCCCACTATTTGTGATTACAATCCTCTATGTAGGATTCGTAATCTCCTAACTGGTCTAGTGTCTTCTTGAACAGGATGTTCATGTAGGCTCCAGTATCCACTAGCAGTCGGTGTACTCTTGCGTTCATGATATTGGCGCAGATAACCAGGGAATCGTTGTGCGGTGTAAGGATCCCTTCGAGATCTGCTTGAGAGAAAGTCAAATCTGCAATCGGTTTAGCTGTTGCTTTCGATCCGGACCCCGTTTCCTGTACCTGATTGACCGCCCTAATTTCCTCTTTCTTTCGCCTCTTTGATGTTGGACGGCCATCTACCACTCCACCAGCCGAACCAATTTCTTCAAGTACAAGGATCTCTCGGTTAGGTTCCAGATGTATCGGTCTCGCCGGTGGACCTCTCCTTACTTGTCTGTTTGGGGCTCTCTCTGCGTCATCGCTACCTTCATCATCTGAGGCCTCTTGTCTTGTCCGACGCTGCCTTTTCCCCGGAGCCTTCTTGACGAATTCGGCAAGTTTCCCGTCTTCATAAAACTTCCACAACTGTTTCAACTGATCGCGGCACTCACAAGTGAAGTGCCCGATACTTTGGTGATACGCACAAAATTTATTTGGGTTTAGCTTGCTTCGATCTTGTCTGATCCTCCGGGGTGCGGCCAACATATCCTGATCCTTCACAGCTGTGAAGACATGATCAATTGTAGTTGATAACACTTGATTCACTTTTTCTTTGTATTCGGTTGTCTCTCCAAATGTTTTAAGATTTTTTGGGGCCTTATAACCACTGCCGCTGGGCTTCTTACCACTCTTCTTGTCATCAGCCTCTGGACCCAATTGTTTGGCCATTGCTTCTTGCATTGCGACGTACACACCAGCTTTGTGGCGGAACTCGGCATATGTACTAGGACAAGCTAGATGCATTTCTTTCCACAGGTCCGTTCCTTTACGCAGTCCCGCCATGACTGCCACAACCTTTGTATCGTCACTGACTGTTTCACCTTCCAAAAGGATTTTATCAAATCGTTCCAGATATTGCTGGTCAGTCTCCTCGGCCCCTTGTGAGATGTTGGCCAACCTGTGCTTTTGTGTCAGATACGTTCCTAATCCCGAAAAGTGGGATAAGAACTCCCGTGTCAATTGTCACAACGATTGAATCGATCCAGGTGTCAAGGCTGAGAACCATCTGTGTGCACGGTCTCCAAGAGTTAAAGGAAAGTTCCGGCATTGCGTCGCGTCTGACGCCCCCATTGAGATCATGTAATCAGCGTACTTTGAGATGTAAACCTTGGGGCCAGACTCTCCCTCGTACAACACTAATGAGGGAAACTGAATTTTCTTCTGGATGGGTGCAATCAAGATGACTGGTGACAATGGTGATATTGGAAGTGACGTGTACGTCTCCACCTTGTCTTTGATGGCCACCTGGTGTTGTAAGTCCTCCACAGATTTCTTCAATTTTTCTATCTCTAGAACTGACGACCCCCGGGACGATCCCCCTCCTCGAGGCTGTTCCGGGTGCACCTCATGATGACGCGTTGCCCCCGGCAGTCCCTCACTTCGGGCGATCTCTCGGTGTGGTCGCTGGAGGTTACTTGCGGCATTTGGTCCTAACCTCTCGGATGCCCGTCTCCTCAATCTTTCTTGTACAGGCCTGCGTTGATGCCGAGCATCAAACTCGCAAGGCTTTTGGCGGTACGAATGCTCTGACCTTCTACCTTTCGAGTGATGACTTTGATTACTGCGCCTATCA
Source organism: Prunella vulgaris (assembly GCA_026898435.1). NCBI lineage: Eukaryota > Viridiplantae > Streptophyta > Magnoliopsida > Lamiales > Lamiaceae > Prunella > Prunella vulgaris. The sequence goes on from JAPKLY010000101.1 coordinate 261,981, forward strand.
CCTTGTGACCCGTCAAGGCGCTCAGGTTGGTCATGTGCTCGGTCAGCTGGTCGCCCGTCTGCTCGCCCAGCTGGTCGCTGGTTTGAGCGTTGGGGTTGTGGTCCAAGGCTATCAGACATTTTCTGTTTTCCTCTTGAACTTTCGGGTACGACACGTCCACTACTGGCTTCTTCCTCCTGAGGATGGTAGCTTGTTCGGGTATCATGTCTCGTCTCAGTCTGGGCAACCTGAATCACCGGTTGACGTGCTACTACCATCTGCTGTCTTTGTAATTGTTTCAGGGTGGTCATCGCTCTCTCGATGTCCTCGGGTGTTCTAACCATTGATTCAATGGTAGTTTCGATTTGTTGACCAACTGGAGCCGCCGGTAACTCCGGGATACGAGTTTGTTCTGTTCGACGGTGTCCGGATGGTCCCCTTCCTTTCCACCTTCAACTCGTCGAGGTGGTGTGGGATTCATCATGGGAGGCCTCGTACATATGTCTCGTCATTGTTCGTGGTGACAATTGAATATAGTAGAAGAGTTTTCAAAGAAATCTTTTCTAGTTCGTGTTTTCGAAGACAGCAAATTCTTGAAAACACTCACAATTGAAGATATTCCTCAAAATTCTCACCAAACTTCGAAGGGCGTTCTTCGTGTTCTTCGGAATAATGATGAGTAAGTACCGAGTTCTTCAATCGACGGAGGTTCGGGCCCTCCTTCTAGCGCCAAATTGTTGAATGATTTTACTAATTGTAATGTTATGTGGCTAATTAATCTATGAAAATCACTCAAACAATAATTAAAAGATGATAATTGGAATAATCAAGTGAAATGTAGAGAGAATTATAGAGAGAGAAATTTCATAAGTGGGTCTTTTGTATTTGGATTTCAGATCACTTAAAAATGAGATATTTTTACATATTTATATCCTTTTTAAGGGTGAGGTGGCGTCTATTTAAGCCACATGGCTTCTGGTGGTGACAAGTGTCCTCCACTTGTCACCCCTGGAAGTTTTACTCCACTAACTCTAGCTTAAGTGATCTGAACCCTTCATATGGGTTCCCTAGACATCTTGTGTCTTCTTTCTTTCGAGGGAAAGGTGAGCATTGCAGCGAGCAAAGGGGCGAGCAGACGGGCGAGCATTATAAGCTTATCCACTTGGCCTACTGCCTTGCCATGTCCAGGCCGAGGGCGAACATTTAAGGCTAGCAGGTGGGCGAGCACGAAGGCGAGCAACCTGGTCCTGGCTCCATGGGCTTGTTCTCAGAGTCGGGTGTCTTGCTTCCCCATGAGCCGGGCGAGCATCTTGGCGAGCATCAGGGCGAGCATGATGGCGAGCAAGTCGGTTTCAGCTCTACAGGTTCGTTGCTTCGTTACACCAGAGCTCGAGCGGGCACCTGGGCGAACAACCCGGCGAGCACTTAGGCGAGCATGTGGGGAATGGCCACGTAGGCTTGCTGCCCCGTTACCTATAGACTTGGGCGAGCATGGTGGCGAGCATGCGGGCGAGCAGCCTGCACATTTCATCTTGTTTATACTTGGGTTATTCTCTAATCCTCAAGCTTAGATCCTTTTATCAACAGAGGTATTTAAGTATGGTGGGATATACATAACCGATGTAAATACCGAGTTTCCTTTGTGGGCCCATGGATATTCCCTTAGGTGGTGGTATGAGAACATACACTGCACACCCGAATGTACGCAGATGGGAAATATTAGGTTCATTTCCATGCACGAGTTGAATAGGGGAATATGCATGATATGCAGTTGGTCGGATTTGGATTAGTGATGATGCATGTAAGATTGCATTGCCCCCAACATGAAACATGTAAGTTCAATTTTTGTAGTAGCGGTCTAGCAATTAATTTGAGACGTTTAATTAATGATTCAGCTAGACCATTTTGAGTATGAACATGAGGGACCGAATGCTCCACTTTGATTCCCAGTGCCATGCAAAAATCATCGAACGCCTTAGAGGTGAATTCATCGGCATTATCCATACGAATGGATTTAATAGGATGATCTGGGAATTGAGATCTCAACAGAATAATCTGTGCAATAAGCTTTGCAAAAGCAGTATTGCGGGTGAATAGCATGGTGACATAAGTCCACCGAGTGGAGGCATCTATTAGGACCATAAAGTACAGGAATGGTCCGGATGCTGGGTGTATCAGTCCACAAATATCTCCTTTGAATCCGCTCAAGGAATTTAGGAGATTCAATTCTTATCTTACTACTAGAAGGACGAATTATAAGTTTACCCATTGTGCAAGCATCACATATGTATTCATTAACAGAAGGGATTCTGTTGTGTGTTATGTTTTGGCCAGATGAATTACATAGAATCCGATGCATCATGGTTTATCCGGGATGTCCTAACCGCTCATGCCATAATATGAAAGAATTTGGATGATTAAATTTTAGATTAAGAGCTATATGGAGATTTGAGGGTCTGATGTATGTGTAATACAAGCCAGACGAGAAAGATGGAAGTTTTTCGACGATGTGTTTACGATAATTTAAATAGTGAGTCATTAATAGATATTCACTATTGTCCTCAGTATTCATCTCAATATGATAGCCATTCTGTCGAATGTCTTTAAAACCGAGGAGGGTACGCTTTGATTGTGGAAACAATAAAGCATTTTCGATTATTAATTCGGTACCCATAGGAAGGATTATCGAGGCTCTTCCGGAGCCAACGATTTGTATGTCGTCATCGGAAATAGTAGTGACACTTCCTTTCTTTTTAGTTAATGTTTGGAAAAATTGTCTATCTTTCAAGATAGTATGTGTAGTACACTATCTACTAAGCACAAAACATTAATCTTCATAAGCACACAATTGTACGTTTAGAAGTGAGGAATGCTAAGGAGAGCCAAGATTACAGACGCTGATTGATCAGCCGCACAAGGGATCACTTAGGTCATACTTTATCAAAAACGTATTAAATTTTGTAGACAATAGTGATCGACAATTGGATATGACTGTAAAAATAAATCATCGATAAGCATTCATAAAATCCGTAAAAAATGTAGCATGCGACATAGTCAAATAAAAGCCAGTTAAAACATGTTGGTCAAACCAAAGAACAAATAGTATCAAAGAAGTCTAATGAATAAAGCAAGTAAACAACAAGTTGGCGTCGATCATTCATTGTCTCCAAAGGCGTCTACAGTCATTGTATCACCCAAGAGGTCATCCTTCTCCATGTCAAAGCCTGCTCCGGGCAGGTCGGTGTGGTGTGATTCACCTTTAGGAGTCTTCCCCTTTTTGTCTTTAAGCATACGTTGATATAGCCCACTAGATGTTTTGGAGTTCGACACTCGCGAGACCAATGGTCATCGCATCCACACCTGTGATAGAGTTGCTTGTTCTGTGCACTTGAGCTCGATGGTTTATCTTGAGGTGCATTCTTATCAGTTGCACTATGTTGTGCATTGTTGCGACCTCGACCTCGTCCCCTACCACGGCCTCGACCTCAGGTCGATCCGCGGCCCCCACTCGCCTCATTTCCTTTTCCACGTTTACGGTCTCTAGAGTTCCTCCGAGTAGCATGTGCTTCAGGCACAGCTTGTGAGCCAACCAGTCTAGTATTGTGATTTTTCATCAACAATTGATTGTGTTTTTCTGCGACTAGAAGTGCAGAAATGAGCTCGGAGTGTGATTGATACTCTTTGGCCCTGTACTGCTGCTGGAGTACAAGATTACTAGCGTGGAAAGTGGAAATAGTTTTTTCAATTAACTGATCATCAGTTATTGTTTCTTTGCACAACAAAGAGGTATTCGTTCTTAAGATCTTTGTTTCTCTGGCTTCGGGGAGGATCACATCGTGTTGTTGTTGGAATCGATCCTGGAGGGATTTCCACAATGTCGATGGATCTTTTTCAGTGAGGTATTCGTTCTTAAGATCTTTGTGAAGATGATGTCTTAAGAAGATTAGAGCTTGTGCCTTTTAGGCAGGAGTGGATTTCCACCCTTGTGTGGTGGTATCAGATAAGTCTTTTGAAGCTAGATGAATTTCAACGTCTAGAGCCCATGTCAAATAATTGTGGCCATCTAGTGCCAGTTCATCAAATTCGCGTTTGGTGATGTTTGACATGTTGTTGCTACAAAGAAAAGAATTAATAAATTTAGATTTATTATTATTTTGTAGCAATTAAATAATTAGGGCTCAAGATAAAATGCAAAGACAATAAAAGAAATTATAGGGGGTATTTAAAAATGAATTGGGTGTATGACATGTATGAGATATTTATTAATGGGACTTCGGGCCCAAAAATAATTATTGGATAAAACCTTAAATTTTTTTTTGATGATTTGGGCTTCATAATACCATTATGAATTTTATTAATAGGACTTCGGGCTCAAAAATAATTGTTAGGATCCAAATTAATTAGGAGCAACTAAATAAAATGCCCAATCAATTTTAAAAAATGGCCCAAGTAAATATATATATATATATATATATTTATTAAAGAGGCCGGCCCATTTAGGAAAACAGGCCCAAATTTAGAATTAAAGGGAGACCCATCGATTTTTTTTTATTGTTAATAGGCGTCGGCCCATTTGATTAAAAATAGGCAAAGGCCCAACTCAAAATAAAAACAATAGGGTTTCAGTATGTATGCACACGATTTTGCAAGGGAGAGAGAGAGTCAAGCTTTCAGTTTTATTTGCGAGAAAATCGCCGCATATCACGTCTCTTCCGTGCGCCGTTGTTCGCAGTCACCGTTTATCGTGGCCGGTGCAATTCACTTAGTCGTCATGGTGGCGCGTGCAGCGTGCAACCGCCGCGAGCATGCAGGCGTCACCGCCGCAAGAGTGCAGGCGTCGCCGCCGTCGCGAAGGTCACACAGCGCCGTCGTGCGGTCGCTTAGACCGTCCATCAAGGCCACTTCGGGGGCCGACGGAGTTGCGGAATCGGAAGTCGCCGCGTTGTTGGGCGTATACACAGGTAGGAATTAATGCTTGAAAACCGAATTTGATTTGTGTTCTAATAAGAACATTAGATTTTTTATTTCTGGTTTTGATGATGGAAACCAAAAAAAGTTTCTGAAAAACCTGATTTTGATTTTGGGGTTTTCGAAAAATTGCAGTAAGGTTTCGCAGAAAAAGATTTTCGATTGAAAGAATGCCCAAATAAAAATTCCAGATTTTGGGGGTTTCATCAGTTTTCTATGAAAAAGGATAACAAAGTTGCGTCCTCTAATTTTGGAAATCAAATTTCGAAAAAGGTTTCAATTTTGATTGAGATTCGGAAAAAGTTTCGTTTTTTATTTCCAGATATGATTATGAGAAAAAAAAAGAATCCCCGAAATAAAATTTCTGGGTTTTGGGATTTTTGCAAAAAAAATTGGGTTTCCGATTTTGGTTTCGGAAAACGAAACAGATTTTGATTAAAAACAGGGTTTTGATCTGCGATTGAAAACGTTTTGGTGTTTTTATCAAAACACAGAAGTTGGGTTTTTGCAAAACTGAGTTTTCTGGAATCGATCGAATAAAAAAAAAAAAACGCTTCTGAAAAAATATTTCTGGGTTTCAGAAATGATACATTCGATCGGAGGGATCGATTATTGGAATCTAGGTTTTGTTATGCAACGTGATGTACAAAACATGTAACTAAGAAAGCATACAAAAACAACAAACATATTACATGGATCAATATTCTGCAGGATAACTAGATACCTAAGCATGGATTTATGCAATAAAGGATCCAAAAAGGCGTATAAATCATACTCCCTCTGTCCCACAGGAATTTGCACACTTGCACACTTTTTTTATTAGTACGTCCCACATAAATTTGCACACTACCAAAAAAAGGAAATATTAATTTACGTGCACACTCACAAACTTTTACACATGTTTACCCATATGCCACTATTTTATATATAAAATAATTTTTCTTAAAAAATGTGCCGTCCCATAGGGTGCAAATTCTTACGGGACGGAGGGAGTATGATTTTTTTTTCTTAAGCATGTGAGCAGTATAAGCATATACACATATTTCCAGGATACACATGCTATTTATTTCAGAAGAATATAATAAATAAAAACTCACAGTTTTTCGCTTAATTCCAAAAAAAATCTGAGTTTTGAATCCGATTCGAAAACTGATGGAGCAATCATCTCGTGAATCCTTTCCTTGTAGAGATTCGTGCTGATAACGTATTGTAATCGAAAGTAAAAGCGTAAAGCGTAAATAAAGAACACAGAATTATTAACCCAGTTCGTCACAAAGTAATTACGTCTGGGGGCGACCAAGCCAGGAGATAGTAAATTATAATCTGCCGTAAAATGTTTACAATGATAGAAACATATAAAAATACAAGGGTGTACGATACATTAAATAGAAGTACCTAATCCTAACATCTAAGTTTATGGGCCTAAAGCCCATTGGACTATAATATAATATTATGTCCATTAGTAATATAATATATTATAACAATAATATATTATAACATATATTATATATTTATTGACATAATATTGTATCTAGCCCAGTGGGCTTTAGGCCTATGGGCTTAGGGTAAGGATTAGGATACTGTAGTATATAATATATCTATATCTGTAGTATATAATGTACACAGAAGCATACGCAGTTATATTATTATACATCTCCTGGCTTGGTGGCCCCAGACGTAATAACGTTGTGACTAACTGGATAATCAATACCTTTGTGACTAACTGGGTAATCAATACCTTGTTATTTATTTATTGTTTTATCGCTTTGCTCGATTACAACACGTTAGCAGCACGAATTCTAGCGATCTGAAAAATAGAATTCACGAGAGAATTTTTCTGGAAAGCATCAGGATCAACACTAAATTTATTTTGCTAAAACAGTAAGTTTCTTATTTAAAATAATCTGAAAAATCATTAAATCCATGAATTAGGAATCCTGCATATATGCCTAATTCACATGAAAAATCTGATTCCTTGAATTCATATGCAAAATATGATATTTTTTCGATATCAAAATCCCGGATTTTTTTTACAAATCTATTCTCTGATTTTTTTTTTTTTTCACAGAACCTGGGATTAAACTTTTTTCTCTTTTTGTTGAGAAACAATTTTTTCTCCTGCCCTGTTCTTGCGAAACCAAAAACCAACAATCAATTTCGAGTTCTTATTCGATTCCAAACAAAAAACCCAGATTTCCAGAACTCAAAATCGGAAATCCCGAGAAACGAAACGAATCGAAATCCCAGTTTTTTCGAAATAAATAAAAAAACATTTTCGAACACCAAATCGATCTCAAATCTCAATCGAATCGATACCTACCGTCTGCTGACGAACGGTGCGCGCCGCCGATGGCCCCTAAAGCGGCCTCGACCGACGGTAAAGCGCGCCGGCAACCGACACAAACGGCGGCTGCGTGAGCGCGACACCGCCCCTGAGCGTAACGGCTCTGTGCGACTGCGCGACGGCAAGACGCAAATCGACGCACGACCGCTGACCCTCTGATACGGCCGCTGATACAGCGGTCGCGATTTCCACCGCCGCGACGGCGACGACGCCAGAAGCGTCAGCCACGGTGACGACGGTCACCGCGCGACGCGCCTGACCTGCGTGTCCACGACATGCGCCGAACTGCCGGACGACGGCGGCGGACCCCCGATCCGCGACGGCGCTGCGAAAGCATAGAATGGTGAACGACAACGATGCGAAACGGCCAATCGGCAAAAACGGCGACGTGGCCATACCTTCACCGATTTTTTCGCCGAAAACCCGTTTGACTTGCCTACTGATTTTTCAAACAACGAAACCCATAATCTGATACTTGGAATTTGATTTGGCCTGTTTTGTTTTTTTTCTTTTCAAATGGGACCTTCCTCTTTGGTTTGGGCCATTAAAATGTGATTGGGCATATTATGTTTAATTATAATTGTTGGATCAGGATATTTTCCCCTACAAAATTGAGTAGTTCACACCATTCCAAAATTATTTGTAAATTAAGTTTAATAGGTCAATTATATTCATTAAAAGTAATTAATTAATTGATAACTAGATCAGTTCACCTCCATTTTCTACACATAATATTTTCAAACAAAACCCTAAGAGAGAGATCCAAACGGCGATGAAGATGGCCCTTTAATCGCGAAGCGCGAACAGCACGATGTGCGAACATCGGCGACGCGCGAACGACGGCGGCCCTTTGAACAAGTCGGCGACGCGCGACATTGAAGCCATAGTTGTGTTGTCTTCTGAAAAAAAAAACTCAATTCGAAAAATACGATCTCAGATGCCACCGCCGGGGAAATCGGACCGGAAACCGCACTATTTCTTCAGGAATTGTGTTATACCGCTTCAATACCTGCGCGCAGAATCCGGCGGTTTGACCCCTTCATCTGCTTGTTTCCGGCGCAAAATTCGCCAATAATTTTTCGTCTACATCCAAATAAACTCGCCCAACAAATCGCACTAATCTATTTGTTGGAACTGGGCCATTTTGTTTGGTATATTGTTCGACTCTGGGCCCGTGGAACATTTCCACAAATTAAAAAAAAAGATCAAACAAATGCATGATTTTCGAACAGGTTTGTCGAACATGTAATTTTGTTCCTTGTTCGGACTAAATGTTCGAAAACATTTTCTTTGTTCGGACCAAATGTTCGAAAATATGCTCCACGTTCACACAAAAATTTCGAATAAAAGATGAAATTTCGACTAACCAGAGTCGAACAACTGTTCTTCCATTCTCTTTTGTGCACACACAATTTTTGTTCTTTGAAATGAGGGGGTGAATTTGCAACCTGAGGTGGATCTTGGGTGTGTTCAATTTCGGGCGAGTGTTGCCAGGTTCTTTGAAATGAGGGGTGTGTTCAGTTTTTGTTTTTTGAAATAATAGGCGAGTGTTGCCAGGTTTTAGGTAACAGCGGATTGTGGCGGCGTGAATGGCGGAAATCGAGGGTAGCGCGACTGGAGTGGGGGTGAATTTGCAAATCTATTAAGTTATATAATGGTAAGGATTATTTAGGAAAATTATTGGTGGTGAAAAGAAAATATAGGGCGGTGAAGTGAACGAGGTGGTGAACCACTCAATTATGGGGGGGGGGGGAGAATATCCGGATCCATAATTGTTTTGGGCATTTGGGCCATTTTTGTTGGGCCCCTATTATGATTATTGACCATTCTTTTTATTGGCTTGAGTCCTTTTTTGTACCTTAATTTGTTTTTTGGGCCTAATAAAATTCTGAAATTCAATTACCAATAATTATTGTTGGGCCTGAAGTCCCATTAATAAAAGCCCAAATCACTAATAATATTTTAGGCATCCATTCATTAATTATTTTTGGGCCAGAAGTCATATTAATAAAATTTATAATAATAAAATTATGAAGCCCAAATTCCTAATTGTTATAAATTATTTTTAGGCCCGAAGTCCCATTAATTAAAGTCATAATAATTAAAACCCAAAAATAAATATCTCCTACTTTAATTAAATTTTTTTGTCTTAACATAACTTTTTTGCTGAGCCTTAATATTAATTGCCACAAACCACTAATTCCATTAGTGCCATATAATAATAAATTTTCATTTATTAATTTTTATAAAAAAACATGTCAAATATCACTAAACGTGAATTCGATAAATTGGCACTTGACGGCCATAACTTCTTGACATGAGCTCTCGACGTTGAAATCCACTTAGTCTCTAAGGTCCTTAATGACACAATTAGACAACCATCTAAATCCACAACTGCCCAGAAGGCACAAGCTCTGATCTTTTGAGACACCATCTCAATAAGGATCTAAAAAATGAGTATCTCACTAAAAAAGATCCTTCTGTGTTATGGAGATCCCTGAAGGATCGTTTCCAACAACAACACGATGTGATCCTTCCCCAAGCCAGATACGATTGGCTAACCCTCCGTTTTCAAGATTTTAAATCTGTCACGGAGTATAACTCTGCCCTACATCGCATTGTTTCTCAGCTAAGGCTGTGCAATGAAACAATAACTGATGAAGAGTTAATTAAAAAAACTATATCTACTTTCCACACGAATAATCTTGTACTCCAGCAACAGTACAGAGCCAAAGAGTATCAAACTCATTCCGAGCTAATTTCTGCACTTCTAGTTGCAGAAAAGCACAACCAACTGTTGATGAAATAAATCACAACACTAGACTGGTTGGCACAAGTAGGAATGCTACTAAATAATATATAGAGTATTAAAATACGCCACAAGTTTATACAACGGAAGGCTTAAAATAAGTACGGCCATAGCCTTAAATTTTTGCAAATAGCTTTCTAAACGTAAATTTATATAAAGCAAAACGCCACTGCCAGCCGAGTTCATTCGCCCACGTTGGGATCCATAGCATCTGTAAAAAATAAAAGTAGAATGGAGAAGTGTTTGTAAACACTTAGTGGTGAATCTCTTGACAATTGCACAAATTAAAACATCAATGTTTATAACATGTGAGCCCTCAGAATTTCACCGGGTATCTCTGGGTGGTGCGACCAACCCGTGGTGCCGGGGCGACCAGACTATCTCAGTTGCCACCATTTAGGTGGACTATCTCAAACTCAGGGCCAGTCGATAGCGGGCCAGACTCAAATATTTAACATTCAACATTTAATAAATGCAATTGTAAATAAAAGTAACACTCTGTGAAGAGTGAAGTGATTCCCCACCTTGTAGATTTGAACCTACAAAGAAAATTTTAATGATAGAAAATTTGTTACTTATCCCTTCACTTTTAAATAAATCATGAAATTCACATATCAACATCTTTCACATAAAATTTCAATTTTAGTCTCAATACATATTCAAAAGTTGTATCAAAGATCATAAGTATCAATTAAGCATGTATAATTATCAAATAACATGTCCTAAAGAAATATCGACCGTAAAATATAAACGGACTATTTCGAACAATTCGTACATAATTTCAGTTTCTGCAACCATCAACTAAAAATTCATATAAAATAAACTACTTTCCCAAAAATTCTAAAATTTTAACCACATAAACACAACTTAATTTAGTTTAATACCATAATTTTTAATTTCTGAAATTCCTTACTAAACGCTACAATTTTTACGAAGAACAAACTAGTAACAATTTCTGACCCCTTAACATAGAAAATTCACCATAAATCAATCATAAGTCCAATACCTTTGAAATTTTAACTATAAACTACCAACTTTATGTAGTTTATCACTTTACTTTGAATTTTTATAAAAACCTAACCGATTATGTTATAATCCTAGCAAACTTTTACTGTTTTGGTTATAGAGTTCGAAAAACCTAGTTCATCTTTGAAAAATCACCAAAAATCGAATATTACTCCAATAGCTACGAAATTTTTAAACTAATTTCAATAATCAGTATGTTATCACATAAAATATGTTCAGAATTTTTCACTGCATCAATCGGTCAGGATGAATTTTTAAACGAAACTTGGTCCAGATTTCGTTTTTTATGCATACATGATGATCATCTCAACATAACTTCAAATTTATTCACACAATTTCATGTTTTCCAAGTTATGAACATAAATAACTCATAAATAAACATGTTTAAGTTCATACCTTGTGAAAGAATGAATTAAAACATGAAATACATGAAGAGAACATTATATAACATCACAATCACTTGATTTCAAACTTCTGTCATCTCTTTCTTAATTTCCTATAACCTAATCATGCCCCTATCTTAATCATTACTTAAACATGAAGTTAAGAAGCTTACCTAAGTGTTGATGGATTGAAATCTCTTCTCCTCTTCTTTCTTGGAAACTCAAGGTTAGTATGTATGTTTGTGTGTTTTTCTCATGGTTCAAAAGTGAAGATGTAGAGCCCTATTTATAGGTAATTTTGGACATGTCTTGAGGCTTCTAAAATTTTCTAAATCCTTCTACTTAACCTCCAAGTAAGGAGGTTTAAGGAGGTGATGTGTAATGCTTAGGTTATCACTTAGGTCATGCTTATGTCATGGCTTATGTAATAATTTTGACTTTCTTAAAATCCTAAAATATATTAGAACTAAAGCTCTTCTTAAGGTTCTAAATTAATTACAAAGTCTATATATTAATTCTATAAAATATCAAGTAAACATTACACAAATTGTTTCTTAAGGAAAGTTTCATTTTATCACTTATATCTTATAAATAAATTACTAAAATTAAAAACTACATTTAATCTTAAATTAAATACTTTAGGAGACAAATAAAGAGCATATAAAAATTCTAAAATCTCAAGAATAAACATATATCGAGCAAATAATAAATTAATTGCAACTATCGAGCAATTAAACATATAATTGTGCCCATGCATAAATTCAAATATAAATGTGTCATATAAGCTCATAGAAGATCACAAAATATTTAGTGAAGCAAATATGGATATAGAAACTTAGGGTATTACAGTCTACCCCCCTAAAATAAATTTCGTCCTCGAAATTTCAAGTGTTACCGTAATTACTGAGGTAGGGGTACTTTGTTAAGATTTCGTCTTCTCTTTCCCAAGTGGCTTCTTCCTTTCCATGTTTATTCCACTGGACCTTAATCATTGGAATATCTCGATTTCTAGTTCAGGTTGGTTTACTATGTGGGTAGGGTCAGATATATACTTCCGAAGCATAGAAATATGGAATACATTGTGTACTCCTGCCAAGGCTGGTGGTAATGCTACCCTGTAAGCTAAATCCCCAACTCGTTCCAAAATTTCATAAGGTCCAATGAATCTGGGTTTTAACTTTCCTCTTTTCCCGAATCGGAAAATTCCCTTCATTGGTGATACCTTTAAAAATACTTTGTCTCCGACCTCAAAGCTCAATTCTTTCCTTCGTCTATCGGCATATGCATTCTGTCTATTTTGAGCTGCTTGCATTCTTTCTTTGATTTTCTTTACTACCTTAGTAGTCTCTTCGATCAATTCCGGTCCTAGTAACCTCTTTTCTTCAATTTCATCCCAACACAGTGGAGATCTGCACTTTCTTCCATATAATGCTTCGTATGGTGCCATTTTAATTGTAGTCTGATAACTGTTGTTATAAGCAAATTCCACCAAAGGCAAATATCTTTCCCAACTTCCTCCAAAATCAATAATGCAAGCTCTTAACATATCTTCCAGAGTTTGAATTGTTCGTTCTGATTGACCATCTGTTTGGGGGTGAAAGACTGTACTAAACTCCAATTTAGTGCCCATTGCCTCTTGAAGACTGTGCCAGAATTTTGATATAAATCGTGAATCTCTATCTGACACAATAGAAATTGGAACTCCATGTAACCGGACAATTTCTTTGATATAAATCTGAGCCAGCTTGTCCAATGTAAATGTCATCTTTATTGGTACGAAATGTGCTGTTTTGGTCAATCTGTCAACAATTACCCAAATAGCTTCATTCCCTTGCATTGACTTGGGTAATCCTACCACAAAATCCATTGTAATATTTTCCCATTTCCATTCCGGAATCTCAAGTGGTTTTAACAATCCTGATGGTCTTTGATGCTCAGCTTTCACCTGTTGACAGGTCAAACATTTCTGCACAAAATTACCAATGTCCATCTTCATATTTTTCCACCAAAATATCTTCTTCAAATCTTGGTACATCTTGGTTCCTCCAGGATGGACTGAATATGGTGTACAATGTGCTTCTTCCAATATTTCTTTCTTAAGTTCTTCTTTTTCTGGTACACATATTCTTCCTTGACATACTAGAGTACCATCTTCTTGTGTCGAAAACTCCTTCGCTTTTCCTTCCTTGATTTTCTGTTTTATCTTTTCCAAGAATGTATCTTCACACTGAGCTTTTGCTATCCTTTCTTTCAAGGTTGGTTTCACTACAAAAGTATTGATTCTGACCTTTTCTTTGCGACTCAAAGCATCGGCTACTACGTTTGCTTTTCCGGGATGGTATAGTATCTCACAATCATAATCCTTTACCAACTCCAACCATCTTCTTTGTCTCATGTTTAACTCCTTCTGTTCGAAGATATACTTCTAACTCTTATGATCTGTGTAAATCTGACATTTATTTCCGTATAAGTAATGCCTCCAAATCTTGAGCGCATGAACAATTGCTGCTAACTCCAAATCATGTGTAGGATAATTTTGCTCATGTGGTTTCAATTGTCTTGATGCATACGCCACTACTTTTCCATTCTGCATAAGCACGCATCCTAATCCCTGTTTAGAAGCATCACTGTATATTATAAATCCTTCCGTACCTTCAGGAATTGTAAGAACTGGGGCTGTTGTTAGTCTTTGCTTTAATTCCTGAAAACTTCTTTCACATTCTTCTGTCCATTCATACTTTGTATCTTTCCGAGTACTGAGTTAAGGGTTTTGCAATCCTAGCAAATCCTTCAATGAATCTTCGATAATACCCTGCTAATCCAAGAAAACTCCTGACTTCTTTTACATTGGTTGGTGTTTTCCATTGGTTTACAGCTTCTACTTTTGCTGGGTCAACTTCTATTCCTAAAGCCGAAACCGTATGTCCAAGAAATACAACCTTATCCAACCAGAACTCACACTTCTTGAATTTAGCATACAATTTCTCTTTTCTCAGAGTTTCCAGCGTAATCCGAAGATGTTTTGCATGTTGCTCCTGACTTTCTGAATATACTAGAATATCATCAATAAAGACGATCACAAACTGATCTAAATATTGGTGGAATACTCGATTCATCAAATCCATGAAAATAGCGGGCGCATTGCTAAGTCCAAATGGTAACACTACAAACTCGTAGTGACCATATCGAGTTCTAAACGCTGTTTTCGTAATATCACTTTCCTTAATCTTCACTTGATGATATCCTGATCTCAAGTCAATCTTAGAAAATACACAGGCTCCTCTTAACTGATCAAATAGGTCTTTGATCCTGGGAAGTGGATATTTATTCTTGATGGTAAGCTTATTTAATTCCCGGTAATCAATGCACATCCTCAACGATCCATCTTTCTTTTTCACAAATAACACTGGTGCACCCCACGGTGATACACTCGATCGAATAAAACCTTTATCCAATAGTTCTTGTAATTGTACCTTTAACTCTTGCAATTCTTTTGGTGCCATTCTGTAAGGTGCTTTCGAAACAGGCGCTGCTCCAGGTATTAAATCAATAGTAAACTCCAACTGGCGATCTGGGGGTAGTCCTGGTAAATCATCTGGGAATACATCCTTGTATTCACATACTACTGGCATATCATCCAATGTTGGACCACCGGAGTTCGTTGCTACAATATTTACTAGAAATGCCGTATTCTCTCCTTTCCTTAATAACTTTCGAGCTTTTATCGCTGAAATTACCTTAGGTATAATTCCAATTCTAGCACCATATAGTGTAAAATTCACACCTTCTGGTCCTTGTACCGATATTTCTTTCTCTTGGCACTTGATGAGAGCATGATTAGCTATAAGCCAATCCATTCCCAAGATAATATCAAAGTCTTTCATTTCTACTATATGTAGATTTACCGGGAGTGAAGCATGTTCAAAATCAATCATCACATTTTTACACAATCCTAAGGATTGTATTGTAGTACCAGAGGGAATGTTTATTTCTAGGAAATCTCCTTCTACCATAATACGAGCAGTCTCAAATTGTTCAAACATTTTCCTAGAAATGAATGAATGCGTAGCACCAGTATCGAATAGTGTAAAAGCAGGTACTTGGGATACTTTAAACATACCTGTCATCACTTCTGGATTTTCCATTGCCTCCTGTTGGTTCATGGCAAATACTCGGGCAGGTGCCATCCTCTGTTGTCCCTTCAACCTTGGACACACAGTTATGAGATGTCTTGGTTCTTTACATTTGTAACATATTCCCGTTCCTTTTAGGCATTGTCCAAAATGTTCCTTTCCACAATTGCTGCACTTAGGTGGCTTCTGTTGTTGTGGTACAGCCGCTATTTTCTTGACTTGCTTAAAATTTCTCCCTTGTTTTGTACCGACCCATTTTCGCTTATTCTGTTGTGGTTCTGGCATTCTCACTTCTTCTATTTTCATACGAGCTGCAACAGCTTGTGCTTTCTCAAACATCTCAGCATAAGACTTAATATCTTGTGCTGCTAAAATAGTGCTGATTTCCGGACAAAGGTTCTGCACAAACCTCTTAGCCTTTCTTTCATCTGTATCCACCAAATGAGAAGCATAACGTCCTAGCTGATTGAACTTCTTTTCATATTCCTGAACCGTCATACTTCCTTGCTTCAACTGTAAAAACTCAGTTTCTTTTTTATCCAAGAATGACTGTGGTATGTAATTTTTGACCAATGCCTTCACAAATTTCTCCCAGGTAATTGACGTTCGATCCTCCTCTTTCATTGTCCTACAATGAGCTTCCCACCAATAGTCTGCATCTTCATTTAGTTGAAAGATAGCACATGAAACTTTCTGTTCATCCGTACATCCAAGATAAGTGAATATCTTTCTATACTTCGAATCCAATTCTCTACTTCCATCGGATTCTCTTTCCCGGTCAAGGTTGGAGGTCTAAACTTCTTAAACTGACTAATCTTATTCTCATGGTTTTGGACTGGAGGTGGTGCAGATGTTTGGGATGATTGGCCTTGCTGACCTAACTGTTGAACTAATTCCCTTAATACTGATGCTAAGTCACCGTTCATCTCTGGGTCGGTTCTGGTCCCCCTACGACTCATGGTTCTAATCAGTAACAAACTTATTAGTAACAATTAATTTACATAATTATAACCACAACACATATTTCATATACTTATACCACAAATATTACATTCAAAATATATTACTCATTCAAAACATCTAGCTCATATTAGACATATACTTTGCATATAATAGTAAGTGTCATGTAGGCACATAATACATATATAGATCAGATAAACACATAATTTGATTCCGATTTAATCATCATCAATGATAATTATCTCGGGTTCCTCCTTCTCTTTCTCCCACATCTCAAATGAGCTGGTACTGGCATCACTGTCACTATCGTTGTTCATCTCCATCTCTGCACTTCCCTGTTCGCCTTCGATCTTAGCTTCTCTGCTTCCACAGCTTTCTTGTACTATTTCATAAATGGGAGACCATTGTTGAACTTCCTTCATCTCAAATCTTGGATGAATCGGGGTAAAATGGACAGTCCCCGACTGAGCCCATTCACAAAATAACATTGAAGTAAAACAGGGAAAGCACAGATGTCCATGTTTATCGAACACATAATCAAGCATATCTAGGCTCGCACATAACCAAGTAGATGGCACAGTATCCAGAAGTAGATGACAGTAATAGTCATCATCCATGTAATGTCCATTTGCTAACACATGTTTATACTGTGACATTATTTCTCCAATATAAGCTCCTAAATCCTCATCCTTTATTCGTACTTGTTCCATTCTTAACAACAAATTTTTATTCGTTAATTTAATATAACATATAATTCTAATAATTCATCAAATAAAATTAATCACAATTTCATATAAATAACAAAATTAAGCACTTATGAAACACTTACCTGATCCCGTCATGGAGAATGACCTCGGTGCGAGTGTTTTGTTAGAATTTTAAAACACACACATTTTTTTTTAAATTCTTTAGCAGGCGAACCTGCTCTGATACCACCTGTAACATCCCCACTTAAATAATACAAAAATGTGATGTGGCACAAGTAGGAATGCTACTAAATAATATATAGAGTATTAAAATATGCCACAAGTTTATACAACGGAAGGCTTAAAATAAGTACGGCCGTAGCCTTAAATTTTTGCAAATAGCGTTCTAAACGTAAATTTATATAAAACAAAACGCCACTGCCAGCCGAGTTCATTCGCCCACGTCGGGATCCATAGCATCTGTAAAAATTAAAAGTAGAAGGGATAAGTGTTTGAAAACACTTAGTGGTGAATCTCTTGACAATTGCACAAATTAAAACATCAATGTTTATAACATGTGAGCCCCCGGAATTTCACCGGGTATCTCTGGGTGGTGCGACCAACCCGTGGTGCCGGGGCGACCGGACTATCTCAGTTGCCACCATTTAGGTGGACTATCTCAAACTCAGGGCCAGTCGATAGCGGGCCAGACTCAAATATTTAACATTCAACATTTAATAAATGCAATTGTAAATAAAAGTAACACTCTGTGAAGAGTGAAGTGATTCCCCACCTTGTAGATTTGAACCTACAAAGAAAATTTTAATGATAGAAAATTTGTTACTTATCCCTTTACTTTTAAATAAATCATGAAATTCACATATCAACATCTTTCACATAAAATTTCAATTTTAGTCTCAATACATATTCAAAAGTTGTATCAAAGATCATAAGTATCAATTAAGCATGTATAATTATCAAATAACATGTCCTACAGAAATATCGACCGTAAAATATAAACGGACTATTTCGAACAATTCGTACATAATTTCAGTTTCTGCAACCATCAACTAAAAATTCATATAAAATAAAATACTTTCCCAAAAATTCTAAAATTTTAACCACATAAACACAACTTAATTTAGTTTAATACCATAATTTTTAATTTCTGAAATTCCTTACTAAACGCTACAATTTTTACGAAGAACAAACTAGTAACAATTTCTGACCCCTTAACATAGAAAATTCACCATAAATCAATCATAAGTCCAATACCTTTGAAATTTTAACTATAAACTACCAAATTTATGTAGTTTATCACTTTACTTTGAATTTTTATAAAAACCTAACCGATTATGTTTTAATCCTAGCAAACTTTTACTGTTTAGGTTATAGAGTTCGAAAAACCTAGTTCATCTTTGAAAAATCACCAAAAATCGAATATTACTCCAATAGCTACGAAATTTTAAACTTAATTTTGATAATCATTATATTATAACATAAAATATTTTCAGAATTTTTCACTGCATCAATCGGTCAGGATGAATTTTTAAACGAAACTTGGTCCAGATTTAGTTTTTTATGCATACATGATGATCATCTCAACATAACTTCAAATTTATTCACAAAATTTCATGTTTTCCAAGTTATGAACATAAATAACTCATAAATAAACATGTTTAAGTTCATACCTTGTGAAAGAATGAATTAAAACATGAAATACATGAAGAGAACATTATATAACATCACAATCACTTGATTTCAAACTTCTATCATCTCTTTCTTAATTTCCTATAACCTAATCATGTCCCTATCTTAATCATTACTTAAACATGAAGTTAAGAAGCTTACCTAAGTGTTGATGGATTGAAATCTCTTCTCCTCTTCTTTCTTGGAAACTCAAGGTTAGTATGTATGTTTGTGTGTTTTTCTCATGGTTCAAAAGTGAAGTATCGAGCAATTAAACATATAATTGTGCCCATGCATAAATTCAAAATATAAATGTGTCATATAAGCTCATAGAAGATCACTAAATATTTAGTGAATCAAATATGGATATAGAAACTTAGGGTATTACACATGCTGCTTGGAAAAACTCTATAGACCGCAAACGTGGAAAGGGGAACGATGCGAGTGAGGGCCGCGGATCGACCCGAAGTCGAGGCCGTGGTAAGGGACGAGGCCGAGGTCGCAACAATGCACAACAAAGTGCAAATGATAAAGATGCACCTCAAGATCAAAATCTACTGAACCATCGAGCTCACGTGCACAGAACAAACAAGTCTGTCACAAGTGTGGATGCGACGACCATTAGTCTCGCTCGTGTCGTACTCCAAAACATCTAGTGGAATTATATCAACGTATGCTCAAAGATAAAAAGGGGAAGACTCCTCACGGTGAAACACACCACACCGACCTACCTGAAGCATGACTTTGTCATAGACAAGGATGACCTCTTGGGTGAACATATGACTATTGTCTACAAAAATTAATACGAATTTGATATAGTAGGACCTAAGTGACCCCTTGTGTTACTGATAAATCAACGTCTGTAATCTTGGCTCTCCTTAGCATTCCTCATATCGAAATGTACAACTGTGTGCTTATGGAGATGAATGATTTGTGCTTAGTAGATAGTGCTACTACACATACTATCTTGAAAGATAGAAAAATTTTCCAAACTTTAATTGAAAAGAAAGGAAATTTTCCAGAAGAGCCTCGATAATCCTCCCTATGGGTACCAAATTAATAATCGAAAATGCTTTATTGTTCCCACAATCAAAGCGTACCCTCCTCAGTTTTAAAGACATTTGAGAAAATGGCTATCACATTGAATCAAACACTGATGACAATAGTGAATATC
Source organism: Prunella vulgaris (assembly GCA_026898435.1). NCBI lineage: Eukaryota > Viridiplantae > Streptophyta > Magnoliopsida > Lamiales > Lamiaceae > Prunella > Prunella vulgaris. Next base: position 282,132 of record JAPKLY010000101.1, read on the forward strand.
TATTAATGACTTACTATTTAGATTGTCAAAAAATTTCCTTCTTTCTTGTCTGGTTTGTATTATACATACATCAGACCCTCAAATCTCCATATAGCCCTTAATCTAAAATTTAATGACCCAAATTCTTCAAATTATGGCATGAGTGGTTAGGACATCCAGGACAAACCATGATGCGTCGGATTCTATGTAATTCAATCAGCCATAACATAACACATAACAGAATCCCTTCTGTTAACGAATACATATGTGATGCTTGCACAATGGGTAAACTAATAATTCGACCCTCTCGTAGTAAAGTAGGAACAGAATCTCCGAAATTTCTTGAAGGAATTCAAGGAGATATTTGTGGACCGATACATACTGCTTCCGGACCATTCCAATATTTTATGGTCCTGATTGATGCTTCCACTCGGTGGACTTATGTTACCATGTTATCCACCCGCAATACTGCTTTTGCAAAGCTTATTGCCCAGATTATCCTATTGATATCTCAATTCCCAAATCATCAAATCAAATTCATTCTTATGGACAATGCCGGTGAATTCACCTCAAAGACATTTAATGATTATTGCATGGCACTGAGAATTAAAGTGGAGCATTCGGTCCCTCACGTTCATACTCAAAATGGTCTAGCCGAATAGTTAATCAAACGTCTCAAATTAATTGCTAGACCACTACTACAGAAATCAAAGTTACCCGTTTCATGTTGGGGGCATGCTATTTTACATGCATCATCACTAATCCAAATCCGACCAACTGCATATAATGAATATTCCCCTCTACAACTCGTGCGTGGAAATGTACCTAATATTTCCCATCTGCGGACAATCGGTTGTGCAATGTATGTTCCAATACCAGCTCCTAAGCGAACCTCTATGGGCCCACAAAGGAAACTAGGTATTTACATTGGTTTTGTATCTCCTACTATTCTTAAATACCTTGAACCTTTAACTGGGGATCAGTTTACGGCCCGATTCGTTGACTGCACATTCGATGAAGGTCACTTTCCGACATTAGGGGGAGATAAAAATACCACACTAAATAAGTGTCGTGAAATTACTTGGAACGTAAAAGATCTTCAATACTCAGACCCACGCACTAATCAAACTTGAAACGGAAGTTCAAAAGAAATAAACTTGCAATAATCAGCAAATAATTTGCCAAATACATTATCAAATGCATTACTGATTATAAATGAAGTGACTATAAATACTTGAGGTTCCAATGAAATCAAATAACATTGATGCCCTTGTACGCCAGAAGCGTAATGAACCTCCTCACACAAATCCATGGTATATTAATGCTAAAAATATATTCAGTTACTCTTAAATCTTCTGAAGAGATTCGTCCTGAAGACGAGAATCATAGTAAAAAACACGTGCATATCTATACTAATATAAAAAGAGGCTTGACCATGTTAATCTTTTTTTTGATGTTTTTGCCCTCGTACTTTTTGTTTTGTACAGTTTAACTGTTGGAATCTAAGAGGTCTTTTTTTTACGGGGAATCTCAGGGGGTCGTTGATTATATTACGTTATTCGTTTCTTCTCAGTTCTCGCACATTTCTTTTTACCGTTCAGTTTTATCCTTTTTTCTTCCTGAACTAGAGTAGCAGCAATGGTGAGGAAGAATATGACATTGCATGAACCCATAGCTACAGAGGCAAAGATTAACAAGGCTTATTATGTGAAGGTATCATTTTATTGTTGAACAAATTTAATAGGTTACGCGTGATTGTCTGATTTCACCAGTTTCAAAGATTTATTTGCTATTTTCCGTATGAATGTTAATCATATTTTCCTTGTGAATATGTCCTTGACATATTTTTTTCGTTCATTTGAATCCTGCTTCCGTTTCTCTTTCTTTTTAAAAAAAAAATTCGCGATCCCCCAATTTCTCTTCCGTTTTGCCCCCATCCCAAATATGCCCTGACCACGTACCTCTTTTCTTCATCTACCATTATATTCACACCTCATCAATACTTATGGCTCCGATAAGTTTCATGGAGGCAGTCTACGATGTTTTATATTTTGAGGCTTTTGGGTTTTAGAGATTTTATGATCGGCCAGCACACCTCTCTGGATTTTTCTTGCAATTTATAGGTGGAGACGAAGCGCATGATGAACCTGACAATGGATCAATGGAGCTTCTACTTACGCTTAAAACTAGCAATCAAACGTTAACGTATGCAACATGATTTCCAAAATCAGGTCTAATTATCTAAATTTCATGTGTATTTTTAGGATTATGGCTGGATCAACTCGTAATGGTATTGCCAGTAGTGTGGATTCTTTTATGCGAAACTACAAGCTTGGGAAGACTGGGCATTAATTCATTTAAAGTTAAAGTTGCTGAACATAGATTGACAGATCACAAAGTTGTTGTTTCAATATATTAATATATAATATATTAATATATTATTAATTTCTACCTTTTTCTTTGTAGTATATAAACGTCAGTTTCTACAATTGTTGTCATTGGAGTTGATGAAGTGTTCTATTATCTATAATAAAGAGGTAATTAGCACTCAAATTTTAATTCCTTTAGTTTAATTTCTTGAAAGAAAGATCTAGCCCAATGTTCCTACTTATTTATGGATTTGTTCAGTAAAATGTGTTTATCTTTCTGTGTAAGAATCTTATGTTTGTTTTGAATTACGAATGTTTGTTTTGAATTATGACAAATGTATTGTTGTGTTGTTCATGTAGAAGATCTAATATGCATGACAGCCAATCGATGTGCTTTCTACAGTTGCAGATTTCTAGGATAGCAGTTATTTACATTTATCCTCTCTCTCTCTCTCTCTCTATATATATATATATATATTTATTTATGATTGCCAAGAATGAGGAGAGAGAAAGAAGAAGATGTTATGTATTATCAGTTATTTGAATTCTCTATTGTGGAGACCAATAATGATCTGAATTTTGAAACTTTATGAACAGAAATTTATGATAATTTATGAACAAAAATTCTGAGGACACTGGTAAGGCTTTAAAGTTAACCCAAAAGAATTTCATAGATATGTGATGAAACTTATGTTTGCCCAAGTACTTTTAGTTACAATTATCGACGAGCATCTGCAATTATTTTAATACTTCAGAGTAGGCTAGGTAGTAACATGTAAAATATGCATAAATACTCAGTGTGTAATTATTTTATATCTTGCTTACATTTTCTATTTCTGATTTACTGATTCATACACTTAGTGTGTACTGTCTTTTGTCAATTGTTTATCGTCACTCCAAATTACATAGGATTCCTGCTATCTCAGTATTTGGCTACATTATATAAGATTTTAGTTTAGCATCTACTACTATAGTATACAGTTTCTTTGAATTCCACTTTTCAATAATTACATGCTAAGATAATATATGGAACTCCTAGAATATTACTAGCAATGTCAAAATAAAAAGAAAAAAATTGCCAAATATTTTGAAGGATAATGAGACACTGAAGAGTGAGTTGATAATATGAATTATCCATATTCAGATATTTGTATGCTATGTTCTGGTTATTGTCTTCAGGGTACTAGAAATGGAATACCACTTGGGGCAGCGTTTGACTACTGAGATAACAAAAGTCTTGACTAACTGAAGTTATTTCAGTACATTTGGAGGAAATCTCGTGTGCACTGTTGCAGGGCATGATGTTCTAAAAGTGATTGAAAAAGAAAAGCTTGAAGAAAGACTTGTTTCAGCACTCGAGTCTCTAAACTACACTAGCAACTGGAAGAATTATAGTCGAAAATGGTGTCTTAAAGGTATTTTTATATTGTGATAGTTTTCAACTTGCTTGCGTGTGTTCTTTATTGTTAAAGTATTCACTAGATTATTTATGTCATTGCTTGGATTTTAACAGGCTCTACGTGACATATAACTAAAAAATTGTAGCTCTGCTCTTTTTTTAACTATCATTTTTTTTGTAGAAAGCATATAATTTTTAAGATAAGCAAGTAAATAGGCATTTTGTAGTTTCACTATCTGATCTTGTAGCCAATCTAGTGCATTTGTTGTTAGACATGTGGCTGATGTCTCATATGCTTCTGCTTATGCTAATATGTGTTCCGCTCAATTATTGAGCCAGTCTATCTTCCACTGTAGATTCCTACTGATAATATGGAGGCCTTGGAGCCTATCAAGGATAATGAAGAGGCCATCAAGGCATATGTAATTCACCTAGCAACAGAAATGTGTGAAAAGATCATGTCTACTGGGATCTGAACTTTGTATCTCTACATATTAAACATAGAGAAATCTTCTTTGGCCATTTTGGCGGTTAGTTTTTTCAACTTATAATTTTTTTTAGTTTCAGCATCTATTATATTTATTTGATAGGTGAAATGAAAACGTGAGGCTTATGTGGATTTCTCAAGAATTTAATTGCTAATAAAATTTGGAACATGAATGGTATCCATATCAGTTAATTTTAATATTTGATATCAATATATTTTTATTTATTGTAAATTTTTGGAGCATATCGGTATTAGTCTTAATCATGCTCAGTTTCCAAATTAGTTATAAGGTGAACAATCTGGCACCACAAAAGATAGTCCTTTACCATTACCTGATGCGGCCTTTATGTTTGGGGTGGATATGCGCTGTCATTCAAATTTTTATGATTGGTTTGATTGTCCAGTGCTCATCATTCGTGTTTCAAGGACTGGTTATATAATAACACTAGCTTTATGTTTGCATATTCCATACAGAAAAAGAAATATGTCTATTTTATTTAATCTGTTTCCTATATATTTAAAAGTGCAGGTATAACTTCCAAAAATAATTAGAGATTCCTTTTGTGCTAATTGGCTATGAGTTGAAAATGTACGAATTTACATATGATGACAAAATGGAGGTTTATCTTTGGGAAATTTGGCAAAATACCAATATTATTGTTGCAATTTGAAAAATATTACCGTATACGTATTTTTTGTAAAAATGCTCATGTATGACCTTCCGCGACTCTTCTGTAAACTTTGTGCAACCCTTGTACGACTCTTTAAGTGGATTTGTAAAATTGAATTGGGTACTCATTTTAGGCAAGTCTGTTCAAAATAGGGTGGGCTTATGGCCTTTGCTTGAGTGAGGTCTAAAGGCCTCACCTCTAAAACGAGTTGTAATTGGTGATTCTAATAAATGTAGGTCCATTTTCAGTAATGCAAATTGGCATTGTTTGTCTGAATGTCGTGGTGCAAGTTTGTTGATGCATTTTTGTGTTTTGGTGTTTGAAATTATTGGATTACGTAATGAAATTCTAAGGATTCCTTTATTTGCAGAGCTGATAAAATAGTCAATCCAAAAGTTCAAAAGGAGAAAAACTACGTGTAGGGGAGAGACTATAGTGACATACTATGCTTTTGGCCCTCTTGAAGATGACATTATAATGATATGCACTCTATACAGGAGAAGGTAATTTATGAATATTTTACAACTTTGTTTTATAATTTGTAACTTCAGAATATGTTTCAGTATTGAATCCATTTGGAAGGTGTGTAGTGTGTTTTCTTGCATGTAGAATTGGAGCTATATCACAAAGAACTCATACCGAATTGGTGTATTGGTTGATTTCCACAACACTTAGAGGCCAATTCAGTATAATTTTATGAAGAAATTTTATAATTATATAATTATACTCTTTCCTGATTGGCGAACGTCTATGGAAGAGATTTTCTTAATAAAGTTTGATCCATATCTGTCAAGTTTATGTAATTACACCCCCTCCTATCTTATTGCTTGCTAAAAGTTGAAGAATGTGTTGAACAACTATAATAAGAATAATGGGAATTAAAAAAGAATGAAATTGATGTAGATGGATCAAGCTCTAACACTTGTAATGTGTTTGAGGAGCATTTTAACCACCTCAGGCGATGCTCTTGCTGCCGTTTCCTTTAAGCTTTGAATCTTTGCTCCCCTCTCCGATTCAAGCGTCTTAGCCGTTGAATCCGAACTCCCAGATGACTATATTTAAAAAAAAAGTACGATCAAAATGTGCAGATCATATATATGAAAGTTATGGGATAAAAATATATTTCTAACTCTAAGCGGAACTAAAAAAATGTTATTTTTGTACTCAGCTTCCATATGGGTTTTGTAGTTCACAACTTCTCTTTCGGCCTTCTTTCTTAGCTAGATTTAGCCTCGATATTTTCACTGTCAAATACAATTATAAATCAAAACAAATTAATATGAGATTATATATATATGGATTAGTCTTATATGCACCAGTTACACGGTGCAACTCAAGTTCATTTTTAAAAAGTTAAACAGTTTATAACTGAAAAGTTAAATAGTTTATTACTGAAAATTTAAACTATGAAAGATACACTTTTCAGTAATAAATTGTTTAACTTTTCAGTTATAAACTGTTTAACTTTCTAAAAATGAACTTGAGTTGCACCGTGTAACTGGTGCACAGGAGACTTACTCTATATATATATATATATTGTGCATATAATTAAATAAATGTATTACAATTTCTAACAGCTGTGACAATCTGTTGAGCCTCATTTTCTGCAGTGAGTTGCATTTGAATGCTTTCTTGTCCTCTCAATGGATCCATCCTCAATTCTAATTAATTCACGCAAACCAGCATGTGAATTCACTCACAATTACTCACATGGATATACATTAATATTAAATCTTTAAAAAAAAAATTAAAGTTCAACCCATTTACGGTCTGGGTTTGTAGGGAAGTATAATGGAGATTTTTTTAATAAGGACAATAATTTAGAGATGGTAGCTAAATGAGGACTATAACTCTTACTAATGTTGACAACTAATATTTGTATGTTCAATTGGTCATTGATGATGATTAAATATTAATTTTTTCCTTTGAATTTTCTGTGTTGGTAGTAGATGAGAACCATATGTAATATGTTTGACAATTTCTATACCACACTGAACTAAGAACCTTGTTACCTCTCTAATTATCTTAAGATAGATGTGATGATAGTTTTTTATTGTATGATTGCTAAAGGAACAGGGTGAACAATTTTCTAAAGTTATTATTTCCTTAGTTGATGCATTTGATTGCAGATTCTGTTTATTTTTTGGATATACTTATGGATATGTAGATTTATAACTTTGATTACATGTATATCTTTTGTTATACACATCAATTCTTCTATATTTCTAGGGGGATAGTATGCTGTGTGGAAGACTGTTTTTCATAAGATGATTTCGACCATTGGAAGCGGAAAGTTCATCACAACATCTATAATTGATGATGATGGTTCCCCATTCTATGATCCCGAAGATAATACTGATGTCCACAAAAGGACACATAGATCATAAAAAAATGTTATTAAAGAGATTTATTTTTTATTTTTAATCAGAGAATAATATACTTACTCGCAAATTATGTTATATATAAAATTAAATTGTACATAACATACATATGATTATAATTTTTTTAACAATAAAATTTAAAATTAGATAAATTTTAAAGAACAAAATAACTTGCTATTTATATATATATATATATATATATATATGAAAATGTGTAATGTACATTCTCAATACTTTTAACAAATAATTATTATCAACGTGCGAAGCACGTGTAATTAACTAGTAGCAATCAAAATACTAGGATTGCGGAACACCCAGATCAATACATACTTTGGGAAATGATCAAGATCTGGTTTACGTGAATCTTAAAATAAATAAATACAGGAGATAAACATATCACTGTTGTTGACAACATATTCGTACCCATAGTTGCACTTTCTAAAATCTGGCCAGTATCTAAATTTGGTGCCCGAAGCACTTTGATTAGATGCAATAGAAATAAGCAAAAATGGAAGAGCTAGACTCGCTAAATAAAGAAAGTACTTTTGTTCTATTGTACATACCCTAAATATTTTATCCCTGAAGGATATAAATGGGTATTAATATGAAAACAAAATGGAAAAATGAAGTTGAGAGATACAAAATGAGATTAACAGCTTAAGGGTTTTTCATAGTGACTCATTATTGAGTTTGATGTGATCAAACATATTCTCCTGTTGTGAATATTATAAAGTTCCGCCATATATCTCTGGCAGTTAAATCAATTTAGAAATGCAGTTAATGGGCGTAGTTACCGCATACTTATATGGATCATTAGATACTGATATATATATATATGAAAATCCCTGATGGATTAAATATTCCCTAAATGAGGAATAATGAACATCTTAGTATGTTCAGTATAAAACTACAACGCTCGTTATATAGTTTAAAATAATCAGGTCGAATGTGGTATAATCGACTAAGCGAATTCCTCCTGAAGAAGGAATACGTAAATAACGAGGCTTTTCCTTGTGTATTCATAAAGAAATCCCTTAATAGTTTTTGCATCATCTCAGTTTACGTGGATGATCTAAACATTATAGGAACAAGGAAAGAGATTGAAGAAGCAAGTTCAATCTTAAAAACTGAATTCAAAATGAAAACTTTAGGTAAAACCAAGTTCTGTCACCAATCAGCCTACTTAAAAGAAAGTGTTGGAGAGATTCCATATGAATAAATCTCATCCATTAAGTACACCAATGGCTGTCCGTTCCCTCGAAGTGGAAAAGGACCCATTTAGACCTAAAGAAGATACCAAAGAGCAATTAGGACCTGAAGTTCCTTATCTTAGTGCGATTGACGCACTGCTCTATCTTGCAAACTGCAATAGGTCAGATATTGCCTTTGCGGTGAACTTACTTGCAAGATTCAATGCCTCCCCTACGAGGAGACATTGGAATGGTGCATATCTTACGATATCTTCAAGGTTCACAAGATCTTGGTCTGTTCTATTAAAGAAACCAAGACAAAACACTTGTAGGTTATGCTGATGCTGGTTATCTATCTGATCCCCACAATGCGAAATCGCAAACCGGTTATGTTTTTCTCTCTGGTGGTACAGCCAATTCATGGAGATCTGTCAAACAAACTATGGTGACCACATCGTCAAACCACTCAGAGATCATAGCTCTGTATGAAACTGCACAAGAATATTGGTTAAAATCCTTGGTAAAACACATTTACGACTCGTGTGGTATCCTTTCAAATGACTTAAGCCCTTAAGTTATCTATGAAGATAACCCTGCATGTATTGCACAAATGAGTAATGACTATGTCAAAGGGAACTTGACAAAACATATTTCCCCAAAATTCTTTTATCCTTACGAACTCCAGAAGAGTGGTGAGATCATGATAAAACAAGTACGCTTAAGTGATAATCTCGCTGATTTGTTCACTAAATCCCTTCCCACTTCTACTTTTGAAAAGTATTTAAATGGAATCGAGATGCGTCGACTTGAAAGATTGTTATCTTTAGGGGAGAATCAAATCCAAAACAATCCTGAAGATTGGATCCCGAAGATCACTGATTATACTCCTCTTGTTAACTTTTGTACTCTTCTATGTCACTGTTATTATGTCCAAGGGAGAGTGTTATAATTGTTAGAGTTATACTAAAAAGCATGCTTTTACTTTGTATAACTAAACTGAATCTTTGAACTTTATCTAAAATAAATCTTTTATCACTGTGCTTTAAATAACATGAATGTTATTTATTTATTGTAACCCGTTCAAATATAATAGTACAAGTTACACTAGAGATAAATGTGGTGATCCCCGGATAACTCACAGCAAGATCACATTATCAGTTTCTTATAACAAGTACTAAATTCACAACCTAGATGGGATTTGAACACCCCATTGGTAAACGGTTGATGTGTAGATCCCAGATTGACATATCTTGACCAAGGGATTGCACTAGTGCATGATGATGCATTGAAGAGGACCTACAGAGAGGTAATTCTTCCGTACAGATTTATGGGATGAAAAATTAAATCTCACTGGTCGTTCATTTCTAAACCTCTGTCCCTTAAATAGGACTGTGTGTGATCCGTACGTGGCACTTTATTTTGTTATGGGTAGAGAGTCAATAAAACTCAATACCTTGCATCTTGAGTGACGCCATTGAGAACATGACAATTGCTAAGATTTAATACAGTGGAATGTGTGCTTGGAGAGTCTTGCATGATTAGTCCTGTTGGTGCGCTCTAAACTTCGTCATACTAAATCTTGCAAGTGGAATTTGTTTCCGGTATGATGATAAAGAAGAACTGTCCTTACTCCAAGGATAAGATGTTAAATTAATTAAAGTGTTCAGTGGCTTGATTAATTAACGGACAAAAGAATCTTAAACACGGGAAATAATGACCGGGAGCCATATGATTGTAATATGGGTTAAGATGGATAGTGCAACATTAATCCTATAGTGGAGTGAGATTAATGTTAATGGGTTGAATGACATTGGGCTCAATGTTAGAATTCAATGCCCATTAGGAGGTCCAATCTTAATTCTCCTAAAGGCCCCTCAAGTAGCCCAATTAAATGTCCAACAATTGACAAGGTGATTAAAATAAAAGAAATATTTTGGGCCCATTTAGATGAAATTTTTGAAAATTATTATTATTTTTTAATGAGAGATTTTATGGAAAATGGATATGTATCTTGAATACAAGAATATCTAATAAAATCAAGATCTCATTAAATTAAATATAATGTGTATTTTTTCGAAAATTATTATACTTTTAATTCATGAGAGATTTTATGAAAAGTAGATATGTATCTTAAATACCAGAATATCTAATAAAATCAAAATCTCATTAAATTAATAGTGTAATGTTCAAAAATCATGAAGAAAAGAAATATCAAGAATTGAATATTTAGTATTCAAGATTATCAAGATTAGAATATTTGATATTCATGATAATCAAGATTTGAAATATTAGATATTCAAGATCTTGTATTCTCATTATAAATATGAGATGATACAAGACTTCATGATCATTATAATTGATCTGCAATTTTCGAAAATTGTAGAGTTATAGGGCACCAAAATTATTTTCTTTCCTTGTGTTGAAATTATTCGTGTGGCCTCCCACCGAGTGCACGAATAAGGACAAGGGAATACTTGAGAAGGTCTATTGGGTTAATCAAGTTGAGGGTCTCAAGAAGGACGTCTTTGATCTCAACTACCATTGCTGACTATACCATTCAAGTAAAGGATCTCAACAGGGGCGCCTCTTGTCTCAGAAAGTGCCTTTCACCAAGAGAACAAAGGACGCCTTTTATCTCAGAAACTGTCTTTTCTCCAATAGGTATAATTCACTAAATCCCTTAGTTCCGCATGTTTAGGGTTTTACGTGATATTTTTTGTTCATATGTTTTGCATGCAAAGCCTGTTGTTGGGTATACAATTATTTGATTTAATTATGTTTAAATCATGATATTAATTGTAGGCTTAAATTTGTATTTAGTGTAAATCCCGAAATGATCCGGGTTTAATTCCCCAACAACTGGTATCAGAGCCGGTGTCGGGCTCTATATGTTAAATTGTAATTTAAGTGTTTAATATTAAATTTAAAAATTGATAGTAGAATTGCTAGATCTTTTTTGCAGGTATCCAATTGTCATGGTATTTAATATTTTTTATGCATGCATGTATGATGATGCGGTTTTAAAATCTGATTCGTTCGGACAGTTTTTCCCGTGAGAAAATCCACAGGTAGACTAGGATGTTTTTATGTAATAGACTAGTCTAGATGATACATTTATTTATTTAATTTTATAAATAAATTGTAACCGATATCGAAGACGAAGAACGGAGATGTTAAGGCCCGGAGACAAAGTTGTTGTAATTTTATTGCGGTCGAGTGAGAGCTTAATCGAGACGGACGATAAAGCTTGAAGACGAACGGTGATTACGACATCTCGTAGTCAAAACGAGAAATTAAACCATGACAATTGATATAATGTGCCAATTTGTTTAATTTATTTTGATGCATGCTTTATTTATTTAATTTGATTAAATATATTGATTGCATGAATTTCGTGATGAAAAATCTTAACTCCGAAAATTACTAAGTATGTTTTAAATATAATTCGGTATTTTATTCTAGATAATAAAATTGAATTATTTGGCCTCCATGATTTATTTGTTTGTGAAGTCTTTTGGCTACGCATTGTCAAACGCCTTTCTCCCTATTGGATAGGCCAAAAGATAAGTTCACATGAACGAATTCCCAAAAGGATGATTGTGGATTATTATTAGTTGCGGTATTGACCCTCCCATCGAGTGGCTTATTCAAAACAAAGTAATAATTCTGTATTTAATCATGGTTAATACTTAGGTATAAAATTGACATTTTAGTACTTGCCATCGGAGTCCCTACCGATTTTATATGGTCAAGTGGGAGCCGACTATTAATTTTTGAAATTAAAAGTTTGTAACTGTTCTTGTTTGTAACTTGCTTAAATGTGTTTGTATAAACGTTCACACTCATCGTGGCTTATGTGAACTGTTTTAAGATGTCGGCCGATTTATGCTATATATTTTTTTGACATTTTAATATAAAGCATGATCAAATTTTGTGATAATATTTGCGAATCGATGTATGTATTGATGTAATATATGTTTTATTTCAGTTCAGCATGTCGTCTCCTTTTAATCCACTGTTTACAATACTTAAAAATAACAAATTGGAAGGTGAAAACAATGTTGATTGAAAACATCACTTATTTATTGTCCTAACCGCACAACAACACAAATGGGTTCTTGACACACCAAAGCCCCCTATGCTTATGGATGATGCGTATATTGCCAAAAAGGAATATCATAGGGAGTGGATGAAATCCGATGAAATGGCTAGGTGTACCATCTTGGCTTCAATGTCAGATGTGTTGCAACACCAACACCAAGACATGGAATCCGCTTCTGATATGATGCTAAACCTTAAGGAGATGTTCGCTCATCAGAATGGTACGGCTAGCCAAATCACCATGTGAGACATGTTATCACTGAAAATGGTGGAGGGAACGCCCGTAAGGGATCACGTTCTCAATATAATGGGCTACCTCAACAAGTTAGAGGTACTTGGAGCGGAATATGATGCAGAAACACAAGTTGATTTCGTTCTCCATTCTCTACCGAAAAGCTTTGAGCAGTTCCAGTTGAACCATATGATGAATAATCAAGAGTTCACGTTGACACAACTCTTGCAAGTTTTGGTATCGGCAGAGACACTCATGGGACACCAAACTCAAGTCTTGGTGGCAAGCAGTCCGACTTCTTCCGCACCGAAAGGTGGGAAGAAGAAAAAAAAGACCAAAGGCCCGAACCAAGCCAAGAGTAAGGTGGCTTATGAGGGATGGGTCAAGAAAGCTACCAAAGGGAAATATTTCAACTGCGGTGAGAAAGGACATTGGAGGACGGTCTATCCCAAGCCAAAGAAGGCCGGGAAGAAAGGTAATTCTCTTGCACTTATTGTTGAAACTTGCTTAACGGCGTATGCTTCCCATTCGTGGGTAGTGGATACGGGAGCCACTGATCATGTATGTTTCACTTTACATGGGTTCTGGAAAACCAGGCAACTTAGTGCGAATGAGATCCTCATCACATTGGGCGATGCTACTTGTGAATCTAAAGAGAATTCAAAGATTGGTGGTGGACCGCTCGTTGGAGTCTCTCCATGTTGAGTCGTTTCCAACTTGTGAATCTTGTTTAGAGGGGAAAATGACCAAGAGGGCCATCGGGGAATAAAGCTAGTGAAGTGTTGGAAATCGTTCACACTGACGTATGTGGGCCAATGTCGGTTCAAGCTAGAGGAGGTTTTAAGAATTATGTAACTTTTACGGATGATTACTCAAGATATGTGTATGTTTACCTTATGCGGAACAAATCGGAAACCTTTGATAAATTCAAAAAAAGTTCAAAGCTGAGGCCGAGAAACATAGGGGAAAGAGTATCAAGTTCCTACGATCGGATCGTGGGGGCGAATACCTCAGCAATGAATTTTTGACCTACTTGTCAAGTGAAGGGATTGTATCCCAATTGACCGCACCCGGTACCCCTCAATAAAATGGGGTTACGGAATGAAGAAATAGAACTCTTTTAGAAATGATCAGATCCATGATGAGTTATTCGGAGTTACCCAAGTCATTTTGGGGTTATGCCTTGGAAACAGCGGCTCACATTCTAAACTTGGTGCCATCCAAATTGGTTCCTAAAACTCCCACCGAATTGTAGACCGGGTGTAAGCCTAGTTTGAGACACAAAAGGATTTGAGGGTGTCCGACATATGTGTTGGATAAGGAAGCCCAAAATTTGGATCCACGTTCGGAATTGAGGTTGTTTGTAGGATACCCTAGAGGAACGAAAGGGGGTATGTTCTATAGTCCCAAGGACCAAAGAATCGTAATTAGTACTCATTCTAAGTTCTTGGAAGAAGACTATGTGACCGATAGAAAGCCCAAAAGTGATATTACCTTAGAAGAAATAAAAGGGCCTAATCCAATACCAAAGGTACAAGTTGATGTACCACGCGACACACCAACACAACCGGAGTCTCGTCGTAGTGGAAGGGTTGTGAAACAACCAGAGAGATTCATGTTCGTGGGAGAGTCATCTGACTTGGTCCCCGGGGAAGATGAATTAGACCCATGGACATACGACGAAGCACTCCAAGACAAGGATGCAGATTCTTGGCAAACATCAATGAAAGTCGAGATGGGGTCTATGCAAATGGATGTCAAAATAACTTTCCTTAAAGGAAGTCTTGAAGAAGAAATCTATATGTATCAACCCGAAGACTTTATTGAAAAAGGCCAAGAGCACCTTGTATGCAAGCTTAAGAGGTCTATCTACGGACTTAAGCAAGCATCGCGAGCTTGGAATCAATGTTTTGATCAAGTAATAAAATCTTATGGTTTTGATCAAAATGAGTTTGAGAGTTGTGTGTACAAGAAGTATGTCGGAACTGTCGTGGTATTCTTGATACTATACGTAGATGACATTTTGCTCATTGGGAACAATGTAGCTGTGTTATCAGACGTAAGGGTATGGTTGTCAAATCAGTTTGATATGAAGGACTTAGGGGAAGCTGGTCATATCTTAGGGATCAAGATTACTCGAGATCGCAGTAAAAGAATGATCGGCTTATCGCAAACTTTATACATAGACACTGTTTTGAAACGGTTCAGCATGCAGAATTCCAAGAAAGGTTTTGTACCTTTTAGACATGGAATTCATCTATCAAAAGAGATGTGTCCGAAGACACAAGAAGAGATAGATTGCATGAAAGGCATCCCATATGCTTCGGCAGTTGGAAGCCTCATGTATGCTATGCTGTGTACGAGATCGGATATCTACTTTGCCGTAGGCATGGTAGCACGATATCAAAGTAACCCCGGGAAAGAGCATTGGACGGCTATTAAAAACATTCTGAAATATCTCAAGCGAACTCGAGATAGAATGTTGGTTTATCAGTCAGATAGTCTAATCCCCGTTGGTTATTTGGACTCGGATTTCCAATCATATATAAATTCCATATAAATCTACCTCGGGTAATGTGTTTCGTTTGGGGAAGGAGCCATGATATGGTGAAGTGTGCATCACTGATTCTACCATGGAAGCCGAATAAGTAACTGCTTATGGAGCAGTGAAGTAATCGGTTTGGCTCAAGATCTTCTAAGTGGACTTGGATAAAATTCAGAATTTGTCTAGCATTGTAATACTAGGGCAGTTGCAAATTCAAGGGAACCAAGAGCCCACAAGGCCAACAAACACATTTAAGGATATACAATCTTAGACGAGAAATTGTTAAGAGAGTAGATGAAGATATGACAAAGATCGCATCAGAAGACGACCTAGTTAATCCTCTCACATAGTGTCTGCTTCTATGTACATTCGAGAGACATGTGGGAGGAATGAGAGTCAAGTGTGTTGTCAATCTGCTTTGAGTATAAGTGGGAGAAATTATTAGGATATGAGTAGCACATAGATATGTTGTAGTATACTTAAAAGCAGACTTTGAGTATAAGTGGGAGATTGTTAGGGTTATACTAGAAAGTATGCTTTTACTTTGTATAACAAAATTGAATCTTAGAGCTTTATCTGAAATAAATCTTTTATCACTGTGTTTTAAATAATATGAATGTTATTTATTTATTGCAACCCGTTCAAATATAATACTACAAGTTACACTATAGATAAATGTGGTGATCCCCGGATAACTCACAGCAAGATCACATTATCAGTTTCTTGTAACAAGTACTAAATTCACAACCTAGATGGGATTTGAACACCCCATTGATAAACGGTTGATGTGTAGATCCCAGATTGGCATATCTTGACCAAGGGATTGCACTAGTGCATGATGATGCATTGAAGAGGACCTACAGAGAGGTAATTCTTTCGTACTTAATTATGGGATGAAGAATTAGACCTCAGTGGTCGTTTATTTCTAAACCTCTGTCCCTTAAATAGGACTGTGTGTGATCCGTGTGTGGCACTTTATTTTGTTATGGGTAGAGAGTCAATAAGACTCAATACCTTGCAACTTGGGTGACGTCATTGAGAACATGGCAGTTGCTAAGATTTAATACAGAGGAACGTGTGCTTGGAGAGTCTTTCATGATTAGTCCCCTTGGTGGGCTCTAAACTTCGTCATACTAAATCTTGCAAGTGGAACTTGTTTCCGGTATGATGATAAAGAAGAGTTGTCCTTACTCCAAGGATAAGATGTTAAATTAATTAAAGCGTTCAGTAGCTTGATTAATTAACGGACAAGAGAATCTTAAACACGGGAAATAATGACCGGGAGCCATATGATTGTAATATGGGTTAAGATGGATAGTGCAACATTAATCCTATAGTGAAGTGAGATTAATGTTAATGGGTTGAATGACATTGGGCTCAATGTTAGAATTCAAAGCCCATTAGGAGGTCCAATCTTAATTCTCCTAAAGGCCCTCAAGTAACCCCAATTAAATGTCCAACAATTGACAAGGTGATTAAAATAAAAGAAATATTTTGGGCCCATTTAGATGAAATTTTCGAAAATTATTATAATTTTTAATGAGAGATTTTATGGAAAATGGATATGTATCTTGAATACAAGAATATCTAATAAAATCAAGATCTCATTAAATTAAATATAATGTGTATTTTTTTGAAAATTATTATACTTTTAATTCATGAGAGATTTTATGAAAATTAGATATGTATCTTGAATACAAGAATATCTAATAAAATCAAAATTTCATTAAATTAATAGTGTAATTTTCGAAAATCATGAAGAAAAGCAATATCAAGAATTGAATATTTAGTATTCAAGATTATCAAGATTAGTATATTTGATATTCATGATAATCAAGATTTGAAATATTAGATATTCAAGATCTTGTATTCTCATTATAAATATGAGATGATACAAGACTTCATGATCATTATAATTGATCTGCAATTTTCGAAAATTGTAGATTTATAGGACACCAAAATTATTTTCTTTCCTTGTGTTGAAATTATTCGTGTGGCCTCCCACTGGGTGCACGAATAAGGACAAGGGAATACTTGAGAAGGTCTATTGGGTTAATCAAGTTGAGGGTCTCAAGAAGGACGCCTTTGATCTCAACCACCATTGCTGACAATACCATTCAAGTAAAGGATCTCAACAAGGGCGCCTTTTGTCTCAGAAAGTACCTTTCACCAAGAGAACAAAGGACGTTTTTTGTCCCAGAAACTACCTTTTCTCCAAGAGATATAATTCACTAAATCCCTTAGTTCCGCATGTTTAGGGCTTTACGTGATATTTTTTGTTCATATGTTTTGCATGCAAAGCCTGTTGTTGGGTATACAATTATTTGATTTAATTATGTTTAAATCATGTTATTAATTGTAGGCTTAAATTTGTATTTAGCGTAAATCTCGAATAGATCCACGTTTAATTCCCCAACAATAATATATTATAACATATATTATATTTATGGACATAATATTGTATCTAGCCTAGTGGACTTTAGGCCTATGAGCTTAGGGTAAGGATTAGGATACTTTAGTATATAATGTATCTATATCTCTTGTATTTCATACCTCTGTACACAGAAACATACACAGTCATATTATTATACATCTCCTGGCTTGGTCGCCCCCAGACGTAGTCACGTTGTGACAAACTGGGTAATCAATACCTTGTTATTTATTTATCGTTTTATCGCTTTGCTCGATTACAACAATTACAATGAAGGATTCGCAAGAGAACCCGTTGGAGGGGAGCGGTTGAATCCCACATATTCGCATAAGTGTGTATATGAGGAATCTAACGACTTCTATCTGCACATGACTTTTCGGTATAAAAAGGAATTCCAATATGCTTACAATTAGGGGTGGAGGAAATATAAAAAATACCGGTATACCGCACTTATCATATCGAAAAATATCAAATTTATCAAAATTTTCGGTATACTAAAATTTTCGGTACGGTATGTATTTTCGATACGGTAACGGTATATAAATATAAAAATTTTGGTATACCGCGATATACCGAAATATTTTCGGTATATTGAAATATTTCGGTATACTGAAAATATTTCGGTATATCACGATATACCAAAAATTTCATATTGAAAATATTTCGGTATACCAAAAATATTTCGGTATACCAAAAATATTTCGGTATATCAAAAATATTTCGGTATACCAAAAAAATTGAAATTTTTGGTATACAAGAAATACCAAAATTTTCGGTATACCGTTGTCATACCGAAATTTTGGTATACCAAAATTTTCGGTATAAAAACGGTATGGTTTTTTCGGTATCAAAATTTTGGTATATCGAAATTTGGTATACCGAAATTTTCGGTATGACAACGGTATGATATTTTTCGATATCAAAAATTTCGGTACGGTAACGGTATGACGAAATTTTTTTCGATATGTCGTACCGTCCACCCCTACTTACAATAGTGCTACAATGTCGTGGCTTGATTCACGGGGTATGACCTTTGTAATTCCTTCGTCTCATTATAGGTGTATGTTCTACAATAATTTTTTAATTTTATAAAAAATAAAAATATCATTTTATATATTAATAAAAATAATTTCTTCAACAATTATTTTTATTTTTCATAACTTTTAGTTATTTTACACATGATTGATATGTGATCACTATATAATATATTTTAAAAGAAAGTAATAAAACGTAGGGAGTGCATTTGTATGGCTTTGGTTTGAGTCGTTTGACTATGATACGAATGAGACCTAGGCCCATCAGACGGGGAGCCCAACTGATTCTGAAATAGGGTCTATAATTATTTCTCTGAAGTTAGTTTATTATCTTTATGAGATTTATTCGTAGATTCATAAATATATTTTGCAGATTGATTAGGATTTATTTTTTGAATATTTGAGTATTTGAATTCCTAGATTAGGGCGGATTGTTAGGATCAGATATTGATTAGTTTGCTATTTAAATTACATTGTACTAAGGAGGACGTTTTTTATCAGAAATATAATATCAAAATTCCTTTGCAAATATTTATTTGCGCCTTCGAACGCTTGCTGGCCTGAGCCAGGGCTTCGATTTTATTGTGTAAATATTGTGATTCTCATCATTGGTGCTTTCATTGAGAGAGGAGAACAACTGAGAATCACAATTATGGCCAGATCACATCGGGATCGTATCATGCTATTGGAGATGAGAGTGGACTCGATTGAGAATGGTTTCGTGAACATGGAGAACAAGATCGATGATCTGGTGCGGGTTATGGAGAAATTGGGTCAACAGATGGAACAACTCGTGAAGAATAGTTCACAAAAGGAGAGGGAAAATTTGATACCACCATCTTCACCACATCAATCCCGCCACCATATCATTCCCACCGCCATATCAGTACCTCCACCATGTCCAGTTTCCGGTCCTACAAGCCCCTGCCTACAGACCAACCCCTTGCAACTGTCACCCACGACAATCTTAACAAGTAAACCGCGCCTTCCGCTTCGCTTGTCGTCGACGATGAAGTCACCGTCTCCCATCCCCAACCAGGCCGTCGCTCGACCGCAACGAGCGCACGCAACAATGACCGTTGCTGCTCATCCGCACCAGCGCGCAAGGCCGCCTCTGCGCTTCACGTCTACACCGCCCACAGTCTGTTTGCTGCCTCCTACCGTCCCTTTCGCTGATCATGAGTCCCGGAGTTGCATCCACCATTGTCTTGCTGCCGAGTTTCACGCTGTTGTGGACCAAGGAAATGGGCCTGCTGCCCTAATGGATAAAGTTGGGCTATTTTCCACTAATTTAGTTGATATTGGGTCACATATCATGAATTTTCAACTTGGGCCTCATACATGCACTAATGGTAATATTATTTATGGGCTTCATACAATAAGAAATGGGGGGCCATATAATGTTGAGAAATTAAATTTTAATAATTATCATTATTTTATCAATAATGATAGTTATTTTAATTTTCTTCCAATAATTCGGTATCATCTCAAGACATTGGGTCAAGTACGAACTGCAGATTTTTTTGAAGTTAAATGTCATGCAACGTTTCTCAATTTTGATTTCCCTGGAGATGAATGTGTGGTTGACTCTATAATCCTACTCGAGATGAAGATCCCTGCAAATTCGAGGACGAATTTTTTGAAGGAGATGGGAATGATACGAATGAGACCCAGGCCCATCAGACGGGGAGCCCAACTGATTCCGAAATAGGGCCCATAATTATTTCTCTGTAGTTAGTTTATTATCTTTAGGAGATTTATTCGTAGATTCGTAAATATATTTTGCAGATTGATTAGGATTTATTTTTTGAATATTTGAGTATTTGAATTCCTAGATTAGGGCGGATTGTTAGGATCGGATATTGATTAGTTTGCTATTTATATTACATTGTATGAAGGAGGACGTTTTTTATCAGAAATATAATATCAAAATTCCTTTGCAAATATTTATTTGCGCCTTCGAACACTTATTGGCCTGAGCCAGACTTCGATTTTATTGTGTAAATATTGTGATTCTCATTAGACTATCGCAACATCCTTGCAACCAAACTGACGGGATGACTGCCTTGATGGTGATATGAATTGACCTAAAACGTGAATTTAGTGATTAAAAAAAATGGGACATTTTTACTAATTTTCATATGTTTTTTAATTATTTTTCTTAAAACGGGTTCGCTTGGCGTGTCTTATAAAATTGCAACTCGTCTCGGATTATCTCATAGTATGAAAACGACCAAAAGTTGGGATGATAATTGGGTTGTATCATATATGTCATTTTTAAGTATTAAATGAATATTAAATATTTATTATCAGTAAATATATGTTTAAATTTAATTTATTTATATTATTATAATATATTTTATATTTTGAAATTACTTAAAATAATGTAAAATTCAAAGGGGTTGGGACGAGGAAGGTTGGAGCAGACAGGTTCCAAGGAAGGTCCTTAAAAGTGCAAGAAAAAAATTGTATAAAACTAAGACTCCATTTGGATGGGTAGCTTAAAAATCCGTAAATTTCACATACAAATAACCACTCTCTCAAAGTAAGTTAAATAAATGTACAAATAATTAGATTTGAGTTATGTTTAAAATGAAGGAATTCTAAATCCTCATCAAAACCATGTCATTTAAAATTCCTTCTCTCTATCCTTTTTCATCTCTATCTCTCCTTTACTTTTCTTTTATCTCTCATATTTTTATAATTTGAGTAGGTCTCCTGTGAACCCGAGTTCACATGAATTCGTATCACTGTTATGTATATATACTATCACTCTTATAAAATTATACTGGATATTTTAACAGTGATACTGTATATGCATAACAGTGATAGTAAATCTACGTAACAGTGATACTGTATATATGTGACAATGATAATTAACAAGCCGAATTCACCGTGAACTCGAGTTCATATAAGTTTTTGTCTTATAATTTTAATTTGAAGTATATGTCTTCTTGCGTTTATTTCTTTAACAATCTAATTATTTTCAAATCGATTCATCTAAATGGAACATAAAAGTAAAAAAAAAATTGTTTGAAATTAAATTAATTGAGATCAATTCTAAAATAATATATATTATGTAGAATGAAAAGTGCAAAAATTTATCTTTTTATATTCCAATTGTATTGATGTTTTTTATTTTTTTGAATTGGAATATCTTTTCGTATTCCAATAGTAATGAGGTTTAGTCTATGTTATAAAAAGCGGGTTGGACCTGCCGGTCAGACCGGTCCGATCGCTAACAAATGACATACCGAACGGTTCGAAAGCGTTGGACCACTCTTCTTCTAAAGCGCCCAGAAAGCGGTCAAAAGCGGCAAAAGCGGGTCAGACCGGTCAACTCGACGCTTTTGCTTTAAAAAAAAAATTAAGGATATATATATATTTTTTTTCAATTTATAATTTTCACTGAAACTCAATTTTTCAACTTTGATTTTTTGTTTTGTATTATTTCAATCACGCTTTTTTTTTTTATCCTTATTTTTCCCCAAATTCGTAATATTATTTTCACATCTTTCTGTTAAATCATCTACGAATTTTGGACTTGAAATCATGAGATCAAGTTTTAGTGGTATTAATTTTGATACTCATTCAAATTAAATATTTTTATGTTGTTAATCGTAGACATTTGATGAACTTATATACTTGATATTTTTAAGATATTTGGTGAACTTAATTTTACATTTGACATTTTTATGATATATGGTCTAATTATAGTAAAATATTGACATTTAATTTAGATAGTTAAAATTAAAATTTAAATAACTATATTAGATGTATATTTATTTAAATTTTATAGTAATTTGTACATAAAATCTAATATTTTTAGAGAAAAACTATTTGTAATGTCTTTAATTTTTATATATGATTACATATTTATTTGATTATGATGTCATACCGGTTCAATCGCTTTACTAACGGTTAGACCCGATCCGACCGGTCCGACCGCAAATATTAAGAATGTCCGGTTCAACTTCTGCTTCCGCTTTTAAAACATAGGGTTTAGTGCTTCTTTGATTGAGATATCTATTCATATTCCAATGGATTTTGTTGAGTTATAATTAATGAGTTATTTAAATAAATAAAATCGGCATAACAAAGACTCTTTTTTAATGAACTTTCATGTTGAATATGGATGCCTCAAATTCAATAGATCAAGCATTTCAAGAAGACGAATTTAAGGAATATTTTAAACGAATTGAAGGAACATGTCTTATTTTATGAGTAACTTTAAAGGACCCTTATTCATTATATAATGAATTTAAATTAAAAATCTTTTTTTAAATAATTAACTAAAAAATTAAAATAAAAATCCAATCAAAATGTTAACTGATGTATGTATTGTACTCTCTCCCATTTTTATAAGATGTCACTATGAGCTTAAACAACAAATTAAGATTATAAACATTTATCAATAGGGTTAATTCTATATAAATATACCACATTTTACTCAATTTTCAATTTAATCATGAACTTCATGATTATTGTAAAAAATCTCAACCTTTTAAAAGTTTCAATTCGATACACTTTTTTTTTCTGGCCAGCAACTGACACTACAAAAAAAGCATGTTTTAGCGACCGCCAATAAAGCGGTCGCAAAAATAGAGATTAGCGATCGCTTTTGCGACCTCTTCGGTGTTTTGGTGAAGTTTGAAAATTTTGCGACCGTTTTGCGACCGCTGGCGGTCGCTAAGTCCATAAAAAGTGTTGCGACCGCCGGAAAGTGGTCGCAAATTATTCATTTACCAAATTAGCGACCACTTTTAGGCGGTCGCAAAATGTTGAAACCGAAGCCCCCAACCCGAAATGAAAGACCCGGTTCAGGTATCAATATTAGCGACCGCTTTTCAGCGGTCACAAAGTTAAATTTTAATTTAGCGACCGCTTTTTTGGCGGTCACAAATATATTTTAACTTAGCGACCGCTTTTGGTGGTCGTAAATTTCGGATCCGATTTAGGGTTGTTGCACAATTATTGGCCCATTCAATTTTATTATTTTGCGACCGTCGAAGCGGTCACTAATTTAAAATTGGCGGTCGCTAAAACGCGATTATAGAACAGATTCTGCCCCTTTTTTCTTCAGAAAAACCTCAATTCCTCTCACAAAATCCTCCCAAATTCAAACAAGCATTGTTTCAACGTGATGGTGGTAATTGTGGAGGTCTATTATTATATTGTGCTCGTTGCTTCGCTAATTCACCGTACGTTTTTACAATTTTACCATTTAATTTTGTGTATTATATATATATATATATATATATATATATATATATATATATTTGATGATAATTAAGTGTTATTGTGATTAATTAAATTTTAAAATTTATAATATGCATGTATTAGAATGATAATGTGAATAATTATTGTAATTGATTATAATTGATTTTTTGTTTAAAAAAATTGGATATGCTTGTTTATAGTCGAAACTCTGCCGAATTTTTTTAGAATTTATATGTGATGTATTTTTAATTTGTATCAGATGGAACTCCATGATCGTCGTTGGATGTATGAAATGCCTCATTTGATACAAGGAAATATGAACTATGAATTTTGCCAGAAACTTGATGAGTTTATTACGTTTGCTTGTAGTAAACCAAATTGCATGGATAGTTTTGGTAGGATTAAATGTCCTTGTTCAGGCAAAAAGTGCAGTAACAAGAGATTTTTTAGCATAGATGAGGTTAAAACTCATCTTGTGAGGTTCAATTTTGCTCCATTTTATTATAATTGGACCGAACATGGCGAAAGCAGGTGGAATTATAATTTGGAAACAGTAATTGCCTTCTATGATCAGTTGAGTAGTTGTGGAGGTGAGAGATTTGAGATTGGTGGTTCGAGCTGCGACCCGTCTACACAATTGGATGAGCTAGATGAATTCCAACGGTATCATACGACGATTGATGAGTCTGGTTTGGGTGTTCACCATACAGCCATGGAGGAAGAACCAAATCCCCGTTCAAAGAAATTTTTCGAGATGCTCAAATCTGTCGATCAAAAATTGTTTCCTGGTTGTGATACTGAGACTCAATTGTCATTCAACGCTCAGATATTGTCCATCAAAACTGAAGGCAAAGTGAGTCAGAAAGTCTACAATCAATTCGCAAAGTTGTTTAAACGGGCCCTACCTAAAGAGAACACAGCGCCAGAAAATTTCTATCAAAGTAAGAGGTTGTTGAAGGATATGGGTTTACCGTTTAAGAAGATTGATTGTTGTACCAATGGTTGCATACTGTTTTGGGGCGACGACGAGACCATTAATCAGTGCAGGATGTGTAGCCACCCTAGGTTCAAACCCTCTGATCGTAGGAAGAAGACATCTTTCAAGTCGATGTATTATCTTTCCATCACTCCTCGTCTACAGAGGTTATATCAGTCGAGTGCCACTGCAAAAGACATGACATGGCATGCTGAGGAGTGTTCTGGTCACAATTCCTGAGAGATGCGTCATCCTACAGACTCTAATGCGTGGAGACATCTTGATAGAGAGTTCCCAGATTTTACGAGTGAAAAGCAAAATGTGAGACTTGGTTTGTGCACAGACGGACTTGCTCCATTCGGTATGCACGGGAAGAAGTATTCTTTGTGGCCTGTTTTGTTGACTCCGTACAATCTACCCCCTTGGTTGTGCATGAAGCCTCAACACATATTTCTCACTGTGTTGGTGCCTGGTCCTCACAACCCGAAGCATAAACTGGATGTCTGCCTTCAGTCGTTGATTAAAGAGTTGTTATATTTGTGGCATTTGGGAGTAGAGACGTACGACGTGTACCGAAAGGAGAACTTCACGTTACGGGCTGCTATTTTATGGACCATCAGCGACTTTCCAGCATATTCTATGTTATCTGGGTGGTCGACAGCTGGAAGACTAGCGTGCCCGTACTGCATGGATGAGTTTGATGCATTTTATCTTCCAAAGAGTAAAAAGATGTCATGGTTTGACAACCACAGGAAGTTTCTATGTGATGATCATGCCTTTTGGAAGGACAGAAAGAATTTTCTAAAGGGTAAACCTCATGTATTGCGTCCGAGGCCACGAGTTCGAACATGTATTTATACATTGTTTATAATATTATAAGAGTTTGATGTATTTAGTTTAACAATACACATTTTATTTTAGGTGATTCGTTGTTGAGAGAGGTTACTGTAACTGACTTGTGGAAAACGACTGAGGAGCACGCAATGGAACACAATAAACGGATCCGAGGAGGTTACAAGAAGAGGAGCATCTTTTGGGATTTGCCTTATTGGAGTAAATTATTGATTAGACACAACTTGGATGTGATGCATATAGAGAAGAATGTGTTTGATAACTTGTTCCACACTATTTTGAATACAGAAGGCAAGACCAAAGACAATGCAAAATCCAGAGAAGAGTTAAGTCAGTTCTGTTCTCGTCCTAGTATGTCCAGTGGTCGACGACCAGGTGAGTTTCCACAAGCATGCTACTAAATTTCCAGAGTAGAGAAGAAAAAATTATGTCAATAGGTGAAGGAATTGCGCTTTCCGGACAATTACGTGTCAAACATGGGTAGGTCGTTTGAGCCAGAAACTGGGAAGATCGGTCCGATGAAGAGTCATGACTGTCATGTTTTTATGCAGCGGTTGCTACCGATTGCCTTTCGGTACTCACTTCCGAAGCATGTATGGAGTGTCATCACAGAATTGAGTCTATTTTCAGAGACTTAACGGCCTCAATGATTAAAGTGGACGACATGCAGCGTTTGGATAGAGACATCCCTGTTATATTGTGCAAGTTGGAAAAACTTTTTCCACCTAGTTTCTTTGACTCGATGGAGCACTTACCTGTTCATTTACCGTATGAAGCTTTACATGGTGGTCCAGTGCAGTATAGGTGGATGTACCCTTTTGAGAGGTAAGTATAAATTTATTGATTTGTTTCTTTCTAATTTTTATGTTATTTTATTGTTCATTAAGTATTGAATTTACTATTTTTAGGTATCTCCACAACTTGAAACGTAATATTGGAAATACAACACACATTGAAGCATCCATTGTTAATGCTTATCTTACTGAAGAGGTTGGTACATTCTGTTCTTATTACTTCGGCGATCAAGTTCAAACGAGGATCAGAAACGAGCCTCGCAACTATGATGGTCGCGCAGAAGATCATCCTCTTCGTGAGTTCGATGGTATGCTGTCGGTATTCTTACATGCTGGTCGACCACTCGGTAAGGGGACCAAACAGTGTTTCCAAAGTGACTGGGAAGAAGCGACGATACATTCGTATGCTTTGATGAATACGCCCGAGGTTCAACCATACATACAGTGAGTTTTATATTTTTAGTCATTTTTTGAGGTTCTGTTAGTATTTTAATACTAGTGTTTCTGATATGTAAGGATGTTTTGTGAGCAAACTCATCAACAATTACCAGGCATCACAGAAGCAGAGGTGTATGATGCAGTTCGCCACAAATTCATGTTTTGGTTCCAAAAAAGTGTATAGCAGGGAAGACGGTTGACATGGGGAAGGATGCTGATGGACGGCTGATCTGGGATAGATTGGTGGCTTACTGGAGTGATCCGGACCACCAGGAGAGGGCTCGTAAGGCGCGAGAAAATCGCATGAGCAACCCTAACGGAGAAGGAGTCGCTATACATCGGGGTGGCTCCCGGACCGCTTACGAGCACGGACTCGCTTTTGTAAGTATTTCGATTTATAATTCTTAATTTATAATTAATTTTTATATTTAATTAAATTATTATAATTAATTTTTTTAGGAGCAAGCGCACGGACGGAAGCCCAAACTGTTCGAGTCTCTTTCCATTCTTCACCCAGTGAATGAGACTGGGAAATCCACATATTCCCGCACCACCGAGCTTCATGTAAGTATCTAATTAGAATGTACTTGTAAATAGATTTTAATTATTCTATTAAAATAAAATTAATATTTTATTTTATTTAATTTCAGAACAAGTTCAAAACTGCTCTCGATGAGGCTCAGACACAAGCGGCACCTACTCCGGAGAACCCTACACCTACCCCTATTGATGAGGACCGCCTCTATATTGATTTGGCCGGAGTCAATAGGGGCAAGATACTAGGGTTGGGAGGATACAGTAAGGTTGTCCGTCAGACGCACCGCCGGACCTCATCATCATATTCAATGTCCTCTCAGCCAAATATCAATCTGCAGCATGAAGTGGTCGAGTTGAAGGACAAGGTGTCCAAGCAAGAGAGGAAAGAAAGGAAGATGCAAGCTTGGTTGGCTCTAGTTTCCGAGCAGACCGGCATTCCACTTCCGGAGGACTCGGATGATGAGGCAAAATGCCGGTGTGGGTCGTGGTGCGGGTCATGATGAGGGTAGTGGTCCCGGTGTGGGTGTGTCTCCTCGTGCGAAAGAGGGTGATGAGGGTGGAGATCTTGAAGGATGGAACGATTTTAATTCTAACGACGAGTAATTAATTTATATGTTGAACACTTTTTTTTTAATTGAATATTAAGTATTTTAACTTTATGTTAATATATTTTGAATGTTTACTATTGCATGTTTAACTACATCAAAGTTAATTTTTCAAAATCAAATTTTAGTAATTTATAATATTAAAAATTATGGCTAATTTGGTGTTATATACAATTAATTGAATAAAAATAAACAAATAAAAAATTTGGTATTGTAAATTATTAAATTTATAACATTACGTTATTATGGTTGAAATATATAAATATTTAAATTAAGTATCAAATGATTAATTTGATGAATTAAAAAAACGAGACACAATTTGGAATTATATACTACTAGTGATTCTCCCGTGCGATGTACGAATTGAATATTATGAATTCTAAATGTAAAATTATATACACAATGAACTGTTATAAATAATATTTAACTAAATAAAATATAAATATTGATAGGATTAAGTATGTCTAACCTAATATTTTTGAATAAAATATTATTTTAATTGAATTTATTTTATCAATCTACTTATTAATTTTATTAAAGTTCTTTTATTATAATTATTTTTAAATATGAAAATATTATAATGTATATGAGTGTATTAAAATATTTAATCAGTCACATAATTTTTAATTATGTACTTAAATTTATTTAATGATCTTATTTTGACATAACTTACATAATCTAAGTAAAAGTATTCAAATTTCATTCGTAAAATAAATAATTACTTTTAAAATAATAAAATATATATTTCAGATTTAAATTAATTTTTAAGTGTAATATATGTGTTGAATCAAATGTTTTAGAAGGTAAATAATTTGATATATAGTGCGTTAAAAATAGATTTTAAAATAAAATTCAAAAGAAGTTGAAATTGTTAGCATAAAAGCTTTGAATTTGATAATTTCAAAAAAAATACATGTAACATTAATAAATGCAAGTGATATTATAATATCTATTTTTTGACAAAATATATTGATATGTGATAAAAACAAAGTGATATAATTTAAGTAGTTTGAGCTCCACTATCTATGATAGGGAGGTCATGATTTCGAGTCACATTTACTATTTGTCCATAAAAAAAATTAAAATAACATGTGATGAATAAAATAAGAAAGCGTTTAATTTGTTATAATAAGTATTAACTCGTCAAATTACAAAATAATAAATAAGTTTTATATGAGCATACGGTCATGATACTTTTTAATTAATAAATTATTATTTAATTTTTTATATCCCTGATTTAATATTTGAACACATAATTTTTATATTTTAAACATAAATATTATATATTTTTTTATATTTAATATAAATAATTTAAATAGTTCAAAAATTATTGTTAAATAATTTAATGTATAAAAACAACAGTATATAATTGATTATTCTTAATATTCTTGAACAATAATAAGGCACATCTAACTACGATTCTTGATACCTCAGAAGTGATATTTAACACTTTTGATAAAAAAAAAATACTTTAAAATATTTAAAATATCATAATGATAATCTTATAATAAATTATTTTCGGGCAAAAACTTTAATTACTGCATAATTTATATAAATTGATATTTTTTCAAAAAGATTAATAAGAATTGTATCTTATATATTCTTATCGGTTAGATTGATTATTTTTTCAAGAATATTAATAAGAACTGTATCTTATAATATATTTTTTATTGAAGGGCGAGAAGTTAAAAATAGAAATTTAATGAAAATCACTCTATTAAAAAATAAGTTATTATACGGTTGAATGAAATTGTTTAATTATAAAATATATTTTTAAATAAATAGCTAAAAATATTTCAGTTAGATGTTCATTTGACTGTCTCGCTTTTTTTTTGGATCAGTTACAAATATCATTTAAAATTAGGCAATTAATATGAGAGCCCAAATGACAATCCACAAGTCATAACAATACTCAATTTGTCATTTAATTTAATTAAAAATAACAAAAGTTCTTTATCATTGCAGAGTGCAGACTATCAAACATAAAGTGAGCGTGCAAGCCACGGATACACACAACCGCGAGTAGCAGTACACTCGCCCAGAGAAAGTCCAATAGGATAGTTAGTTACTTCTCCTTTTATATATTTATAGATTAATTGAAAAAGACGAATAAAAAAAAATAGTAATGTAAATTATTAAATTTATAACATTTTTTAAAATTTATAGAAATATATATACATTAATTAATTAGATAAGAAAATGAATTAATTTGATGAATTTTAAAAAAAATGTGACTTAATTTGGAGTTATATACAATTAGTTGCACAAAAATAAATGAAATGAGCAAGTGTCCGAGTGGAACAGCGACCTCTGAGATGCCCAGAGGTCGTGAGTTCGATTCCTTGGATGCACGAATTTGAAAGATTTATTCGGAGCCAAATAAGGCTCATATACAACAAGTGATGATATGGTTAAGATGCTGGGCCAAGCCAGTCCCTCGAAAGGGCCTGAGTTCGAACCACATTGGCCACATTTTTTTGCTACGTAAAAAACTAACGACCGCTTAAGGCGGTCGTTATTTCATAATTTAGCGACCGCTATAGGCGGTCACAAAATAAAAATTTCATATTTACATATTCGAAACGTTTTGCGACCGCTATAAGCGGTCGTTAAATTTGTAATTAGTGACCGCTTATGGCGGTCGTAAATCAACCAAACCAAACCGAGTCAACACCCGGACATTTTTGCGACCAACTTTGCGACCGCCATCAAAAAGCGGTCGCAAAATATTTGCGACTACTGTTTTTGCGACCGTTTTGCGGTCGCTAATCATCGCGTTTTTTGTAGTGTGATGACATGTCTCGCAAGAGCGCATGAAATGTTGTCACGCTGGCGTACACGTGTGAAATACTTTTTTGGTTAATTCTATATAAGTAAACCACTTTTTACTCAACTTTCAATTTAATCCTGAGTTCACAATTATTATAAAAAATCCCAACATTTTAAAGAGTTTCAATTCGATACACTTTTTTTTTCCGGCTAGCAACTGATGACGTGTCTCGTCGGAGTGCGTGAAATGTTGTCATGCTGGCGTACACGTGTGGAATTACTTTTTTATATATTTTTTTTCCACATCATATATTATATATATAAAAAATCACAAAATTTTATATTAAAAAATATTTTTTGAATGAGAAATACTATGGAAAAAAACGTTTTCCATCATATTCAAGAGAGACTTGAAAAAACTGTGTTAATGGTACTGAATATCAAAATCATAAAAGGTGGTGTATTTATATAGAATTAAGTGGTGATATTCGGTACCATTAACACAGTTTTTTCAAGTCCCTCTTGAATATGGTGGAAAACGTTTTTTTCCATAGTATTTTTCATTTAAAAAATATTATTTAATATAAAATATGTTATTTTTTATATATATAATATATGATGTGGAAAAAAAATAAAATATAAAAAAGTAATTTCACACGTGTACGCCAATGTGACAACATTTCACGTGCTCCGGCGAGATACTGTCATCAATTGCTGGCCGGAAAAAAAATGTTTATCGAATTGAACTCTTTAAAAGGTTGAGATATTTTATAATAATCGTGAACTCATGATTAAATTGAAAGTTGAGTAAAAGGTGGTGTATTTATATAGAATTAACCAAAAAAATATTCCACACGTGTACGCCAGCGTGACAACATTTCACGCGCTCCGGCGAGACACGTCATCAGTTGCTTGCCGAAAAAAAAGTGTATCGAATTGAAACTTTTTAAAAGGTTGAGATTTTTTACAATAATCGTGAAACTCAGGATTAAATTAAAAGTTAAGTAAAATGTGGTGTATTTATATAGAATTATCCCATATCAATATTGCCTTTATATGTAGATATCAAGCAATTTTTCCATATTTCTACCTTGCCATGAGAAAATCTAACTCTTTCCATTAAATTATAGGAAAGATGAACGGAATTTTTGGAAAAAAAAAGAGAATAATATTAATAAGGGTGAAATTGAAGTAATAAATAAAAAATATAAAAATGAAATATATATTCATTCTTCTTCACTCTTATTAGAACAAAAGATGATAAACCAGAACTCCATCATATCTCTTTTCCATTTCCATCTAATTAATATCACCATACATCGCAACAAAAGATAAAAATCTTACTATTACTGAAACGTCACTTGTTATTAATGAAAAATTATTTTTCAAAATATATTTTTTAATAATAACACATATAATTTTTCAATAATAACTGATATAACTGTATAAAAATATATTTAAATTTAAATTGTAAGGTATATTCATCTAATAGATATCACCGTACTTGTATGTCTTTTCAACTCCACCAATCATTGCTTGAGCGGGGGGTAATGTTCACACACGCATATTTTGGCATTTCCAAATGGCAAGTCTTGACAATATGATTTCTTTAGTCTTTCCTTGTATGCTTCTCTGCATTGTTTTGCACACATTGCTTCATCACATTTTATCTCAACTGTTACGCAGTGTCCAAATCTTGAACAAAAGACCACAATCACAAAAAAAATTTCAATTGTTTGCACAGGGCGACGTTCCATTTTGATATTCCAAGATATTGAGAAATGAGAATTTTATATGTATATAATTTTTTGTTGAAGGAATTGGGTGTGAGAATTGGTAAAGTTTGTGGAGTATTTATAAAAGAGAATTCGCGATATTATTTTGAATTCATTAAACGTATAACCATATATTTGATTCGAATTAATAAAGAAAGTTTAACCGTGCATACTAATTGTATTAATGCTAATTACGTTTTGTTGTCAATTTGATTGTACGTTAAAAAATAAATTTTGAAATAGTAACAAATAAAGAATTAATGAAATAGTTTTGACCACATAGTTGTTCTCCTGATTTAAATTAAATAAAGTTTGACCATATTCAATTTAATTTTACCAATTGTAAATAGTAATGAATATTAATTATATACATTGTATCTAATTATAAATCAAATATTTCCATATCAAAATTGAATTTTTAAATACCTTAAGAATTAAAACTGTCTTATTTTACATACTGCTTTAGAAAACCATCACATACTACTAAATTTGCAAACCATGCACGACATTAAATTGAATTTTTATTTTTTAGAAGTTAAATTGAGTTATTCTGAATCTATGGTACTAGCAGAATTTATCTTTTAAAACCTATTATCATTAGAAAAATGATTAATTGCATATTAAATTAATTTTTTTTTTTTAATTTACAATGTATTCTAAACTTTTGAATTTTGGTAAAATAAATCTACAAACTTTTTTTGTTTTCAATTCAAACTTCATGAAGTCTGTCCTTTGCCCAAAAGTTGATGTGTATAAATTGTGATTATGGTAATATTTGCATTATTATTTGGATATTTTTCATATGAGTTGTATAAATATTCATGCTTGATATACCTCTAATTATTGTCATTTGTTGACTAATTGTTTGCCCAAATTGAATATGCAATCACGCAAGTGTACGTGGTCGTTGTAGAATTTGGCAAGTGACCAAGTTAAAATATCGAATCAAGGGAAACAACGATTGGTAGGCTAAGTTTGAGAGTTTACAAAAGTGATTATCTAAGAAAATAGAAAGAAACCATGTTGGGTTCTATCTACTCTTTGCAAAATCGAAATCTATCCATCACTTTTTCAAGTGAGCAAGTGTGGTAGTATGCATTGAGGTACTTTAATTATGGTTCATTAACAACTTACAATTCCTAACATGCATAACTATCCCTAGATGTACAAATCAAGCCATAAGACTCTATCAAATACTTAAGTTCTCACTTAAACACCTAATACTTCAATTGAGTAGTTCTAGGCTCCTAGCAATTCTTATTGACATGGAAATCATAACACAAACACATGGTGTACACAATTATCAATTAAGAACATCATTGAATTAACTCAATTATCATATGTTGTTAACTCAACTATGCTCAAAATATCCATATGCTTACACCAATAGTTCTATCAAACATCAATATAGAGAATTCATACTTCAAGTTAACTCATACATGCATTGGAATTACAAGCAATTAAACTACACCATAATTTTTATATCCCCAATGCAAAAGGAGATTAGCCCGTGGCTAATTGTCAACAAACAACAACAATTAAGCTAATTGAATTAATATCCAAGACTAGAGCAGCAAAGTAATAAGAGAAAGTAAGGACAATGGGACCATCCCTGATGGATCACGCCTGATGCATATATCTGAGCTTTTTCGGAATTGGACCGACTTTTTTTTACTTACGCATATTAATGCCACAACAATATATATACAAAATTTTTATATCGTTTATTATCAACTTAAATTATCTAAAAAATTATTTAAAAGTTTATTTATTGTTTTAAATTATTTGCATTATATACATAATTTATTTACTATATAACACAAAAAATATAATTAATATATAATTATTAAATCATTACTTCCACTAATTAATAAAAATAAAGACAAAAATTTATATATAAATTTTTACGTAGAAATTTCTAAAAATAAACTTAAAAGAATAAATATTGGACAACCATGCCCATCTATTGTCGCGGGTCATGCGGGTGCAACATTTGTTTACTCTATTTCCATGGAATTAACTTCCTCCCGCCTCCAAATTATATTGGTTGTTTCATCCTACCACTGAAGTCCAGTGCAATGTGTTATTTTTAAATTTAAGTTTATTTATTTAATTTAAAGTCTAGTACAATGTGTTATTTTTAAATTTAAGTTTATTTATTTAATTCTTTTTAACATATAAAATTTGCTCTTAATTGTGTAAATATATATTAAAAAATGCATGTTATTATAGATAAAATTTGTGTTATTATCCAAACTAAATATTATTATTTCATATATATTTATTTATTTTTATAAAATTATTTTTTATCCGTACAGTAACATACATTTGTCCATATAATAACACATATTTGACTATATAGTAACACAAAATAAGGAGCAAATATGTGTTACAATTAGAGCAAATATATGTTACTATCATATAAAATGTTATTTTTTTGACATATATTCATTTATTTTTATAGAGATAATATTTTTATATAATATAAAGATTAAAATGTGTGTTACTATAAGAATAAATATTAGTTTTATACAAATATATTATTTATTTTTATAAAAATAATTATTTTTGCATATAACAACACATATAAAATAGTAAAAAGTGTATTACTACCTGATTCAATATACCTAGATTTTAATGGGATAATAAATAAATAAGAAACACATATTTATTCTTATAAAAACTATTTTTTCCTTAAAGTAACTCACATTTGCCCATGTAGTAACACAAACCGAGGAGTAAATTTGTGTTACAATTAGAGCAAATGTATGTTACTATCATATAAAATGTTATTCTTTTTACATATATTTATTTATTTTTATAGAATAAATATTTTTATATAATATAAAAATTAAATGTGTGTTAATATAATTATAAATATTAGTTTATCACAAATATATTATTTATTTTATATAAATAATTTTTTTTTTCATATAATAACATATATAAGATAGTAAAAAGTGTATTACTACATGATTCAATGTAACAAGATTTTAAGGGGATTATGAATAAATAAGAAACACATATTTATTCTTATAAAAACTCATTTTTCCTTAACGTAACACACATTTGTCCATGTAGTAACACAAATTGGGGAGCAAATTTATGTTACAATTAGAGCAAATGTGTGTTACTATAAAATCGAATATGTGTTACTATATTTACAAATATTTATTTGTCCTTAGAAAAATATTTATTGTACATTTGTATTTATATACCATATATAAGGTATTAAAAATGTATTATTATATTTTGCTAAAGAAAAATGTATTATTATATTAACAACATATTAGTAACATAAATCAATAAAAAGAATTAAAAAAGAAATTAAGTAACACATATTATTTTTGCAAAACTATATATTCTCTTTATAGTTACTTTAAAAATATACAAAAATAATTTTTTTTAGGATTAGTGACACAAATTTTGCTTTTTAGTAACACTCTTTTTTTATATAGTAATATAGTTTGAGAAATAATTTTGAAATTTGTAATATAATATTATTTAAATTTTATTAAATCAATACATTAATTATAAATAAATAAAAATAAAATAAATTAAAAAGAAAAAAAAAGAATTGAAATATTACCTCGAGGCTAGAGTCATGACCAGTGAGAATTCAAATTGTAAACATTAGTAGTGCTATAGCGGAAAGTTCATATACTAAACATTGTTAAGTTGTCTCCGAAATTAATTTGATGGCTCCCAAGTCCCAACCAAGGTTTGAAATTTCGGGAAATTTCGCCGAAATTTCAGGGAAATTTCGGAAATTTGAGGGTACCGATATGGAAATTCACTTGAACGATTAATTTTCTAAAATTTAGGTTAAATATCTGGAAATTTCGGTTACAATATCGATATCGGTCCAGGGTAATTCAAAATGTGCAGATTATCGAGAAATATCATGAAAATTTTGGTAATTTATCGGTCAAAATTTCGGGAAATTTCGGGAAATAATTTTTTTTTTATGACTTGGTACCATTATTGCTTAGACCAAGATGATCTTTGTTCTTTTACATTTGAGGCTCATAGGACATCATTTTGGTATTAGTTGTGTAATATTCAATAATTATGAATAATTGTTGTATCTTTTTATATTTCTTACGTATGTTTTCTTGATATGTTTGTTGTAAGATTCTCATTTTATTGAGATTTTAAGTTCAATTAATGTATTAAGACTAGTAATAATATTGTCTAAAATTTCATGTTAAATTTCCATCATTTTAATGAAATTTCCGTGAATTTTCTATTTTTTACAGATATCGATATTCGATATCGATATTTCCACTGATATATCCATAAATTTAGGGTACCGATATTTCCGTCGATACCGATATATTCATCATTGGTCCCAACAATGTTAAGCTGTCGCCGAAAATATATGGTTCTCAGTAAGGATAGTGCGGTCTTTCACTAAAAATTTCTACGGTAGAAATTTTTATACAAGTGTTGCTCAAAAATAAAATAATACTCTTATATTAAGATCACTAAAAATTACTCCCCCCGTCCACGATAAATAGTCTATATTGCCTTAAACGGTCGTCCGCAATAAATGATCCACTTACCTAGAATGAAAAACTTACAATCATTATTTTATTTATTATACACATATACTCACTTTTACACATTATATCTAATATCTTTTTAATAACTAAATATTTTTTTATACTAATATACTCACTTTTATGTACATCAATATTTATTATTTTTTAATAATCGTAAATTATCAGTAGATAAATTTTTATAGATGAATGAAATATTAATCTTATATTATAAAAGTATGATCTCCTCTCCTTATACGCTGCCAAGTGTATTACACAGCTTACACTTGTCTTTAATTAAAAAAAAAAACTTCTTGCCTTCCTTTCTTATATTTACGTTGGATTAGTCTTGTATGCACCAGTTACACGGTGCCACTCAAGTTCATTTTTAAAAAGTTAAACAGTTTATAGCTGAAAAGTTATACAGTTTATTACTGAAAAGTTACACTATGAAAGATACACTTTTCAGTAATAAACTGTTTAACTTTTCAAGTATAAACTGTTTAACTTTTTAAAAATGAACTAGAGTTGCACCGTGTAACTGGTGCACAGGAGACTTGCTCATTTACGTTACAAACACCCTCCCCAACAAGCCAATTTACCCAAATTTCGTTTAACTCCAATAATTTTATTAATTCTGTTACAACAATCCCTCATAAAGTGATGAGTTAACGCTCACTGAATTGAGTTGTTTGTTTTCATTACCCAGTAAGGTTTAAGCCTCTCTCCTTACATGTGGAAAACCAGTCGCCGCCGCACAAAATTTGGCCGCTTATCTGAGATGTCTTATGGAGTTCAAGTGTTTCTTTATTTCTTCAGAAAATATTGTCTGTGCGATGTTTCTTCTCAAAGGTAAGGAAATAGAAAATCTCATCCGCCTGTAAATTTATTTAATAAGTTTATTGTATCCGATTTCATTTCCTACGATGAAGTGTTCTTTTTATTGTTGAGATTAAAGACATGAAAATCAACTGCATTTGGGGTTTATGGGTACAAGAATTTCACCAAATCTGGTGTTATGTTAAGTCTCATTTGATTAATTACTCTCACTACTAAATTTGAATGATCAGTAGAAAAAAGTGGAGAACATCATCATCTGGGCGACAGATCTAGGCAGCAGCGTGGGGGAGAGGAGGCGGCGATTGGCGACTGGTCTTCGCCTAGCGAAGGTTGGGCTTCTCAGAATGTTGTCGTCGCCGGTGAAGAGGAATTTATCCTGGTTTCCAATATTTTTCTGATTGTCTGGGGATTTATTTTCTAGGAATTTATATTCCATTATATTCCAATAATTTTCTGGGAGCCTAATTGTTGATAAGGCAAGCTAACCTACGATTAAGGTTCAGTAGGTCGCCAGCTCGCAGGGGGCCACGTCGCCAGTTGGGACCAGACCCAACATAAGGGAGCTCGGCGAAGGTGAGGAGGGACCTCGCCCAAGCCCCAAGAGTCCGAGGCCAGCTAATCAGCCAAGCAAGGAGAGAGGATCACAAGGGAGCTCGCCCCAGAGAGGGTAGCTCGCCTAGAACCGGAGAGGCCAAACCACAGTCCACCTCTGCACACCTAGGGTTAACACCTGAGAGCTTGCCCGAGATCGAAGCGGAGCTCGCCCAAGACCTAGGGAGCTCGCCCAACGTGTGGTATCAAGGTCGCCAGTGTTTAGATAAAATATACACATGTGTAGTAGGACAAACATCATAAAGGGTGTATTGTGAGGGACCAAGGCGAGGGTCGGGAACCCTCGTCAACACCGGAAGCCAGATAGGCTTGTAAGGTGCCACCTCACACTTACACACCTATAAATAGGTCCCTCTTGTAATTCTCTCTCCAACTCAATTATAATACACAAGACTTTCTCTCTCCAAATCCTCTACTTTCCCTCTCTATAATATCCCCTCAAGAACACTAAGAATATAAATCTTGTGTTATTGTTTGGTAGAATTAACATGTTATAAACAGTCACATAAGCATCCGATTAGTAAGTTCTATCAACAATTTGGCTCTAGAAGAAGGGTGGTGAACCAAAAAATAATAATAATAATAAAAAAAAGTTGAGAGTGAGAGATTAGGGTTTGTTTGAAGATTTGAAGATTTGAAGGCGTTCTTGACCAAAACTCAAGAACACTTGAAGATACACACATATTTTCACTCCTTAAACAAAAAACCCAGATTTCTGGGCAAAAACCCGGATTTCCAGATTTGTAATTTCTGGTCAAAAGGTTTTCAAACGCACACGTGTACACGAATAAACCAGATTCTGGACAATTTGTTACACCTAAAGCTAGACGAAAACCTGTGCAAACACGCCCAAGCTGGAAGATCATAACCTCGGCGACCTACCTCGGCAATCTCGGCGACCTTCGGCGAGCTACCCCCTGCAAAACCCCAAAATGCCTAAGGGGCAAACCTCAGCAAACACCCGGAGGTGGAAGGAGGGCGACCAGGACCAGGCCGAAGGAGAGACCTCGCGCCGAGCTCCTCAGAAGAACACTGTTCCGCGACCTCCGTGAGTTGTAGTGGCTCAGGAGGATTTAAACCCCGCCCTGAGGGACCTCGCCAACAACCCCGACGAGCTCCAACGCACCATTTCAACCCTGCAAAGGTTGCAGCAGAGGCAGCTCGATGAGCTCGCCCTGGTACCCCGGCGAGCTCCAGCCACCGAGGCCAGGGAACAGACAAGGCCCACTCAGGGCACCCAAACTAGGGGCCAGTATAGCGACCTCCCCTCTGAGCAGGAGGCGAGCTCTGCCCAAGCTCGCCAACACAGGGAGCGCGCTGGGAAGGCCAAGGTAGTGGAGGAGCCAGCTACGCAGGCTGGGCGAGCTTCGGCCTACACCGAGGCATCTGCCACTCACCAATCGCTGAGGAGGGAGGTCCTCCAGGGTAGGTTGGGACCGAGAGGCGAGGAAAACGAACGAACGGTGGCCCCAGCTATGTCCCAGAGGGGAGAGTCAGACATGTAGCCTCGTAGGTCCGCCCCGACCTACTACGGAGGCACGGGACAGATAGATTGGGCCCGCATGGCGGGCGCCAGTTCCGACCCACCACGGAGGGGTCACCTCAGAGTAAGGCACCTCTGGGGCGCGCGTCCATGAGACGCACGACCTTCGAGCAACCTCCGCCGGAGGTGGCCCATGACGATGAGCTGGCCACACTGAAAAAGGCCGTCGAAATGCTACAGCAGCAAGTAGCAGCCAAGTCTGGTAGGCCTGATGCCACCACTCTCCCCGCGTCTCCGTTGGCACCTACCATCCTCCGAGCACCAGTCCAGAAGAAGATCCACTTCCCGGTGATGTCTGCGTACGAGGGCAAATCCGACCCGAAGGTCCACCTGGCCAAGTACGCAGACTACATGATCTCGGTGGGTGCCACCGACTCCACTCAGTGCCGGAACTTCTCGCTGACCCTAGGGGACCGAGCTCACCGCTGGTTCTCATCACTCACCCCGGGGTCAATCCACTCGTTTGGCCAACTATCGCGAGAGTTCTTGGCCCACTTCTCCGAGTTTGGATCCTACCTTACCCAGAAGCACCGACTCGCCAACATCCATCAAGGCGAGAGCGAGTCCGACCAGCAGTATCTGGGAGGTTCGATAAGATACTGCTGGAGGGCGAGCAAGTGATAGAGGACACCAAGGTCGTCGCAGTGATGGCCGGGCTCCGAAAAGGCACCAATCTCTGGAAGAAAATGCACCTCGCATGCCCAAACACTTACACCGAATTTCGCCACAAGGCAGGGGTGTTCGTGGCCATGCAGGAGGCCCTCCAGAAAGAGGTAGGTGCCTCCGAGGAGAGGAAGCCCTACGGGAAGAAGTCCGGGGGCACATACAAGGCTCCCCGGAACTTGAAAGCTTTTGGCGACGGGGATGAATTCAAAGAAAAGCTCAACCAAGTACTCACCGTCTCCATCAACCACGTCTTTACTGTGGTTAAAGACAAAGCCTTATTGGAAGAGCCGAGAAGAATTCATCAGGACCACGCGAAGCTCAACCCCAATAAGTACTGTGTCTATCACCAGTCGATCGACCACTTCACTAGCGAATGCCGAGACCTTCTCAAACAACTCTGGAGATTCTATGAGGATGGGAAGCTGGCCAACTTCGTGAAAAAGGCACCGGCGAAGAGGCCCAAGTTCGAGAGGAG
This sequence comes from Prunella vulgaris, assembly GCA_026898435.1. Taxonomy (NCBI): domain Eukaryota; kingdom Viridiplantae; phylum Streptophyta; class Magnoliopsida; order Lamiales; family Lamiaceae; genus Prunella; species Prunella vulgaris. The sequence goes on from JAPKLY010000101.1 coordinate 323,594, forward strand.
GGAAGCCTCCGATGACGAAAAAGAGGACGCGGGCCAATGCGGTCCTCAAAACAGACGGAGGGCACCTCCCCAACCTCAACAAAACCTGGAGCCAACTCGAGAACTCTTGGTTCTCGAAAAAGAAATTGGAGCTGCCGGAGGTCTCCAGGACGGGGGATCCTCCATTTCCAGGAGAAAAAGGAAGGTCGAGATCCGGGCCATAAACCAAGTCCAGGAAGGCAGCTCCAGCTCCAGGACCGTCGCACAACTCACTGATGAGCTAACATTCTCCCCGGTGGACCTAGAGGGGGTACTGACGCCCCATAACGACTCGTTGGTGATAACCGCCAACATCATGAACGTCCGAGTTCACAGGCTACTTGTGGACACCGGCGCTTTCACCAACATTCTCTTCAAATCCATCTTAGATGCCTTAGGTGATTTTGAGTCATATTTAGAACCTAGCAATGTTAGGATAGTGGGGTTCGGAGAGGCTGTAAACGTCCCCCTAGGTAGTATTAGGTTGAGCGTCCAGCTTGTATCGGCTGAGGACCCGGAGAGGAGGCTGACTAGGTTAGTAAATTTCCTAGTTGTCGTCCTCCTACAATGGGTTCCTTGGCCGCCCCTTTATCAATGAATTCAAAGTGGCATGTTCGATCTACTACTACTGTCTAAAATTCCCAACCCCGAAAGGTGCCGGAACTATAAAAGGTGACCAGAAAAAGGCCCGATTGTGTTTACACCAAATTAAAGATGGCCGAGCTAGGAAAGTCGTGACGCAGGTCCAGGTCCTTGAGGAAGAAATCCAAATCCTGGCGGATGAGCCAAACATCCTAGACGCCATCTCAACAGAGACTGAGATGATGGAGGTAGACGATCTGCCAGAATCCGACCAAGTGTCGGGACCTGCGCAAGAGGCACAGTCGGCACCGACGGAGGTGGAGGAAGCCCAAGTGCAGGAACCAGTGCAAGGTTCACAACCTATGTCCATGGAGGTGGTCGAAGGTCCGTAAGATTGGGGACCTGAGGAAGACCAAGAACATGTGCCGATGGAAGTTGATCCAACTCCCCAAGTTACAGGACCTCTCCAAATTAACGGACCCCCAGAAGTATTGGCAGTTGAGGAACCCGTCCAAGCTGGGAATCAAACTGATGACCTCGAGCCACGCATAGGTCACGAACCTGCGCAAATGTCATAAGAGGAGTGGGACGAGTTCATCAGCGACCCAAGGTGGAAAAATAAAAAAAGAAAGGCCACCCCCATGGAAGAATTGACGGTACTCCCGGTGGACCCTGAAAGGGACTTGGAGCTTTTCATAGGTTCCGAGTTACCCGAACCGTACCGGTCGAGGATGGAGCTATTTCTAATGTCCAACTTGGACGTATTTGCCTGGTCCCATGAAGATATGACGGGGATCTCGTTGGAACATGCTTGCCATCGACTTAACATAGATCCGACGAGGAGACCCATGCGCCAAAAGCGGAGGAAGTATGGACTAGACAAGTACGCAGCTCTAACAACCGAAGTGGGAAAGCTGTTAGACAACAAGTTGATCAAGGAAGCCCTGTGCCCACAGTGGGTAGCAAACCCCGTCCTGGTCAAAAAACACAACGGGACGTGGAGGCTATGCATCGACTTCACAGACCTGAACAAGGCATGCCCGAAGGACAACTTCCCACTACCCCACATTGACCAGCTTGTAGATAGCACCGCTGGCCATGAAATGATGACATTCATGGATACATTCGCAGGCTATCACCAGATAGCATTGCACCCAGATGACCAGGAACATACGGCGTTCTACACCAACAAAAACATGTATTGCTGGGAAAGGATGCCATTCAGACTTATCAACGCCGGAGCAACCTACCAAAGGTTGGTGAATAAAATGTTCGACCAACACATCGGCGAGTCTATGGAGGTGTACGTAGACGACATAGTTATCAAGAGTTTGAGGAAGGAGGATCACCTCGACCTCCTCAAGCAAACCTTCGATATACTGCGCCACTACAACATGAAACTGAACCCCAAAAAGACCAGTTTTTGCGTACATTCAGGAAAGTTCCTAAGCCACCTGGTTAGCCAACGAGGAATAGAGGTCAACCCAACGCAGGTCCAGTGCATAATCGAGATCGGTGTGCCCGATTCGGTACAAAAGATCCAAAGGTTGACCGGGTGCATGGCAGCCTTGAATAAGTTCATCTCCAGGTCTGGCGACCGGAATCGCCCATTCTTCGAGGCAATCAAGGCAAACAATGGGAGGTACAAGGAGGCAGCTAAAGCCAACAAGCTGCATCTTAAAAACCACTTCGTGTGGACGAGCGAATGCTAGCGGGCCTTTGAGGACATTAAAGCATACCTGGCAGATACGCAGGTCCTGTCAAAGCCAGTACCCGGTGAGAAGCTATACCTCTACCTCGCTGCATCGGAGGTTGCCATTAGCTCCGTCCTGGTTCGGGAAGAGGCAAAAACACACCTACCAGTGTACTACGTAAGCCAAGTCTTACACGAAGCTGAGTTGCGGTACACCCCAACGGAGAAGCCAGCTTATGCATTGGTGATGAGTGTTAGAAAATTGAGGCCCTACTTCTTCAACCACCCGGTAGAGGTACTGACGACATTCCCACTACGACAAATACTACAACGGCCGGACACTGCAGGACGCTTGTTGAAATGGTCACTAGAAGTTAGCCAATACAGTATAACCTATGCACCCCGAACAGCGATCAAGGGACAGGCACTCACCGACTTCATTGTCGAGCTAACCTTCCCACAAGATCCGACGAGGGGGCGTATAGCTTCGTGGCACCTCTACGTAGATGGATCATCAACTAGCACAGCAGCAGGAGCTGGAGTAGTATTGATCAGCCCGGATAGAAAAGTCTTCACCTCCGCCATCCGGTTCGACTTTCGAGCAACCAACAACGAGGCGGAGTACGAAGTTTTGATAGCCGGACTTAGGTTATCATTAGCCGTGGGGGCAACCAATCTTCAAGTTTTTGGAGATTCCCAGCTAATAATATCCCAAGTCCGGGGGGAGTACGAGGCAAAAGACCAACAGATGATGACCTACCAGAAGATAGCCACGCACCTGATCTCGATGTTTATGCAGGTTTACATCAATCAGATACCGCGACTGGAAAATACACAAGCAGATGCCCTAGCCCGACTAGATACCAGTAACGGTGAAGTCGAGGTCACGGAGGTTGTAGTCACCAAGCTGAAGAACCCCTCGAAGTCTGATTACAAAGTAAATCAGACCTCGAGTGGGGGGCGGGAAGTTAGAGAAGATTGGCGCACTCCGATCCAAAAATACTTGGAGAACGGAGCAATCCCTGAAAATACTTGGGAATCTAGTCGGGTTTTGAAGCAAGCTGCCAGATATACGTTGGTGGATGGTCAACTCTACAAACGTGGATTCTCTCTACCCCTACTCAAATGTTTATCGAAGAAGCAAGGGTTCGAGGTGTTAGAAGAAATTCACGAAGGGATTTGCGGAAGTCACGCTGGGGGGCAAGCCTTGGCATACAAGACGATCAGACAAGGGTACTATTGGCCCACTCTTCGCAAAGATGCCATCAGCTTCGCACGAAAGTGCCGAAAGTGTCAACTTTTCGTACCTAATATCCACTCCCCAGCCAACCAACTGAAGCCGGTTTTCAGCCCATGGCCTTTTGCAAAATGGGTTATCGATTTGATCGGCCCATTTCCACCTGGCAGAGGCGGTGTAAAGTTTGCTGTCGTAGCAGTAGACTATTACACCAACTGGGCTGAAGCTGAAGCACTTACAACAATAACTCAAGAAAGAATGATCGGCTTCATATGGAAGAACCTGGTCTGCCGTTTTGGACTTCCGCAATCGATCATCACGGACAATGGAAGGCACTTCGACGGCCAAAAGTTGAGAGATTTCTGTAGTTCATGGAACATCAAGAAACACTACTCAACCCCGTACCATCCAAAGTAGAACTGCCAGGTCGAGGCGGTGAACAAAATTTTGAAACACACATTGAAGCTCTGCCTCGAAGACAAGAAAGGAAGCTGGGCAGACGAACTCCCGGAGGTTCTGTGGTCCTACAGGACATCGTACCGAGCCAGCACCGGAGAGACACCATTTGCCTTAGTCTTCGGAACTGAAGCAGTAGTATAGGTGGAAGTCCAGAATAAGACCTGGAAGGTGGTAGGATATGACGAAGAAAAGAACGACGAAGCCTTGGCAGTTGAAAAAGATCTGATCGAAGAAACCAGAACTTCATCGGAAATGAAAAATGTCACCTACAAGCGCAGAGCGGAAAAGTACTACAATTCCCAGGTCCAAGACCGAAAGTTCAAGGTTAGGGACTTGGTGTTGAAAAAGAAACTAATGGCCCCACCAGGAGTATTTGGGTCAAACTGGGAAGGACCGTTCCGGGTCACCGCAGCCTGGGCAAACGGTACTTATGACCTCGAGGACACAGAAGGCAAAGCCTGGTCATATACATGGAGCGCAGCACATTTAAAGAAGTTTTATCAATAAATCGAGATTTTGTAATAGACTAGCCGAAGGTTCGCATCAGGAGTGTTGATAGCAACCGATGTAAGTTACGTCGCTGTATAAAGTTAGAAGTTTTTCTCAAGAAAATGTTTCAACCCTTCGAAGGTTCAAAAAAATGCTCCAACTCTTCGAAGGTTCGCAAAAATGTTCCAACTCTTCGAAGCTTCGCAATGCCCAAGGACCAAGGTCCCGAACGTTATAATCTAAAAGCTCAAACGGCAAAGACCAAAGTGCCCCAGGTCAGCGAAGGTATCCTTCTTAAACGATCACTAAGCGCCTACTGCCGAAAGTTAGAAAAATTCGAGAAAAAAATGGAAAACATCTAAGGCAAGGTTCAAGAAACCCAATTGCCCAAAGTGAATTAAACAAAGTACAACTCGCTACTCTAAGTGGTTTAAGACGAGCGATTCGCGGCCCTAAGTGGTGTAAGACGAAGAATACGTACTATACAAACGGAGGTACAATTTGTAGTCCTAAGTGACGTAAAATGAACGATTCGCTTCTCAAAAGTAGAGTAAGACGAACAGTTAAGTACCCAAAAAATATATAAACGAGCTAATGAAAAATATAACGTGCGCAAAGAACGTAAGTAAACAAAGTTGGAACAAAAATCAAATTTCATTCAAACGATACTTAAGAAACTTTCAAGCCAAAAAGATGCCTGAAAATTTCCTAAGTGTAAGCAGTGGTCCTAGCCACAAAGGTCGACTAGCTGATCATCTTTGAAATGTAAAAAGCTCCTTCTGGGCGAGTTACACATGCCCGACGAGCTACAACTACTTGAATAAAAAACTACAAAAATGGAGCTCCTTCTGGGCGAGCTACTACAAAAGCTAATCTAGAAAAACAAAGAAAAGCTCTAAGTCTCTGGAGCTGCGGGGGTGGCAGGGACACCGGTGGGGACCTCGGCGGAGTCGGCGACAACATGGTCAGCTGGGGGCGAGAGTTCGGGCAACGTGGTGATGTTGCCCGTGAACCCGCTGGTGTCGAACCCGGTTGTGTCGAGCATCGCATCCCCACATGCCTCCTGGAGTTGGGCCAAAGTGGGGGGAGTTCGCCCTTCCTCATTGGCGACCTCCTCCTCTGCGAGGTTCAGCTCCGGGACCGGGATAGTTTTAATCACCTTATAGCGCGCCGGTACAAAATCCAGAGGAATGCCAAGCTCCGGGAGGTCACCTATGTCGAGCTCAGTCTCATCGGGGAAGGGAGCCTGTTCTAGACAGTCTTTGAAGTCGCCCACCACTGCGGCGACCTCATCACTCTTGTGGGCCTGAGCCCACCAAATGGCCATCAGGACCTCGTCATAACATTGGATGAATCCTTTGTCAGAGGCCTCGGCCCTTACAGTAGTTAGATCCGCCGAGGAGGAAGAAGCGTTGTTACGGAGCTCAGCGACTTCATTTATCTTCACCGAAAGCTCCTCCAGAGCTTCGAGCACTCCTCATCAGCGCTCTTGACCAACCCCCGCTGGAGCTCTAGGTCCTTCTTGGTCACAGTATGTTGGCCGACCTCCCTGGCGAGTTTCTCCGCGAGCTCCTCTTTCTTAGCTTTTATTTAGGCCTCGGCGTTACGCTGGACAACGGCATATTTCTTCTGGAGCTCGTCCAGTTACGCGAGGGCACTTTGTTCGGTAGCCAAGGAGACCGCAACTTTCTCCTCCGCGAGCTCCGCTGATTTCTTGGCCCAGTCAAGCGACTCCGCCATCTTCAGGAGGCTCACATTCTTTTCTTGGCGAGCTGCCTCTTGCTCGGCTGCCAAGTCTATCACCTTCTAGTTGGCGAGGAGGAGCCTGCTGGTGTAGTACATCGAGAGCCTCGCATTCTCGATCAAGCTCTGTCCCTCGACGGTCGCCAACTGGGTGTTCGACCAATAACGTGGGACCTCGCTCACAGTGTTGCGAGTAAGGCCAGGAGGAAGATTGCACATCGAGGTAAGCGAACGAGATCGCTCGTAAGAATGAAGGGCCTCGTGCCTGTGAGGATAAGCGATGGAGGCGTAGCTGGCGTGGTCATGAAACTTAAGATTATTAAAACGTTCAAAAAATGTTAAAACATGAAACCAAAGGGGCGAGCTACTCATTGGACTCGCTCGGCATCCCAACCGAGGAGGGTGTCATCCACCACTTGGACCCCGAAGGGCGATGGAGTAGGTGGCGACCTCCGGATGGGCTCAATTGCCAGAGGGGCAGTCGATTGGGCCGAGCCACCTTGGGCCGACCTGGTATCAGCCCGCTCGATCGGCTCGGATTCTTGCTCGTCATGGAGAAGAGAGCGAACTCTCTTGCGAGCTCAGCCTTCATAGCCGCGGTTGGAAACCCTCTTGGTAGGGTGGGAAGCTCGCTCAGGAGTGGAACCTCGCCCACCACCGCCCCGATGGGTCTTGGTGACCTGCTTTGCCTTGGTTGGCGCAGGAGTTTTCGCCGGAGCTTTGGTCGCTCCTCCCTGGATCCCAGAACCCCCATCATCGCCTTTCTTCGCGGCGAGCTCAGCCTTTTTGCTCGCCTTGAGGGAGAGTGTTGAGGGTAGGGCCAACCGATTTAGACGAGGAGGAGCCATCGCGAGCCGACGAGTCAGTATGTGATAGGCCTCGGGGATCTCGGCGATAGGGAAAATGACCCAGCTACCACCTGCGAAAATCAGAGCAGCGAAGTCAGCACCTGAGCGAGCTACGCGCCATAGAGGGCGAGCTCCTATAAGATTGAGGACCTGGAAGTTCGGGACCTTGAAGGGTGAACTCGACCGACACCTCGGGTTTGCCTCGGCTGGACTTGTGGCGTTTCAGAGCTGCAAAAAGAAAAAGAATTAGATTAGTAAATCTAATCTAACGTACGCACACCGAATTGGGGGACCTACTGCTGGCTTCCACATATCCCTCGGGGGTGGGAATGCGGCCACCTCACCCGGAATAAGTGTCCGAAGCTCGCCAGTCTCCGCCTATGAAGAAAAATTGCTCCTTCCAATCACGGACTTTGTTCGGCAATATCCCAATAAATTTCTCCCCCGGACGAGCTTTTAAGTAGCAGTACCCTTTGCCATCCTTTACTTGGCGGGTCACAACGAAGAGCTCGCCCAGGTCCGCCGAGGTCACCCGGTTCTCATAGCCCTCCAGCCCAAAAACAGACAGGGCGGTGAGGAGGTTGCTCCATGCGTTCGGGGTGAGCTGGGTGATGGCCAAATTATTGTCAAGGAGGAACTGACCAATGATTGGGTGTAAGGGCAATGTGAGCCCGGCCTCGAGGGTATGTATGTTCATGGCAGTTAGCCCAGGAGGGGGCGAATCGGCCCGCTCATTCTTTTCAGGGGCATACATGAAAATGTCGAGCGGGATGCAAAACTTCTTACGTATGTTGGAGAGGGAGTACTCATTGATGATACTCACGACCTCGCCGACTTTGTAATCGGATGCGGCGACCTCCTCTAAATCGAGAGGGAGTACTCGGTCCGGACAGGGGAAGCTCGCCACGTGCTCGGCGATATACTCCTCCCAGTCGAAGGGGTGGACAACCTCGTCAGGGACTTGATACTCAAGCAATTGAGGTACTGGGAAACCAATAGAGCGAAGGTACTCAATTGTTACGTCGCCGAGGTCGTAGCTTGATTCGTCCAACTCGGTGACCTCTTCATCGACCTCAGCAACTCCCACCGAGATCTCGGTGACCCCTTCGTCTTCCGCTAGGGCCTCGTTCGAGGTCGGATCATGACTTTGCCAGAGCTCGCGGAGGTAAGATTCCTCGCTTTGCTCGGAGGAGGTGGCTTTCTCCCCGGAAACAGATCAGACTCTCCTGAGGAGCTCACCGGAGCCCGGGCGAGCTAAGGAGGTCACCTCAGAGCTAGAGCCGATAGTTATTGGGGTGATGAGAGGAAACGGTTCGTTTCCAGTAATAGGGCATTTTTCAGGGTTACGGTTCGACATGGTCTTACTTGAGGATTAATTTGACATGGTTTAGGCGAGGTCCGGATGGTTCCAAAGATTTTGGCCGCCGAAGTTATGGTACGAAGACGATTGGGTATGGTAAAAAGTAGCCGGGAATGTTCGAAATTTTTGGGAACTTGAGAGAATGTGGAAAAGAAACAAGGAAAAATCTACAAAAGAGAAAAGATGAAAGAAACTCGGATTCTACCTTGAGGAGCCTTCGAAAACCCGTCGGATGCAGTAAATTGATCGCCGGAAGAAAGCTCGGGAGAATCAGAAATGCGAAAGTGAGAAATGAACTCGCCTCCCCCTATTTATAGGCGTCGGGGCGAGGTGTAATATCCAGAGAATGCGAGGACCAACTTGCAAAAATTTGAAAATATCCATGATGGGGGCGCGGGAATCGGGGCCTTAAAAGGCATGCACGACGCCTCGAATCCCGCCCCACGTCGGCACACGAACCGCCATAACGGAGCTCGCCTGCAAGCTCGACACTTGTCGATGGTTAGTTCGCCAACACTCGGGCCTTCGTCCACAGAGACAAGTCAGCTCGCCCACACATTAGAAGTATCATGATGTGAGCAAGCTGGGGGGCAAATGTTGATAAGGCGAGCTAACCTACGATTAAGGTTCAGTAGGTCGCCAGCTCGCAGGGGGCCACGTCGCCAGTTGGGACCAGACCCAACATAAGGGAGCTCGGCGAAGGTGAGGAGGGACCTCGCCCAAGCCCCAAGAGTCCGAATCCAGCTGATCAGCCAAGCAAGGAGAGAGGATCACAAGGGAGCTCGCCCCATAGAGGGTAGCTCGCCTAGAACCGGAGAGGCCAAACCACAGTCCACCTCTGCACACCTGGGGTTAACACCTGAGAGGTCGCCTGAGATCGAAGCGGAGCTCGCCGAAGTCCTAGGGAGCTCGCCCAACGTGTGGGATCAAGGCCGCCAGTGTTTAGATAGAATATACACATGTGTAGTAGGACAAACATCATAAAGGGTGTATTGTGAGGGACCAAGGCGAGGGTCGAGAACCCTCATCAACACCGGAAGCCAGATAGGCTCGTAAGGTGCCACCTCACACTTACACACCTATAAATAGGTCCCTCTTGTAATTCTCTCTCCAACTCAATTATAATATATAAGACTTTCTCTCTCCAAATCCTCTACTTTCCCTCTCTATAATATCCCTCCAAGAACACTAAGAATACAAACATTGTGTTATTGTTTGGTAGAATTAACATGTTATAAACAGTCACATAAACATCCGATTATTAAGTTCTATCAACACTAATAACCTAACAAAATATAGTATTTTCAATTCTCTGTTTTGCAGGTGAAGCATTCCAGGAAGCCCAATAACCTAACAAAATGTAGATTTTTCGATTCTGTACAGTTTCCTTTTGCCCTAATTTCTGGGTTTTTATGTTGCTTTGTCAGCAGGTACATCTCTCTCTCACACACACACACTGAGCCACAGATATTATTAAGCACTAAGTTCTATTACATTCTGATTAAAAATCAAGTTTATGCTTAAGCACTAAGTTCTATTACATTCTGATTAAAAATCAAGTTTATGCTTCATGCTTATGGAAGTAGTACTTATTATTTTGTAGCTCTGATTCTTGGGTCGAAAACTATTATTTTTGGAAGCAACAATAATTAACAAAAAGCCTGATCAGTGATTTTGTCCTTTGATTCAGAGCTCTGTATATATTGAAGAAATGAGCTGAGCGTAGTTATAATTTTGCTAATTTGTGTGTCTCTGCCAATTTTCGACTTTGTTTTGCATTTCAATGACAAACTCCAAGGATTAAATTGACTTAAGTTACATGTTGTTATCTTTTTTGTTAAACCTTTTCCTCTGCTGTTGATTTTACACCTTTATAGAGGGTGACTTTGGTGTCCAATTTCGTTGAATCTTGTCATAATTTATTTGTTCCTACTGAATAAGCAATAATAAGCTAAATTTTTCTTTGCTGATTTTTCTTTATTTTGTTGGAGGATCGGAATGTGTATTCATGTTTAAATTTTTACTGTGTCGTAAATTGTTGCAGATTGCACAAGACAGAGGGAATCTGAGCTTGAGTTAATTTCAAGGTAATATTGCCTGAATTCAATATATAAATATTATTGTAGACAGACCGGAAATTCGGAGAAGGAGAGTATTCCGAAATAACTAGGATTATACGTTAGAGTTTATAGCCCTCAGATTCCTATGAGAGAAAGTTGGTTTTAAGTTTTTAGGCACATAACATGTGTAACACACATCAGGATTTTAAATTACCAGGTTGATGGTACCGTATGCAACTTTACCCCATTGAAAAATTTGTGGAGTTAGATTCTGATTACTTTATTTGCATTTTTTATTATTATTCTACCTATGTTTATATATTAAGAGAAACAAATTGCAGGATTCTTTGCAAGACTGGAAGTCTGACAATAGCACATATGAGGATCTTGATGTTGGGAAGATTGAAGGTAAAGGTATATTTCATGTGACCAATTCATGACACATCCATGCAAATAATCTCTGTGCTTTTTTCAAAATAATTCTTGATTTTCTGCAGAGAATTTTCATATTGTCTCTTCGTATCCATTCATGACAGCCGGAGTTGTTCTTGGTGTGGGACTTCTGGGTCTAAAGAGTATGCTCAGTGCATAAATTTAAGTTTGACCGAAACTTTAGTTGTGACTATAGTTATCTTTTTTCTGTTCGTATGCCCCTCTAAACTCCTTTTGTAATCATGGATATTGTGGAGGAAATGAAAGAAATGTGGGTAACAGAGAATTGTCTGTGATTGTATTTAATATAAACATTGTTTGCTATTAATCCAGTTTCATCTTCAAGCTATATAGTGTGTATAACTAATTTAGTTATAGGTATGAATTTTATGAAATTAAGAATAAAATAAAATGGAATTAAGAGTACTTGGTTGATATAGTTGGTTCCTGTTATTTTATTTTGTTATTTTGAGTTTGTATTTCAGTTTGCGGAGAATGAGATGATTAGTTTCTAATTGTTTTGCATATGTGATACCAAGGGAAATAAGTATATTTATGTTAGGGGTATTTCCGTTAAGATTGAGTAGTTTAGGTGTCAATGTAGAATAGTTTGCAAGAAATTGAAGGTATGTTCTGGCGTAAGGAGTCATTGATGGAATTGTTCAATACATACCCGCCATACGTTTCAATTAGAAACTGGACCAATTAATAAAAAGCACCATTTATTGTTTGACTAAACCTTATTTAACTTATAATCATATTTAGTAGCATTATCTTTTGGGTAATGATTAGAACATTATGAGATTTACTTTTTCCGTTCCACTACTTGTGAGAAGTGCTAACAGTATTTTGTAAAAAAGTTTATTCAGAAATGTTATCCGTGCTTGAGGATTTTATAAATTTATGTGCAAGTAAGAGTAATGTTTTCCAAAATTATTAGTATATCTATTTTGAACAAGCCGTCAACATTTGTTCTACCATATTGCTTTAGGACCGACTATTTATTTGGGGGCAATACAAGAACTAATCTTTTTCAGCATTTGAACCTTTTTCTCAATTCAGGTATTCTCTGAGAAAACATTATTTTTTTCAATTTCGCCTTTATTTGGCTAATTTTCATCAAATCATAATGATAATTAAAACTAAGTTTTTGTTCAATACTCCACTAGCTGTTATAAAAATCTGTAGAGATGTTAATTTTTACACATAAGGGCGATTTACGCAAGCAATGCCATTCATTCTGATTTCATTTTTTTTAAAAGGTGAAATTGCAGATCCTATAAAAGCATATTTCAACGACTTTGGCAAATGTTGTTTAGGTGTGATTTTAGTTCACTCATAAATTAATTGCATACTTAGGATGAATACTGTTTTTCTGACCAACTTATACACCATCTCAGTGTCTTGATGTTGTTAACTGCAACCTTATTATCGATGATCGAGATTAAAAGAATTTACTAAAATAGTGATCGAAACATGAAAGTTATGTTGTAAAGTTACCAAATGCTACATTTATTTAACTGATTGAGGTGACACAGATTTTCACTGTTAACATTAGGCTTAAATTGTTTTGGATTAAAACGGCGATTGGTCGCTTATATTAGAGGTTATAAAATTTATAAGTAGAACTCATATAATGTTATTTGGTAAAGTGTAATAGAAAAGTTATATAATAAAGTCCTAAAAAGTAAGCTCACTTGGTAGAGTGTAATATATAGAGTGAGAAAATGTAATTTCACTTGATAGAGTGTAATAATATGTAGATATATAAGAACAAAAGACATTATTCAAGTCATACAAAAATTGTAGGGGTGACGACCCCTTTTTTTAGAGTCATAAGATAAAATATCAGGTCAATATAAATTTGTATCTCCTACCAAGTAAAACAAGACCAGTACAAGAATTCATATTATTGCCTTTATCTTGCATACCAAGCAGTGCCTAACATTAAAATGGTTAAATCAAGTGTTGGATTATAATTTGGGTTGTGTGCATTCTGGTAGGTTTGAGTCATAATTCTGCACTAAATATCCAAATCAATTGTTCGTTTATATTTGGGCATGTATATTTGGGTTCGTTAGAGTCATAATTCTTCACTTGGATGGATTGATTAAATGTAAGGTTATAAATTTAAGGGTTAGTTCATATATTAATTTTGCTCATCTCAATATATTAAAATAAGATGAAATTGAAATAAGAACACCAGGAGTACAGTTTAGAATTGTTTTTGTTCTGCTGTTCTAGCATCCTTAGAGGAACAACACATGTTTCATTTTATCATGTTAACCAATACATTACTGTACCTATTCCTCGCAACCTAATTAAATGAGGGATAGAAATTCACGAAACTGATCTTAGTATGATACTTATATTAAGTTGAACCTTTCTTTGTTTAGTAGGTTTAATGAAGTTTTATAATTTCTACCAAGGTATGATCATCTAAGGTATCTAACTTTCATGTCTTCTCTTTAGTCAAATTGTAGCTAGAACATAGTTCTATATATATATATTGTATTATAATTGAAGCTTGGTTCAATAGTTCACAGATGAGGCATATCAAGATGCTAAAAGAACAGTTTTCACTGACGGTTCCTTTTAATTGATTATCTTACAGAAATAAAAGGCTAGATGAAATAATGAAGACTTTTCACAAAAAAACTCAATTCAAAGATATGTAATTTTAACTAATTAATATATTTTTTACTTTTATTCGAGCTCAAGACTTTCCTTTATCATGGCGAAATGAGGGCCTCAATATAAACTGGCACATTTGGTAAACTTGCACCGTCATCTGTGATTTTACTGAGCAACACTTACGTCTGAGTAAATATTATCTTGGGTAATGCAAAATATTATCATGAATCTAAATTGTTTCATAATTTAACTACCATTAGAAGCATTTATATAATTATACCAAGTATAGTTAAATGGCATTTACAATTCATGTACCAATGGAATTACTTAAACTATTTATTCATGAGAAATAAAAAAAAAACATTTTAAAATAAAAAAAACTTTAAAAAAACCTTAAAATAGCCCGTACATTGCTCGGATAAAAACTAGTTTAATATAAAATTTCATCCATATTTACCACGTCCACCTTAAATTAAATATAATTTACTATTTACAAGATTTATTTCATGCACTTCCAAATAAATACAAACACTCACATAGCTCAAAACACAGCGTAAACCACCGGCCATTAAAAATCTATTTCTTTCGAAGAATCCAAAAAACATCAACAAAGAGAATCATGGAGAAAATCCGACACAGGAATATTCTGACAAACGGCATAAACATCCACGTGGCGGAGATTGGCGATGGCCCCGCCGTCCTCTTCCTCCACGGCTTCCCGGAGCTCTGGTACTCGTGGCGCCACCAGATGCTCTCCCTTGCTTCTAGGGGATTCCGTGCTATAGCCCCCGACCTCCGCGGCTTCGGTGACTCCGACGCGCCGCCGTCCCCCGCCAGCTACACCGTTTTCCACGTCATCGGCGATTTGGTGGGCGTGTTGGATGCTCTGGGACTAGATCGGGTTTTTTTGGTGGGCCACGATTGGGGAGCTTCCATTGCCTGGTATTTTTGCCTGCTTCAACCGCATAGAATTAGGGCTCTGGTTAATACGAGCGTCGTATTTAAGTCGCGGAATCCGAGGAGGAAACCTCTGGAATCGTTGAGGGCGATTCTCGGCGACGATTTTTATATCTGCAGATTTCAGGTAATGGATATTGATTTCGTTGGCTCAATTTTTGGGGGTTTAATTTTTAGTTGATGATTGTTGGAGTTCATTTATTTAGTGTAATTTGAATCGCGTTTCTTTGGTGAGGAAAGCCATTTTTGTTGTTGGAAATGATGACCAACTGAATGAGAAATTGAGAGTCAAAGAATTACGTAAGAAATTCCACTGATTGGGAAAATCCTGATGTTCTTCACTTGACAAGTGACAAGTCATGTCTGAGGTCGGCGAACTAATCTCATATATGAGTTTTTTTTTTTTTTTAATTTGCAAATTGCTATTTTACAAGGAACTTTGGAAATTTTAGTCGTTTTAGGAGGTGTTTGTAAGTGATTGTGTGTTTTTAATAATGAGGGAGTCTTGTGTAGGGAATGGATCCAGCACTCGTACAAAGGAGCGAAATATTTCATTCATGCTTGTATGAGACGGTCTCGTACATGAAACGAATCTCCACCTTGATATTTGGGTCATTTATCCCTTCAAAACATCATAGAATTGGGTCTCCATTATATGGATAATATGGTAGAGTAAATGAGTTCCCACAATATCGTAGGAGTTTTGGCCTCAAAGATTTGATTAAAATTGATTTATGTAGGAAAATGAAAAGGGCCCGTAGTACACATGGAGATCGAAACAGAGCATAAGGAGTTTCAAATTAACTTTCTATTAAAAGAGGATCATTTGGAAACTAAATGTGTGAGAAATAACACTAGTTATTCTTGGTTTCATTGGATTTTGAAAGATTTTTTCATGTGGTTGATTATATTATCATTTATCAATGTAGGAGCCCGGAGAGGCTGAGGAAGAGTTTGCTCGTGTTGACACAGAAAGATTGATCAAGAAATTCTTAACATCGAGTTATCCAGCTCTTCTTCGGGTCCCAAAGGACGTTCCATTTGGGGGCTCGCCTCAAAAACCAATAAAAATGCCGTCTTGGTTATCAAAAGAGGATGTTCAATACTATGCTACCAAGTATAGTAAGACAGGCTTTACTGGTGGATTGAATTACTATCGTGCAATGGACTTGTAAGACTCATAATGCTAATTGCCTCATTCAACTCTTTTTTAGCTTTTCTTGATTTAATTTAAGTATTCTTTTTGGAACATATGGCTATTTCACATTCGAAATTATTTCACTAATGTTATCAACGAACACTTCATATCATGTCCAGATGCGTAATCAAGTATCATGATCTATAGAATCGAGAGGTTTACTAAACAAATTTTCAGTTCTTAGCTTTTCTTGATTTGTGTAGGAGTGTACTTTTCTCTTTAAAAAGCAATTTTCAACTCCATTCTATGAACATGGTTTTTTCTTTTGTATTTAAAGTTTTTATCATTAATATTATACATCATATCATGTTCAAATACTTCACTTCATGCATGTAGAACATAGGTTTTTTCTTTTAAAAAAAAGGGTCATAATGTAATCATGTATTGTAAAAATATTATGTAAGTCAGTTTTACCGTTCAATTTGTTTGTATTTTGTGTATATATTTTTAAACAGTAAGTTGTTTCACAATTTTGATAGTATTATTTGTTTTAATATAGAATGATATCTGCGAACTAATTGTAGGATAAAACTCTTCTATTAAAGACCAGCTCTTACGAGTTATATGCATGAAACGATTTACGCCTAACCTCGTTTAGTTGATGCAGAAACTGGGAGCTCACAGCTCCATGGACGGATTCACAGATAGAAGTTCCGGTGAAGTTCATTGTTGGAGATCTTGATCTCAATTACAATAACCCAGGTGTTAAGGAATATATACACAATGGGGGCTTCAAGCGAAAGGTGCCATTTTTGCAAGAGTTGATCATCATGGAAGGAGTCTCTCACTTTCTCCACGAAGAAAAACCCGACGAGATCAGTGATCATATCTTCGATTTCATTACGAGATTTTGATTCGTTTCACATGAATTCAGGTAAGAGTCCTTTAAAATGGAGCATCTCTTAAAAAATAGCGAGCATCAGCTACAGTCATCCTCCATTTTTGAATTACACAAATGACATTACCTATTGTTTTTCAAGTTTACTATTTTCTGAGATGATGACTCGATAGAAAATGTACTTAAATTACATAAAATAAATGCCGAAACAAGTTATGCCATTTTCTTGAATATGAATACTGAAATTATTCATTTTCGTTTATTTTTGTTCCCCCCTTCTTTATGTTTTTTCAAAAAATTTAGTTGAGGAAATTAATTTATAAATATATTAATTAAAATTTCAATTAGTTAAATATATCAACTTTATTTACAATTGAAGATAAAATAGGAAACCTAATAATATAGAGTATTATTGTTGCAGAAAATTTTAGATATAGAGAATGAAATCCATATTGTTGGAGATAGTTGTCTCGCGACTCTAGGTTATGGTCTCAAGTACATGACTTGTGTCTGTTAAATAACTTAGATTAGTTAAGACTTATATGATTATTGATTAGAGACGAATTTAGGATATTGCTCCTAGAAGGTGAATTTATATCTTCATTTTTGCAATTGAGAGGGTGAAGATGAACTATAGGAAAGCATATAGGAGTATATTCATTTTCAAATATATTTAGTGATTTTTATTTTATAAATTCTAAATTTTAAAGAGACTGAACTGAGAATTTTTTTTTGTAAGGGACTAAGATATGTTATTATTGTTCTTTATTGCAATTATACTTGTCTGTAGTTTTTACTGATATTTGGGCCGGTCCGACCTGCCTAAGATTTGAGCTTGACTGACTGTTTTGGCCTGACAGTTTGCAGGCAGTCCATTTGCCTTGGTAACTAGTTGAATAAATTGTTTTGAAAGTTAATTAATTGATTAAGCATCATATTTGTATATTAGACTGTTAGGTCTACAACTAATTTGAGAGCCCTCCTTCGCCATCTTCTTTAGGTTTTTTTTCTTTTTTCTTATCTTTTCAGATGGGTTCAAATTGTAATTTCAAATTAGAAATCTCTTGGATGAGTTTTGTATGTCTAGTGAAGCGATGAATTGTTTTTAATTCTATTAGGGCTCTATTTATTTGTTATTGTATGAATAATGATCATTATTTTTATTTAAATTTGTGTTCGAACTTGTGGTCTTTATTTTATTTTATATTGTTGTTGTTTTACTTGTGGATTGTAAAAGTATGACAAGTTATGCATCAATATATGTAGTATTTATAATGCAATAATTTAAATTTATTACTAAAAAATGGGATGGGCTGGCCCATTAGCCAGAGCTAGGATTAATTTTTATAGATTCGATATGCAAACAGTCCAACCCGTGAATATGACTTGATCCACCGGGCCTGACTGAGTTAGTCCGTTTGCCAGCTCTAATAGGAAGGTCATCGCTCCTCTTCTGCCCCCAACCCCCACCCCCGTCGTGTTGACTTTGTCTGATGTTAATGTAAATTATGTTGGTTTTAAGACACGACGTAGGCAACAACGACAACCACCAGACTTTGATGGTTGTCGAGCCATAGGGAGAATTCGTTACAAGAATCTTAAATAATAGACTCGAATAATTTTTGTAACCTTAGAGTTTTTGTCAGTGATGGTGAGAAAAACCTCTTAATCCACTCACAAGACCGAATGCAATTGTGTATACACTCTTAAAAATGATACTCTCTTTGTTCAAGAATTTTCATTTTTCTTTTCAGGTTCTCTTATACTCCCTCCGTCCCGGAGCTACTTGCAAGGGGTGGAGTGCACACAAATTAAGGAAAAAAAGGAATAAAGTAAAAAAAGTAGTGTTTTGAGGGTTAATTTGGTAAAATTTTATGTAAAAAGTAAAGAAGTTAGTTGGATTGAGTGTAATGTGGGCCCAAAAAGTGAAAAAGTAGTGGCATTTTGTGTAAATATGTAGATATTGTGAGGGTGAAGTTTATAAAAGGGTTTCCATTTTTGGCCTTGCAAGTTCTTCTGGGACGTCCCGAAAAGGAAAACCTGCAAGTTCCTCTGGGACGGAGGGAGTAATAAGTTTTTCTTTCTATAAATAACAAAAACAACACTCTATATATTAATAAATATTTTAAAAAAAAATAATTATTTTTACTTTTTAATATTCATTTTTTTACATAAAAGTCAGCATATGGTCCATTATATATCAATAAATGAATATATAATTTTTAGTAAAAAATTGTGAAAATTTTATTTTGGGACAAAAGGGAGTAGTATATTACACCCTTAAATAAGTCTTTTTTTTTTTTTTGAATAATTTGGAATAAACTCTATATAATAATAAAAATCAACTTTATATTAGTTAAAATTACACTTGGGGAATAAATTCCTCAATTTTTTTTTTTTTTCTGTTGGGAGGGAAAGAAGGACTGGCACACAAAAGTGGTAGGAATTGTATTAGTAGAACACTCAAAACCAAAGCCCTACACTTACTTAAAAATCACCTTTAAAACTTAAAATTAATTTCCTTGTTCCTCTTTTCCTCTTTTCCTTGCCATGAAATAATTCAAGTCTTTCTATTAAATTATAGGAAAGATGAATATAATTTTTGAAAGAAAAAAAGAGAGAATAATATTAATAAAGAGTAACACTTGCGTAAAAAATTCTATCGTAAAAATCTTACTAAAAAGAAGAAAAAAAACAGTGCTACCTTTGATTGGGGATCATCCATATTTTGTTGATGGCTTAATAACCATATGTTGATGGTCTCCACGACGTGTCCACTAATAACTTAATAGTTATATTTCGCTGAAGAGCTACTCCTTAAGCTTCTGCATGCAAAATGAGAATATATAAGACACGAGTATAATGCTCCTTAAGCGACAATTTCATCACTTCTTAATTTCAATTTAATCCAATTAACTAAGGTCTCTCCTTAAGCTTCTTTAGTCTGGCGGAAATAATGCTCGAATGGAGCAGCAACACACATTTACTTTAATTGTAGCACATATTTACTTTAATTGTATTACGAATTTGCTCCTCAATTTGTGTTACTGTATGGACAAATGTGTGTTACTTTAAGGACAAAATGAGTTTTTATAAGAATAAATATATATTTCTTATTTATTTATCATCCCCTTAAAATCTAGGTATATTGAATCAAATAGTAATACACATTTTACTTTTATATGTGTTATTATATAATTATTTCTATAAAAATAAATAATATATTTATGAAAAACTAATATTTATTCTTATAGTAACACAGATTTACTCTTTATATTATATAAAAATGTTTATTATATAAAAATAAATGAATATATGTAAAAAAAATAATATTTTATATAATAGTAACATACATTTGCTCAAATTGTAACACACATTTTCTCCTCAATTTGTGTTACTATATTGGCAAATGTGTGTTACTTTAAGGACAAAATGATTTTTTAAAGAATAAATATATATTTCTTATTTATTCATCATCCCCTTAAAATCTAGGTATATTGAATCATTTAGTAGTACACTTTTTACTATTTTATATGTGTATTTATATGAAAAATAATTATTTCTATAAAAATAAATAATATACTTGTGAAAACTAATATTTATTCTTGTAGTTACACAAATTTTACTCTTTATATTATATAAAAATATTTATTTTATAAAAATAAATGAATATATGTGAAAAGAATAACATTTTATATGATAGTAACATATATTTGCTTTAATTGTAACACACATTTACTCCTTATTTTGTATTACTATATGGGCAAATGTGTGTTACTATATATGATGCATGTTACTGTAAGGATAAAATATAATTTTATAAAAATAAATAAATATATGTAAAATAACAACATTTAGTATAGATAGTAATACACATTTTGTCTTATAATAACATACGTTTGTTTATATTATAATACAAAATTAAGATCAAATTTATAGCTTTATTAAAAAAAAACTTAAGAAATAAACTTAAATAAAAAAAAAAGCATTACATTACTATATATGTATTGACTTCTGTTAATTAAGATAGATGAATGCATGATTACTTTTGCATTAAATAAAAGGGCATTACCGCATAACTAACATGCATGGTTACTTCTTCTATAGCATTACCGCCTATGTTATCGCATATCTATTGCGAAAGTCACGTGAAATAATGAAAAGGATAAGATATTTTTAAAACTTATTTTTAGAAATTTTTACTAATTTTGTCATTAATAAGAGTAAAATTGAAGTAATCAAGGAAAAATATAATTAAAAATGAAATATATTTATATATATATATTCATTCATTCTTCTTCACTCATATTAGAACAAAAGGTAACAAACCAGAATCCTATCATCTCTCTTTCCTATTCCCATCTAATGAATATCACCGTACATATAACAAAAGATAAAAATCCCAACTCAAATACATGTTAAAAAGTTATACTAATTTTTTTTTTAAATATACTTTTTTAATAATAACATGTTTAATTTTTAGTAGTTGTTAATGTAACTATTTAAAAAACACACTTTTCTATCCCGATCTAATGAATATCACCATACATGTATGTCTTTTCAACTCTACCCATCTTTGCTTGAGTTGGGGGTCATGTTCACACACACATATTTTTGGCATTTTCGAATGGCAAGTCTTGACAATGAGATCTCTTTATTCTTTCCTTGTATGCTTTTTGCACACGATACTTCATCAGACTTTATCTCGACTTCTACGCAGTGTGTGAATCTTGAACAGAAGACCAAAATCACTAAAAAAAATAGGATAAAAATATTAAAATTTTAATTTTGCCTTTTTTTCAATTAACACTATTATATCCATGGGAAAGTATTATGTGCGTAATATACACGGAAAATAGAATATGTGTGTATCAATTTTGACTTGATTCGAATTATGATTCAATCCGAACTGTCCATTTTTGACAATTTGAATTTGGTCAAATTGTTACACACAGATCCTAATTTCATGTGTATTATATACATAATACCCACTCTATATCCATAGCTGTTTGAGAAATTGAAGATTATGTTTGTCAATTTTAGTTTGAAATTGAGAATAAATTAGTAAATTTAAATTTGAGACTAGATAATCTGATGTAATAGTTTGAATCAAGTAATTATTTTCTTGTAAAATTAAATTGAATTTAGACATCTGGTCATAATTTAATAATAAGTTGAAGTCCTATAAATAAAAAGTAATATTACGACTTAATCCACCGTAATCCTAAAAATAAAAACACCCCTGAAAGCATTATATTAATATTTTGAATCCATTAAGCATATAACCATATATTTGATTCGAAATAAAAAATATTGGTTCGAATCAATAAAGAAAGTTTGACCGTCTATAATTATTTCTTTAAAAAATTTGTTTTACCCACCCCAAATATAAATAACTTTTTTTATTCATTTTTAATTTCAAATAATCTTTTTTACATATATGACCCATAAATATCATCTAGTTGTTCTACACAACTCTACCCTACCTTATCCTACCCTACCCCACCTTCATCCCACCCACCCCATTTGATATTTATATTATTTACTATTATTAAACATTATATAACAATAAATAATACAATAAAGTTATAAAATGTATAATTTTAATAAATTAACTAATTATAATATTTTTATCATATTAATTAATTATAATATTTTTATCATATATATGTGATTATTTGAATTTTTATTTAGACTATTTTAATGTATATTACATATTAATTAATATTTTAATATAAAAGTAAAATTTTAATGCAAATTAATGAATACTATAGTTTTTTAAAGTATATAAAAATATTTAATTTGTGATGTTTGAAAATATATGGATTAAAATTTAATTAACACAAGAGCATTATCCACATTAAAATTAGACCAAAATTTAAAATTTCTACCGAATTGTCTTCATAAAAATTTAATTATAAACTTTAATTTTTATCAATAGCGTATCGAATCAATGATTAATTAATAATTTTTTTCATTGAAAAATACTAATTAAAAAACATAAAGTATTCGAAATAGATTAAAACAACATATGAATGATGAAGTAAAAAACAAGATGATTAGCTGATTCCATATTGTTTCTTCTACTTATTCACCTGCACAAATTAATTAAATATTATTAATTGATAAAATTATTGAATTATAGATAAATAAAGTTCAATTATATATTGAATCATTTATACTCTAATATTTATAGTTCTTATATTATGAAGTGGGTATAATTTTTTTTTAAAAGTTAAATGTGTGTTGAATGATTTTACTAATTGTAATGTTATGTGGCTAATTAATCTA
>JAPKLY010000101.1:381921-465407 GCA_026898435.1 Prunella vulgaris
TCTAATATATATATATATATATATATATATATATATATATATAATTTAATAATTTTATTTATTATACTTTCTATTTAATTACTACAACTAATTCTTTACACCACTAATATCCAAATAATGTATACAAGACATTTATTCTACTAGAGTCTCAAATAATTAAAACTAAGATTATATCATTAATAAACAAATAAAGACATATACCAATTCAATAAATAATTTAACATTCAAAAGTAGATTAATAATTAACACAACATCACAAATAACATATGAATAATATAAAATGTACTCAAATAATAAATATCATGATAATAAATTAAAGTTCATATCCTTCAATACTATTGTCTCAATAATTAATCTAATAAATAAACATATTTGCATAAATAACATAAAGGAACTAGTGTAGCGATTTCATTTCCAATATTTGTAAATCAATAATTATTTCAATAAAATCTAAATAAATTATACTTGACTTCTTCATTACTAGACATGTAGAAGCATACAAATAATTCAAAATTTAAAACAAGATAGATAACACAAAATTACAAATAACACATGAATAATATAAAATGTTCTCAAATAATAAATAACATAATAATAATTAAAGTCCACCTAACGCATGAAATATTTTCAAGCAATTATAAATTAACACATAAGTAATTTAAATGCAAATAAAGCATGTGATATATATAAGCAACTAGCATATAAATAAATAAAATGCATGTAACACATAAAGTATATTAGTCAATGAGTAGTGAGAGACTCGGGTATCACAATTCACAATATTTACTTATTTTTATAGAAATAATTATTTTTTTATATAATAACATATGTATTACATAAAACAATAAACTTAAATTTAAAGGGATGATAAATAAATTAAGAAACACATATTTATTCTCATAAAAATATATGTTACTAATATAGTAACACACATTTATCCATATAGTAACACAAACTGAAGAGCAAATATGTATTACTATTAGAACAAATGTGTGTTACTATCTTATAAAATATTATTATTTTACATGTATTTATTTATTTTTATAGAATAAATAATTTTTTACATAATGTAAGAGCAAAATGTATGTTACTATATGAACAAATATTGATTATTCACAATATTTACTTATTTTTATAGAAATAATTATTTTTTTCATACAATAACATATGTTTTACATGAAACAATAAACTTAGATTTAAAGGGATGATAAATAAATTAAGAAACACATATTTATTCTCATAAAAATATATTTTACCAATATAGTAACACACATTTATCCATATAGTAACAGAAACTGAAGAGCAAATATGTGTTACTATTAGAGCAAATATGTGTTACTATCTTATGAAATATTGTTATTTTACATACATTTATTTATTTTTATAGAATAAATAATTTTTCACATAATATAAGAGCAAAATGTATGTTACTATAGGAACAAATATTGATTATTCAAAGATATTTATTTATTTTTATAGAAATAATTATTTTTTTATATAATAACATATGTATTACATGAAACAATAAACCTATATTTAAAGGGATGATAAATAAATTAAGAAATACATATTTATTTTCATAAAAATATATTTTTTCCATATAGTAATATACACTTGCCAATATAGTAACACAAACAGGGAGATAAATATGTGCTACTATTAGAACAAATGTGTGTTACTATTTTTTAAAATGTTATTTTACATAAATTATTTGTTTTTATAGAATAAATAAATTTTCACATAATACAAGAACAAAATTTGTATTACTATAAGAACAAATATTGATTATTCACAAATATTTATTTATTTTTATTTAAATAACTATTTTTTTCATACAATAATATATGTATTATATGAAACAATGTACCTACATTTAAATGGATGATGAATAAATTATGAAACACATATTTATTCTCATAAAAATATATTTTATCCTTATAGTAACACATATTTGCCCATATTGTAACATAAATTGGGAGACAAATGTGTGTTACTATTAGAACAAATATGTTATACTATAAAATTTAATATGTGTTATTGTAAGATTAAATGTATATTACTATATATATAAATATTTATTTGTAATATAATACTATTAAATATATATTTTTAATCAATATAATTAAAAAAAATTAAAATATACAGGTATGTATGGAGAGTATGTGTGTTGGGGGGGGGGGTGTGTGTGTGTGTGTGTTAAGGCAACTGGCGTGAGTTTTTTGGGGTGGGTGGGTGGGTGGGGGCCTGGGGGTGTGGGAGGGAATTAGAATGTAGGTTGTTCGCGCGCGTGAGTTTGAAGAGTGAGGAAGTGCGCGTGGACTATCTTTTTTTGTTTTACTATATTTAGTAATTTCTACGGTAGAAATTTCTACTCAAGTGTTGCTCTATTTTGTGGTATTCTCACTTGATTGTATGTCAAACAATTAAATTAGAATAGCAAATATAGAATTAATGAAAATAGTTTTACCATATAATTGTCCTTTTGGTTTAAATTAAAGAAAGTTTGACCATAAAATCTGATTATACCAATTGTAAATATAGTAATAAATATTAACTACATACATATTATCTAAATATTTCCATATCAAATTAATTTTTTTCCTAATCAAACGTTTAGTCAAAAACGTGAGTTACTACTCCCTCTGTTCCAAGATAAACTTTACACTTTCCTTATATGAACGTCCCAACTCTTTCTTCACACCCCAAAAAAGGAAACAACTCACACTCACAAAAGTCAATAAAGTACACTTTTTTATATTTTATTATTTAACTTCACACTCACATACTTCACTTTTTCTTAATATGCGTAAAACTCCACCTATGAAGAAAATATTGGGACGGAGAGAGTACAATATTAAGGGGATTGATTCTGAGGCCCATCAGGTTGCACTCGTGGTATCGCTTCCCAAGGCAGCGACTGCCTCCCCAATCCCCTCCGTAGAAAGCAACTGTTTTTATTTTCATAAACACCTTAAAAGTCAAAACTGTTATTTTACATACGGATTTAGAAAATTATCACATATTAACAAATGAATCAAATTAAAAAATTAAATAGTTTATTTAATTCTACTCTAAATTTATATAAATATACATTTATATGCATAATTTTATATTTTAAAAAAAAAATATATATATATATATTAAAATTATAAAAGCTCACACAAAATTTATGATTCTAAATTATATTACTATTACTTCATCCTTCTCGAAATAGTCGTCACACTTTTTAAAATTTTTAGGAGAATTTTAACAAAAATGTGAAGAATATTTAGGGATATATTTCACACTTTTTTGAATTTGTAAGGAAAATTTAAAAAAAATGTGAGTACTATTCGGTAATGGACTGTGTATAATTTTAAAATATATTTAGAAAATATGATTATATATGTGTATATTTTTTCTTAAATATATAATTTTAAATTTAGAGTTATTATTGTACTTTGAATATTTTATTTTAATTTTTTAAAATGCTTCACTTGATGTTTTTTAAAATTATTTTTATTTTTATATTGTTAAATATATATTTATTTATTTATTTAAATATAATAAAATATGTGTGTATTTTTTTTTAGAAAATATAACTTTTAATTTATTATTTTTTAATTTAAACTTATTTCTGAAATACATTCAAACGTTTAATTTTTTTTTAAATTATATGTATTTTTTATTTTATATTTATAACTAATAGTTTTATTTATATTTCTAACTAGTTAATAATATGGATGATTATTGGGATGATGATGGTAAATTTATTTATCTACAACTTCTTTTGGGTAGGGGGCAAGTTTCCAAAGTTTAAATTAAAAAAAAAAAATTGCAAGGTGATTATATATTTTGCCAAAATTTAAAAATTTAGATTAAATTATAATTTGTAAAAAAGTGATAATTTATTTAACAATTTATTTGTTTCTAAACTATCGATAAATTAACTTGGATAATAGAAACAGAAAATATAAAACAAGACCAAGATTTGTGTAATATTCTATTGTATGGACTAGAAGTTGAATGTGTGTTTTCTTATATTAATGGAAAATAAAGTAATGCTAATTATAAGAGATTGATTATCCGTCTAATAACGATGATCCTCTATTTTGTGACATTAAGAGGACTATTTAATATTTATACATGCTTCCTAAGGCTAACATGGCGACACATGTCTGACGGTCTCCGTTGGCTTGCAAGGCATGATCTATCGTGTTCATGAGATCGTGGGCACTTGCTAAAATTCCTTAAACGAAAAACAGTGTGACAACTAGACAACTCTTGGAATAAGAATCTTCAGTATTGGAATAGAAGCAGTACATATCGTCCAAAATCTTTCCCATGTGCTACTGCAGCTTGTTGCTAAGTCCCCGATGCTCAGAGTAGTGCTGAGGATGCTCGATCCTGATGCTGGGAATCTCGGTGGGGGGTCTCTGACGCTCGAATATGAGCCTAAGCTCACGAGTCATGACGTAAGGACATTGGGACCATCCCTGATGGATCACACCTAATGCATATATCTGAGCTTGGGCCTCTTCTTGGGCTTTCTCGGAATTGGACCGACTCTTTCTTACTTAGGCATATTCATGCCACAACAATATATATACAAAATTTTTATATCATTTATTATCAACTTAAAATTATCTAAAAAATTATTTATATTATATACATAATTTATTTATTACTCCCTACATCTCTTTATAAGTTGCTCATAAATTTTGAGCACTAATATTAAAAAGGGTATAAAAAAATTAATATAGTAAATGTGATGTGATGGACAAAAGTGAAAAGTGATGAGAATAATGTACAAAATATTGAAAATAATAATAAAGAAGTTAATAATAGTTTTCTGAAAAGGTAAAAAAACAAATAAGCAACATATAATGAAATGGACGAAAATGACAAAATAAACAACTTATAGTGGAACGGAGAAAGTATATAATACAAAAAAATATAATTGTTTTAGAATAATTAAAAGAGAAAAGAAAAGACGCAGAAGATTGTTGACCCAGTTCGTCTGAAAGACTACGTCTGGGGGCGTACCAAGCCAGGAGAGTTATATCCAATATACTTTATGAGTGTTTCTATATTTATAGGTTACAAACTAGGGTTACAAGTCTAAAGAACAAAAGACTAAATTACCCTTCTATCAAGTACTATTGATTAAGGCACAATATTATAGTATTACTTCAACACTCCCCCTTGTGCCGAATCAAAAAGGGTAAATCTATATTGAGACTCCCCCTAAAGTCTACACCTCTCAATTGATATGTACATCTATCAAATGAGTTCAGAAATTCTACGCATTCCAATTCTTCTGACATGCTTCTCGAAAGTAGTCTTTGACAATGATTTTGTAAATAGATCAGCTGCATTGTCTTCAGAATTTACTTGAGTCACTTGGATCTTGAGCAAATCTTGTTGTTGTTTGTTATAGAAGAACTTCGGTGATATGTGCTTTGAATTGTTGCCTTTGATGTAGCCCGACTTCATTTGTTCGATACAAGCAGCGTTATCTTCATATATACATGTTGGCTCTTCAGTGGTAGACATCATGCCACTACATCCTCGAATATGTGTGATGATAGATCTTAACCAAATACATTCACGAACAGCTTCGTGCAACGCGATGATTTCGGAATGGTTTGATGAGGTAGCTACCAACGTTTGCTTAGTTGATCTCCAAGATATAGCTGTGTTCCCCATAGTAAACACATAGCCAGTTTGAGAACGACCTTTGTGTGGATCAGAGAGGTAACCAGCATCGGCAAAGCCAATTAATACATTCTTTGGTGTATCAATATAGGAGGTAGTTTCAACATTTTCTTTAGGAGTTACAATTCCATTTGTTTTCTCCTTTTTCTCTCCGTAAGGGAAGAACAAGCCCATGTCAATGGTTCCTTTAAGATATCGAAATATATTCTTAACACCATTCCAATGACGTTGTGTTGGTCCTGAGCTAAATCTAGCTAACAAATTCACTGAGAAAGCAATATCTGGCCGAGTACATTGAGCTAGGTACAATAAAGCGCCTATTGCATTTAAGTATGGAATTTCAGCTCCCAATAGGTCTTCGTCATCTTCTTTTGGACGAAACGGATCTTTCTTTAAATCCAAACTTCGGCCGATCATGGGAGTGCTAACAGGATGCACTTTGTCCATGTTAAATCGCCTGAGCATCTTTTGGACATAGGCAGACTAGTGGATAAGAATTCTACAAGCTCGATGTTCTAGTTCAATGCCTATACAAAATCGAGTTTTCCCAAGATCTTTCATTTCAAATTCGGATTTCAAGTAGCTTGTGGTTTCCCTTATTTCATTAAGAGTACCTATTATGTTCATGTCATCAACATAAACTGCTACGATTGCAAATCCGGAACTTGTTTTCTTTATAAACACGCAGGGGCATTGTTCATTATTTTTGTAACCTTTTCCAATCAAGTAGTCACTTAGACGGGTATACCACATCCGTCCAGATTGTTTTAATCCATAAAGTGAGCATTTCAATCTGATTGCAAACGCACTCCGTGGTTTAGAGTCACTTGACTTGGGTAATGGAAGGCCATCAGGCACTTTCATATATATCTCTGAATCAAGATCCCCATAGAGATATGCAGTAACCACATCCATAAGCTGCATTTCCAATCCTTCGGATGCTACTAAGCTAATTAAGTAGCGGAACGTTATAACGTCCATAACGGGAGAATATGTCTCCTCATAATCAATTCCAGGGCGTTGTGAGAAACCTTGCGCTACAAGGCGAGCTTTATATCTCAGGACCTCAATTTTCTCATTACGCTTTCTGACAAAGACCCATTTATGTCCTACAGGCTTTACACTTGGTGGGGCTAGCACTACCAGACCAAATACCTGTCTCTTTGTCAAAGAATCAAGTTCTGCCTGGATTGCATCTTTCCATTTAGGCCAATCTGCTCTCTGTTGACATTCAGCAATAGAGCGTGGTTCGATATCATCATGCTCAATAATTTCTTGAGCAATAGTAAAAGCAAATACATCATCAATTTGGGTGCAATGTCTATCAATTAACTCATATGCACTCTCGTAATCCATAGAGATTTCTTTATTCTCTGGAATCATATTAAACATCGGAGCGTCCTCCAGTAATGATTCTTGGACATAACTATAATCAGAGATAATCTCGTGAGATGGATTCTCGACATTGATGATTAATTAATTAGGTTGTGCCACACCTCCCTTTTTCTTTCTAGGATGGGTGTCAATCGAACCAGGTGGCCTCCCCCTTTTCCTTTTGGGAGCCACAGCCTCAACCATACTTCCACCGGGTATGATTGCAACACTTTTTTCTGTAGTGTTGTGCCCCTTATTGGGGATTTCTAACCTTGCAGGCACATTTGCAGCCGGTATGTGTGACCTTGTCACTTTAGCAATATCAGTGAACGCATCAGGCATCGAATCTGCTACATTTTGAAGATCAATCATTCTTTTAACTTCACTTTCACATTGTGGAGTTCGGGGATCAAAATGAGACAAAGTTGGGACAGACCTAGATAATTCCTGTCGTTCCCTTAGAAAATCCTTTTTCTTATCTCCCCCTAACGACGGGAAGACGATCTCATTAAAGTGACAATCCACGAATCTAGCGGTGAATAGGTCGCCTGTCAAAGGTTCTAAGTAGCGGATAATTGTTGGAGATTCATATCCAACATAAATACCTAAACGTCTCTGAGGACCCATTTTAGTGCGCTGTGGGGGCGCAATAGGCACATATACTGCACAACCAAATATGCGTAAGTGTGAAATGTCAGGCTCATATCCAGTTACCAACTGGTACGCAGAAAATGGTTGGTCAACAGTGGGTCTGAAACGTATAAGTAAAGCTGCATGTAGTATTGCATAACCCCATGCAGAGACCGGGAGACTGGTGCGCATAACCAGTGCCCTAGCCACCATTTGTAGTCTTTTAATGGTGGCCTCTGCGAGACCATTTTGTGTATGCACATGGGGTACAGGATGCTCTACATCTATCCCTATAGACATGCAATAATCATCAAATGTCTTTGATGTAAACTCTCCAGCATTATCAAGTCTTATAGACTTGATAGGATGATCAGGATGGTGAGTCCTTAAGCGTATAATCTGTGCTAAGAGTTTTGCAAATGCAGAATTTCTTGTAGATAATAAGGCAACATGTGACCATCGTGTCGAAGCATCAACCAGAACCATAAAATACTTGAATGGTCCGCATTCTGGATGAATTGGTCCACAAATGTCACCTTGTATTCTTTGTAAGAATGGAATATTTTGTTTCGTGTCTTTAGCATAAGATGGTCTCGATGTTACTTTTGCTAAAGAACAGGCTTTGCAAAATGATTGATGTGCCTTTGAAATTTGAAATTTGGCAGATTGGGATGTTGAAGCTGCATCTGGTACGTCAGATGACAAATGTTGTGATAGGGCAACAACATGACCGACATCATACTTTACATCGGCGTTATGTCCCAATTTATTTTTTATTCTAAAGAAAGGATGTCCGTGTGAATTTTTTAAAATACGGATCATCATGTCACGACCTGGGTGTCCAAGACGATCATGCCAAAGCCTGTATATAGCACTGTCAGATAGTTCGTCATTTGTGACAGCGTACGATTCAATAATTCTAATAGTAGTGAGGTATAATCCACTGGATTTGCTCACTAATTTTTCTAATATGTATTTTCTTCCACATTCATTAGAGGTAATATATATATATTCAATTCCATTCTCACTGTGAGTTTCTAGGTGATAACCATTGGCACAGATATCTTTAAAGCTTAATAAAGTTCGATTGGCTCTTGGTGCATATAGAGCATCTTTAACTTTAATAAGTGTGCCATTTGGCATCAAGAACTGAGCAGTGCCTCGCCCTTTTACTAATTGAGATGATCCAATCATCGTAGTAACAGAGGTATTGTAAGGAATAAGCTCAATGAATAATTGCCTATTCCTTAAAATTGTGTGAGTGGTCCCACTATCAGCTAAGCATTCTATTTGTCCACGAGACATTCCTACAAGCCAATATTATAATATTATTAATTACGTTGGAATAAAATGAATTGCTTTTCACTTTGTATTTTATTTTATGTATTGTATATTACTTTACATTGTAATAATATTATGTTATCAAGCATGTAATGCAAGTAAGTTTAAATATATAAAACCAACGATAAATGAGATAAAATCTCATAACAAAATCCAACTAAAAAACAAATCATAGTCAAAGTAACTTCAAGACTAATGAAAATTGCCCAAAATAAAATAAGGCAACATGCCATAACAATGTTCTAAGAAAAAAAAAAATCATATAAATCACTCGAAATCAGGAGTGTTCAGTGATTCAGCAAGATTTTTGTTGCCATCAAAATCCGCGATTGTGAGGTTAACATCAGCTGGATGGTCTTCGCCTTCCATGTAGTGGGTCTCTTGTTCTTTACACTCCCGATACCTCTTGTAGTTGGCTGCTACCTTGTTGATTGCTTTACAGTTATTGTACCAATGTCCAGTATCTCCACACCTATAACAAGGTTCGTTACCAACTCGGTCCTTCTTGTTATGAGGGTGTTGAGATGCATTTTTCCCCTTTGTGCCACGACCAGCAGAGCTGCCAGTGGTTCCAGTACCACCTTGATGCCCTTGAGTGGGAGGGTTACCACGACCCCGGCCACGGCCTCTGCCATAGCCACCACGACCTCTACCACGTGGTGCATTGTTCTCACGTTGATAGGGGTGAGCACGCACTACTCCCTTTCCTTTGGGATTCTTTCCATGATTCTTTTGAGCAAGGTTAGCCTCAGGAATTTTCTTTGTCCCGGCAGGCCTAGTATTATTGTTCAGAAGAACCTGGTCATGTCTCTCAGCTACTTGCAACATATTAATCAGCTTGTTAAAAGTGGTAATTCTCTTGTTATCAAATTCAAGTCTATACTGATTTGCTAGTATGAGTGCTGAAGTAGGGAAGGTGGAGAGAGTCTTTTGAATCATTTCATCTTCTGTGATTTGCTTTCCACAGAAAGTAAGGCGTGCTTTAAGGCGCAACATATCCTTATTGAAATCATTTACTCTCTTATAGTCAAGTAAGCGGATTTCATTCCACTGGACTGTCAGTTCTGGAAGTAAAGTATCATGAATGTTTCCAAAACGTCCTTTGAGAGCATCCCACAGTTCTTTGGGTGTTTTCAATTGAAGGTACTCCCAGCAGAGGCTAGGGTCAATATGTCGCCTCAGAAACATAAGGGCAGTGGCTTTAACCTTGTCAGACGGCTCTTCGTCATCTGGGTCATCAGATGGTTCGATAGTGGAAAGGTAGTCCTTCCCTAAGAAGGTCGTTTCCACATCGGAAACCCAACGGTGGTACTCAAGTCCTTCTGAGTCCAATATTTCAAATTCAGGTCGAGTTGGTTCAGTCATCTGTTTGAACAAACAATGAATGGACATATTAATACTGTAAGCATAGCAATATCTTGTAATAAATTACTTTTTATTTCAAATATAATAGTTTTGAGTTAGATTGTGAGACCATGGGTCATATATTTTTTTTTTCGATGCTTTGTGAAAATACTTTATCACAATTATTTATTACATGTTATTATTCATGAATATTCTTTATCATGAACATATAAGATATAAATAAATAGTTTACTAAATAAAAAAAAAATAATAGTATTATGTAATTAATAATCACATAAAAAAAAATTTATCCATATAAAAATTCCACTATTCACAACAAATATTTATAAACAAAATAAACCTAATAAAATTGAATTAATTAGGTTGAAGCCCATTAATACAACTAAACAAATGGCCCATGCATTAATAACTCAAGGCCCAACATAAAATGGCCCGTTTGCCGCTGTCGGTTTCCAATTTTCAGATGGTATTGTCAACATTATAAACGCAATCAGTTCAGATACGTGCGAGAAAATCGCGATTCAGTAGATCACGACTAGGTATGGAGGACGTCGTCGTCGCGTAACCGCCGTTCATCAAGGGCGGATTTCTCGCATTGCCGTCGCTGACGTAACCGGCGTCGCATCGCCGTACGTACAGCGCAGGTGCCATCGCGCGCCGTTGCGACAGAGGCGCCGCCGGCTGTCGGTCGAGGCCATTTCTTGGGCCATCGCACCGTTGTGCGCATCCCGCCGCTGCCGAACGTCGGCAAAACGGTAGGTATCGATGATTGGTTTTGGTTTTGGTTTCAGAACACTGATATTGGAAAAACAGGGTTTTGGTTTTGGTTTCAGAAAATCGAACAAGGAATTCGAACACCAGGAAAAAAAAATTGTTTCCAAAAAATTTTTTTGATCTGTAACACCAGGAAATTTTTTTTTTTCCTGAAAAATCGAACAAGGAATTTTGATTTTTGATTGAAAAAGTATTTTTGATTCTGATTTTGAAATCGATTTCTGGGTTTCGAAATGCTGATTGTTTTTGAAGAAACAGGGTTTCAAAAAAAAAATTGTTTTCGTTTTGGTTGATTTTAAAAAAAAAGAGTAACCAATTTTGAAAAAAAATGAAACGCAGTGTTTCAGATTTGGGGTTTCAGAAAAAGACGATTGTATCAGTTCATGGCCCAGATTTTGTAGACATTGAAAAACCTGGTTTCTAAAAATTATAGGTTTCTGAATCGATTTTTTTTTTTTATCTGAATCGATCAAAAATATGCTTAGAAAAACCATTTCGGTAAAATATGGGTTCTGGAAATTGGGGGTTTTCGACTTCAATAAGTACTGGGTTTGAGTCGAAGAATTTCTGGATTTGAAGATTTGTATTACTGGATTTTGATTAGGGTTTTGTTATATATGCAGTCCATACACACATAGCGACATATTCGATTTCATACATGAAATGAGCAGAAACAATTCCAAAAAAAAATCATGTCGCATACAGTGATCTCAGATGTGTACAAGTTGTAAACATATCATGGAAACAGATGTGAATAGCATATTGATATACGCATGTATATACATACAAATCATACAGAGGCATAGAATCATATATAGAACATATGCAGAACAAAATCCGTGGATTAAAATTTAAGGAACATATGTGTGAATCAGAACAGTGACCATACGAGGTTATGAGAATAAAAAAATACAGTTTGCAGAAATACACATACAAACAAAAAGGGTCATAACAGCATATACGTAAATTCACACATTCTGCAGGATAGGCATGAATTTAATAATTTTCCAGATTAATATAATGACGAAACTTACGGTTTCAGCAATTAATTAAAATAATCCAAAATTCGATTTGATCCAGAAAATAGCTGGAGCAATCCTCTCGTAAATCCTTATTGCTCGGATGGCTAGAACTCGTGCTGATAACGTGTTTTAGAATAATTAAAAGTGAAAAGAAAAGACGCAGAAGATTGTTGACCCAGTTCGTCTGAAAGACTACGTCTGGGGGCGTACCAAGCCAGGAGAGTTATATCCAATATACTTTATGAGTGTTTCTATATTTATAGGTTACAAACTAGGGTTACAAGTCTAAAGAACAAAAGACTAAATTACCCTTCTATCAAGTACTATTGATTAAGGCACAATATTATAGTATTACTTCAACAAATCAATATATAATTATTAAATCATTACTCCCACTAACTAATAAAAAATAAAATATTTCTCTTACATTAAGATCACTAAAAATTATTAATTTAGTATAAAATTTCATTCATATTTACCACGTCCACCTTAAATTAAATATAATTTACTATTTACCAAATTTTTTTCATCTACTCCCACATAAAAACAAACATTAACATAGCTCAAAACCCAGCGTAAACCACCGGCCATTATAAATCAATTTCTTTCGAAGAATCCAAAAAACAGTAACAAAGAGAATCATGGAGAAAATCCGACACTGGAATATCCTAACAAACGGCATAAACATCCACGTGGCGGAGATCGGCGATGGCCCCGCCGTCCTCTTCCTCCACGGCTTCCCTGAGCTCTGGTACTCGTGGCGCCACCAGATGCTCTCCCTTGCTTCTAGGGGATTCCGTGCTATAGCCCCCGACCTCCGCGGCTTCGGCGACTCCGACGCGCCACCGTCCCCCGCCAGCTACACCGTTTTCCACGTCACCGGCGATTTGGTGGGCGTGTTGGATGCTCTGGGACTGGATCGGGTTTTTTTGGTGGGCCACGATTGGGGAGCTGCCATTGCCTGGTATTTTTGCCTGCTTCAACCGCGTAGGATTAGGGCTCTGGTTAACACGAGCGTCGTATTTCAGCCGCGGAATCCGAGGAGGAAACCTCTGGAATCGTTGAGGGCGATTCTCGGAGACGATTATTATATCTGCAGATTTCAGGTAATTGATATTGATTTCGTTGGCTCAATTTTTGGGGGTTTAATTTTTAGTTGATGATTGTTGGAGTTCATTTATTTAGTGTAATTTCAATCGAGTTTCTTTGGTGAGGAAAGCCATTTTTGTTGTTGGAAATGATGACTGACTGAATGAGAAATTGAGAGTCAAAGAATTACGTAAGAAATTCCATTGATTGGGAAAATCCTTATGTTCTTCACTTGACGAGTGTCAAGTCATGTGTGAGGTCCGCGAACTAATCTCATGTATATATATATATATTTTTATTTGCAAATTGCTATTTTACTTGGAAATTTTAGTCGTTTTAGGAAGTGTTTGTAAGTGATTGTGTGTTTTTAAGAATGAGGGAGTCTTGTGTAGGGAACATTCGTACCAAAAGAGCGAAATATGTCATAAAGTAGCCCCTCCTCCCCTCAAATCCATTCATGCTTGTATGAGACGGTCTCGTACATGAAACAAATCTCCGCCTTGATATTTGGGTCATTTATACCTTCAAAACATCATAGAATTGGTTTCCATTATATGGATAATATGGTAGAGTAAATAAGATCCCACAATATGGTACGAGTTTTGGCCTCAAAGATTTAATTAAAATTGATCTATGTAGGAAAATGAAAAGGGCCCGTAGTACACATGGAGATCGAAACAGAGCATGAGGAGTTTCAAATTAACTTTCTATTAAAAGAGGATCATTTGGAAACTAAATGTTTGAGAAATGTCTCTGGATATTCTTGATTTCGTTGGATTTTGAAAGATTTTTTCATAGACTATCATTTATCAATGTAGGAGCCTGGAGAGGCTGAGGAAGAGTTTGCTCGGGTTGACACAGCAAGATTGATCAAGAAATTCTTAACATCGAGGAATCCAGTTCCTCTTCGGGTCCCAAAAAACGTTCCATTTGGGGGCTCGCCTCAAAAACCAATAAAAATGCCGTCTTGGTTATCAGAAGAGGATGTTCAATACTATGCTACCAAGTATAATAAGACAGGCTTCACTGGTGGATTGAATTACTATCGTGTAATGGACTTGTAAGACTCAATGCTAATTGCCTCATTCAACTCTTTTTTAGCTTTTCTTGATTTAATTTAAGTATTCTTTTTGGAACATATGGCTATGTCATATTCAAAATTATTTCACTAATGTTATCAACGAACACTTCATATCATGTCCAGATAGGTAATCATGTATCGTGATCTATAAAATCGAGAGGTTTACTAAACAAATTTTCAGTTCTTAGCTTTTCTTGATTTGTGTAGGAGTGTACTTTTCTCTTTAAAAAGCAATTTTCAACTCCATTCTGTGAACATGGTTTTTTCTTTTGTATTTATAGTTTTTATCATTAATATTATACATCATATCATGTTCAAATACTTCACTTCATGCATGTAGAACATAGGTTTTTGCTTTGAAAAAAAAAGGGTCACAATGTAATCATGTATAGTAAAAATATTATGTATATCAGTTTTACCGTAAAAATTTGTTTGTATTTTGTGTATATATTTTTAAACAGTAAGTTGTTTCACAATTTTGATAGTATTATTTGTTTTAATATAGAATGATATCTGCGAACTAATTGTAGGATAAAACTCTTTTATGTAAGACCAACTCTTATGAGTTATATGCATGAAATGATTTACGCCTAACCTCATCTAGTTGATGCAGAAACTGGGAGCTCACAGCTCCATGGACGGATTCACAGATTGAAGTACCGGTGAAGTTCATTGTTGGAGATCTTGATCTCACTTACAATACCCCAGGTGTTAAGGAATATATATACAATGGGGGCTTCAAGCGAAAGGTGCCATTTTTGCAAGAGTTGATCATCATGGAAGGAGTCGCTCACTTTCTCCACGAAGAAAAACCCGACGAGATCAGTGATCATATCTTCGATTTCATTAAGAGATTTTGATCCATTTCACTTGAAATTCAGGTAAGAGTCCTTTAAAATGGAGCATCTGTTAAAAAATAGCGAGCATCAGCTACAGTCATCCTCCATTTTTGGAGGATCAGTATGTAGGGTTAATTTTTTCGCTTACACAAATGACATTACCTATTGTTTTTCACGTTTACTATTTTCTGAGATGATGACTCGATAGGAAATGTGCTTAAATTACATAAAATAAATGCCGAAACAAGTGATGCCATTTTCTTGAATATGAATACTGAAATTATTCATTTTCGTTTATTTTTGTTTCCCCCTTCTTTATGTTTTTTTAAAAAATTTAGTTGAGGAAATTAATTTGTAAATATATTAATTTAAATTTCAATTAGTTAAATATGTCAACTTAATTAATAATTGAAGATAAAATAGAAAACCTAATAATATAGAGTTTTATTGTTGCAGAAGATTTTTAATATAGAGAATGAAATCCATGTTGTTGGAAATAGTTGTCTCACGACTCTAGGTTATGGTCTCAAGTACATGACTTGTATCTGTTAAATAACTTAAATTAGTTAAGACTTATATGATTATTGATTAGAGACGAATTTAGGATATTGCTCCTAGAAGGTGAATGAATATCTTCATTTTTGCAATTGAGAGGGTGAAGATGAACTATAGGAAAGCATATAGGAGTGTATACATTTTCAAATATATTTAGTGATGTTTATTTTATAAATTCTAAATTTTAAAGAGACTGAACTGAGATTTTTTTTTTTTTGGAAGGGATTGAGATATGTTATTATTGTTCATTATTGCAATTATATTTGTTTGTAGTTTTTTTACTGATATATGGGTCGGTCCGACCTGCCTGAGATTTGAGCTGGACTGAGCTTAATATATGAAGGTCCAAAACAATTAGACCGTTTTGGCCCGATAGTTTGCAGGCAGTCAATTTGGATTGGTAACTAGTTAAATAAATTGTTTTGAAAGTTAATTAATTGATTAAGCATCATATTTGTATATTAGACTATTAGGATTAGAGCTAATTTGAAAGTCCTCTTTCACCATCTTCTTCAGGCTTTTTTTCTTTCTTCTTATCTTTTCAGTCAAATTGTAATTTCAAATTAGTAATCTCTTGGATGAGTTTTGTATGCCTAATGAAGCGATGAATTGTTTTTAATTCTACTGGAGCTCTATTTATTTGTTATTGTATGAATAATGATCTTTATTTCTATTATAATTTATGTTCGAACTTGTGACTTTTATTCTATTTTATATTGTTGTTTTTGTACTTGTGGATTGTAAAAGTATGACAAGTTATGCATCATTATATGCAGTATTTATAGTACAATAATTTAAATTTATTATGGAAAAAAAAGGGTTGGGCTAGCCCATTAGCCAGAGCTAGGATTAATTTTTATAGATTCGATTTGCAAACAGTCCGACCTGTGAATATGACTTGATCCACCGGCCCTGGCTAAGCTAGTCCGTTTGCCAGCTCTAATAGGAAGGCCATCAAGACACGACGCAGGCAACAACGACAACCACCAGACTTTGATGGTTGTCGAGCCACAGGGAGAATTCGTTACAAGAATCTTAAATAATAGAATCATATAACTTTTGTAACCTTAGAGTTTTTATCAGTGGTGGTGAGAAAAACCCTCTTAATAGACTCACAAGACGGAATACAATTGTGTATAACACTAGCAAAAATGATACTCTCTTCGTTTCAGAATTATTTTTTGAATCGTCTTATAATAAGTTTTTTTTTCTATAAATAACAAACACAACACTCTATATATTAATAAATAATTTTTCAAAAATAATTAGTTTTTACTTTTCAATATTCATGATTTCAAAAAAAAGTCAGCATATGATCCATTATATATTAATAATTTTTAGTAAAAATTTATGAAAAATTTATTTTATGACGAGGGAGTAGTATATTACACCCTTAAAAGAAGTCATTTTTATTTACAGTAGAGGATGAAATGGTGGAGCTGAGAGGCTGCACAAATTATGGGAGCAGAATGAAGAAATTGAAAAGGCATCCAAAGAATTAGGAAATACAAATCAACTCTTTATAATAATCAAAATCAACTTTATATTAGTTACAATTACAGTTGGGGAATAAATTCCTCAATTTTTTTATTTTTTTTTTCTGTTGAGAGGGAAAGAAAGACTGGCACACAAAAGTGGTAGGAATTGTATTAGTAAAACACTCAAAACCAAAGCCCAACACTTACTTAAAAATCACCTTTAAAATCTTTAGGCCCAGGTTATATGCACGCACACCTTTTAATAGTGCACCCACTTTAAATTCTAATTACTTTTAAATATAAATAAAATGACATATATATCCTCACTTTTATGTGAGAATACGTGTATGATGCACCCACCATTATTTTTGTTCAGCAAAAAAAAAAAAAAACAGTTGCAAATACAAAAACATAACTCTAAAAAGTCATTGTACATTCGAAAAATTAATTATAAAAAATAACTCATTTTCAACAAATGTAAAATTCTTGGAGAAAAAATTAAACTGTAATTTTGAAAAATATTTTGGAGGAAATGAGATCAAATTTTCGAAAAATAATACAAAAAGTTTCTCAAAATTTTATAAACAAGATCCGAAATTTAAAAGGAGAGGAGAGTGAAAGAAAAAAAAAGCAAAAAATAATATATACATGCTACTTAAATCCGTGACGGAGGTGGAGGATGGAGAAAAGTAAATGAAAATTTTCTCAACGGGAGAAATTAAATGGTGGGAAGATGGTAGGCAACGTGAATAAGGAATGAGAAAGTGGAGGACAAGGAAGGAGAAAAAATGGTGAGGACAAGGAAGGAGAAAAATTGGTGGTGCAAAGTATAAAGAGGGAAGAGATAGAGAAAATTGAAAAAAAAATGGCAGCCATGTGTGTGCAGGAAGAATTGCGCGGGAAGGAGGAAGGAGAGTAGTGAAAATTTATGGTTTTTTAAGTAAGGGTATAAATGATATAACATGGTAGGTGTACTCATCATAAAATGAGTGTACTCATATTGTGTGTGTACTTTTAACAGATATGAGTGCACATAACGTGAGCAAAATCTTAAATAATTTCCTTGTTCCTCTTTTCCTCAAAAAAATTTGGACTTGAAATATCTCGAGTATGAGTAAGTCTCTTGTGCACCAATTACACGGTGTAACTCTAGTTCATTTTTAAAAAGTTAAACAATTTATAATTGAAAAGTTAAACAGTTTATTACTGAAAAATATATCTTTCATAGTTTAACTTTTCAGTAATAAACTGTTTAACTTTTCAGTTATAAACTGTTTAACTTTTTAAAAATGAACTTGAGTTGCACCGTGTAACTGGTGCATACAAGACTAATCACTCGAGTATATATGCAGTCCAGCCAAGAAGTTACTACCTCCGTCCTGCAATACTTTTGGATAGTATTTTTTAAAAAAATTGTAAGATAAAAGTTTAAAAGAATATTTTAATTCTGAGAATATATAAATTTTTATAGGATAAATTAAAAAAGAAAGTATGCAAAGTTTTGTGGAATAAGGGTAATATTATTTAGTTACTATTTTTTATTTTAAATTTTTACTGCTTTAAAAAAACATAAAATAATATATTTTAAATACTATACTACTATTTACTTTCGAATACTACTATAGAAATGAAAAAAAAAAAAAACTTTTTAGAAAGTCTCATCAATGGCAATAAGGATGTAAGCTGATTGAACTTTAGGAGAATCAAGAATCTTATTTGAGAATGGTCCATGGTCTAACTTTGACACTTGAGAAGGATTATGGCGAATAATAATTATGACATGCAAAACGATTTAAATTTTAAATGGATTTTAATTTATTGATTGTTGTATTCTGAATAAATATAGCGAGAGGTTGATGTATTAAATTGACTAATGATTAGAATATAACAAGTATTTTTAACATTCAATATTTAATGATGAACAATAACGGAAGAATTACAAATGCTAGAAAGAAGTAAATGCAAGTAAGATTTCCTATTTTTTTTTTAAAAGCAAGTGAGATTTGATGGATTTTTAGGCCGAAATTTGAAATTATAATTCAGTCATTTAAAGAACTATTTATAATGATTGTGTATAAGTTTGTGCATAGATCTCGATTTTAATTAATTTGCATGCGATTTGTCTTTATGGGCAGATCTCAAAGAATGGTTAGGCACCAAATGGATGGTATCATAAGATTACCTTACAATGTTTAATTTTCTACATAATATGATATAATATATTGTACCAAATATATGATAATTTGATTTTTTTATTCAATATGGACTGGTTCTTTTGACTTGAAGGGATATTCTTTTCATCTTCTCGATCTCTTGAATTTCACTAAAGTGGGCCGGGGTGGAGTCTTCATACTTGGTTGGATCGTGGTCCTGAGGCCTTGAATGGTTTTGATCAAGCTATTGCTAGGCGGCCGGGTTTGTTCTGATGGACCATGCTTGACTCTGCTCGAAATTTCTTTATGGACTCATAATAATCGTGTGATACTCCAAAAAATATAATGGCTAATAGATTACAAATTATAATATTTTTGCAAGGATTATATAATGGATCTAATTGTTATTGGTCGTACAAACAATTATAGGATAAATAATAGATTATATTGGTAATGATAAAAATAATGAGCGATTCTTGTTAGGTATTATGCGTATATCTAGGCTAATTTCACTTATAAAGGAATAAGAATTTTTTAAATCACTTTAATAATATAATTTCAAATTTTAGTTTACAATATCACGGCAAAGTATTGTGTGAATATATTTAATCTTGATACTTTTTTCAAGAGATTGAATTAATGTTTCTTTAAAAGTATGAATTGCCCTCACTAAAAATCATTAGTTCTAGAGAAAATTAGTCATTTTCACTAAATGGTATAAGTTGAAGTCTTTGAAAGGTATGCATTGTTTCGATAAAGAATATATTGTTATACTGAAAAGTAGTTGTAGGTCAGTTACAACATAAAATAAATTTCACAATCACACTATACATACGCCAATATTATTTTTTTTATCAATGAAATAGGTTGGAAAATATTTAATTAAATATGAAATATTTGAATGATGTAATTGTTATTGTTTGACCAATAAAATAAATGTATTAAAATTGATTTCTCAAAAATTAATTAATACGAATGCATTCTATTCATGGAGTAGATAAATAACGATGAATGAAAAATTGAGTCAAAGATTAATAGGTTATAATATATTTTAAAATATGGAGAGAATTAATTAAGCCTTTAGATTCTCATCCCACATTGGAAAATAAGAGAATTAATATACATGATATTATAATACGATTGCAATGAAGGATATTAAATTATAATTGATTGTTGACAATCAAGTTTACTACATGCGCACTGAGCCGAATCACACCCTTGG
Organism: Prunella vulgaris; assembly: GCA_026898435.1. Taxonomy (NCBI): domain Eukaryota; kingdom Viridiplantae; phylum Streptophyta; class Magnoliopsida; order Lamiales; family Lamiaceae; genus Prunella; species Prunella vulgaris. Next base: position 402,542 of record JAPKLY010000101.1, read on the forward strand.
TTTAGGTCTTGAATCTTGGCAATTGGACTTTTGGTGTACTTAGGCCTTAGACTTGATGATTATCTAATTTTTTAATTAGAATCCAAATTTTTTTTGGATTAAATCCAATTAATTCAGTAATTGGTCTGACCCATAAAAATATTGACTTCATTGGCCAGATTCATTGAATCTAAAACCTGACTCATGGGTGACTTCTTGTTGACTCATCTTTGGATAAATTAATTGAATCTAAAGTTGACTTATGAATGACTTAACGCAGAAGTATTGAAAACATGCTAAATCAAAAATGGCAAGTCAACTTTAATTGATTACAATCAATTTATTGAGTGTTGACAACTACTATTCTATCCATCAACATTTATTATTGACGCATTTTTTTCCAATTATTAGTGAAGACTCACCGATAAATAGATGTCCTCATGCTTCCTCTCTGCTCACCCCAAAATCTCTATAGTCTCAGTCTTCCATATAGAGTACTAAGGTAGCAGTCCGGTTCAACGATCTTTTTGTTTGTCGGAACTTCAAGTCATACGGTGTTGCACACTTGAAGATTGTGTTATTTTACCTATGGGAGCATAATTTCAAACCAAAGAGCAATACTAGGAAATTTTCACTTTTTAGAAAGAGGTCTTCTCGATTCAACAAGTTTGGTTATTTTTTTATCATTTTCTTTATTTTCGTGTAATATTTTTTTCCCCGCTGTAATCCATTTATTTTCAGAATTATTATCACTTCATCAGTTCATCTTTCCCAACAATCGCTAAGAGAAAAAAAATCTTTAGTTTATTTTTTTAAAATATAACGAATGGTAATAATACTTTTGTTTCTCCTATTGAATCTCCTATTGATGATTCTCAAACTCTCCCCTGACCACCACTGTCCTTGTTCCCCCTGTAACTATCCAAGTTGGACAAACATCTAATCTCACAGTAGTGGTCTCCTATCCTTTTCTTGACGCTAGATCAATTATGTTTATAGTGAGAACCCGATAAATTTTCAGGCAAAAACATAAAAAGTTGGGAGCAGAAAATGCGGCTTTCCACAGTTGTAATTGACTGTTACAACATTTTCTTCTTCCACTTTTTGAAAATTTTACTCGAAAATTTATCAGATCTCTCACTATGAACCATAATAGGTAGGGGACCCTCACTGTGGAATTAGATGTTTGTCCGGCTTGGACAATTATATGGGAAACAAGCAATGGTGGTCGAGGGAGGTTTTGAGAATCATCGACATGAGATTCAACAAGAAAAATATAAATATTATCACAATTCACAATATTTTTAAAAATAAATTAAAGAATTTTTTGCTTTGCGATTATTGAAAAATGATTTGATGAGGTGATAACAATTCTAAAAATAAATGGATTACATCGGGAAATAAAGAAAACTACAAAAGAAATAAACAAACGTGTCGAGTTGAGAAGACCTCTTCCTGCAAAGTAAAAATTACGCTCCCAATAAAATGACACATTTTTCATGTGTGTAGCACCGCAAGACTTGAAGCTCAGACGAATAGAAAGAACGTTGAACTGGACTGGTACCTTAGTACTCTATATGCAAGAAAGAGGAAGAGAAGGACTACCAAGATTTTGGGTTGAGCCGGAAGAATGCATGAGGACACCTATTTATAGGTGAGTCTCCACTAATAACGGGGGAAAAATGTGATATTAATAAATGCTGAGGAACATAATAGCGGTAGTCAACAGTCAGCGAATTATTTGTAACCAATTTAAGTTGACATGTCATTTTATGATTTAATCCGTTTTCAATACTTCTGCGTTGAGTTATCCATGAGTTAGCTTTAAATTCAATGAATTTGCCCAAAGATGAGTCAGCACATAGTATTCCATGAGTTAGCTTTAGATTCAATGAATATGCCCAATGAAGTCAACTTTTAGTATGAGCTTGACGCGTTACCGAATTAATTGGGCTGAACTCACAAAACTTTTGGGTTCTAAAAATGAGATAGTCATTAGGCCCCAGTACACCCAAAGTCCAACTGTCAATATCCAAGATCAAGACCATGGCTACGTTCGCGGGTGCGACATGGCTCGACTCGACATGCACGCATCGTAAATTTGATTGTCAATCAATCAATTATAAAATGATATCCTTCATTTTAATCATATTAATTTCATGTATATTAATTCTCTCATTTTCCAATATTCGATGAGAATTTTAAAGGCTTAATTAATTCTCTCTCTATTTCAAAATGTGTTATAACCTATTGATCTTTAACTCAATACATCACTCACTATTAATTGATTTTGTGAGTATGAATACATTAAATTCATCTACTTCTTGAGTAGGACACACTCGTCTTAATTAATTTCTGAGAAATTACTTTTAATGCCTTTATTTTATTAGTCAAACAATACCACTTAAACCATCTAAATATTTAATATTTAAAAGGGTAAATATCATTTTTGGTACCCAAAGTTTACCTTTTTTAGATGTTGGTACCCTACCTTTGGACACTCCCAAAATTGATCACTGAAGTTCATTTTTACTCTCAAAATTGGTTCAGCCGTCAGTTGACCCGTCATTGACTGACAGAACCAACAATTTCTTTGCTCATGCAATTTTTAAAATCCACGCTTCTTGCATATTCTCCTCATTAGGCAACCATACCTTTTTCATATCACCACATTCCTTTCTTCTTTTCACTCTACTAATCATAAGGACAAGAGAGTTCAAAAAAGAAGGAAGTATGACTTTAAACATGGTTTACCAAGGAAAAGACTTTAAGCATAAAAAGGTTAGCAATGGAATTGATATCATTTGGTAGGAAAATTTGGCAAAGTGACTCATTAAGATCAAAAGATGGCCTCATATCATGCTTTGCAAACTCATTGTCACGTGTGACCACAAACTAGACTCAAGTCAAGTTCTAGAGTGAATATGTGCCATGTGGATCATACAACAAAAAATTACCATCCGTTTAAAATTGAAATGAGAATTAGACTCAAAATTCACGGGTTATGTGATTGTGACTCACTTCATCTAAAAAAATGCACATCTCATCCATGTTTCAAGCATCAAAGAATCAACCACATGATAAACGAACATGAGCTAAACAATATGTACATCACATTCAAACATGCATTAACTACATCCCTAACATAATCAAAATCCTTTCTACATGCATTCATCTCCCCAAAGTTGACAATCATAAGCATATCAAGTATTAGTCACTAAATCAAGGTAAAACCAAATCATCAATCAATCATCAAAAGACAATCATCATCATCCATCAAAGCGAAGCACCACAAGTCTCATATCACAATCTAAGTTAACAAATCTTCAACACATCTCAAATAAAATAATGAAAGCAAGGTAAGCAAGGGATAGAATATGATACCCATCCACTATGAAGTTAGTCCGAAGATGTTCACTTCACTGTGGAGGGTGATCGGGTCTCGTGATGTGTCCCTCGCTAATGTGCCATGCCATCATAGCACATTGAGCATCAAGGAGCTCTTGCATGTTTCCCACATAGGTCGTACGGAACGAAGTTTGCTCCGTCCTAATGGCATTCACATCCATCCTCAAAGAGGTCACATCGGTCCTCAAGGACCTCATCTCCGCAACCCAATCACCCATGCTCATCCCGGCTCCTTGTGTTCCACCCTCTTCATATTGTGCTTCCTTTCTTTCCTCTTGGTCGAGTGTGTGGAATTTGTGGGAGGAAATGTGTGTGTTACGAGCTATATATATGTGGAAAAGGGTCCTACCCAAAATTAGAGTGTAAAAATGGGTTAGGGTGTGAAAATTGGGTCAAGAAATCAAGAAAATCAGGCCAGAGTGCCGCTCGGACAACCGCTCAGACCCGCTCGGGCAAGGCCTGACCGAGCGCTGGAACGAGCCGGAGGCAGTCCATTTTCACACGGACACAGCTCAACAGGCCCTCGAGCTAAGGCCAACAGGTGCTCGACTTGTGCTTAATTTTCACCCCTTTCAATTTTGACCAAAACACACCTACTTCATGCAATTTTTCCTCAACACACACCTTCTTAAAACTAAAAAATTCACCTTTCATGTTACTGCAAACAAAAATTAGAAGAACGAACACTCCCCCAAACTTTTTCGCATTGAGGATCCTAAAAGTTTTGCAAAAAGTGATGAAAATTAGATTTGCAATGAATCAATGACCAAAATAATCAACATACAAGCCCAACACAACCAAGAAATGAACATATTTACCAAGAGGCGATTCTCCCAAACTATGATCAATAAAGTGCACCAACTAGATAAAAGAGGACAATACCTCACCATGAATGGTCATGTCATCAAAAGCACATCCCTTGGCTTTCAATACCTACAACAAGCAAACCAGATCAATTAGAACTAACTAAACTACAAATCAAACCAAATAAGCAAGAAAAACATAAAGGATGGGTTGCCTCCCATCTAGCGCATAGTTTAACGTCCCTTAGCCGAACGACACTCAAATGCTCAAGCTTGATCAAGATCGACAAGTCTCAATCGACTCATCACCCCTTTGAACACTTTCTTTACCTTTCTCGGATCCTCCTTCTTTTGTTCCAATAATGCTATCTTTTTCCTCTTCTCAAATAACTTCCCCAAGCTAGAATCATACTCAAGGTCAAATAGTTATGGCTTCACATCTTCTTTCTTCCTAACCTCTTTTTCACCTCTAGTATAATTGATGAAATGACACATCACATTATTTGGGGAACTTGTTGAAGAATCATAGATCGAGAAAGTAGCTTCCTCATCATTTATCTTCAAAGTAGCCTCTCATTTCTTCATGTTAATCATAGCATCGGATGTCGCAAGAAAAGGTCTCCCAAGAATGAGAGGTATGTCTTCATCATCTTCTATATAAATCACAACAAAATCAAGGGAATACATGAACTTATCAATTTCTACCACCACATCTTCTATGATCCCCTTAGGTCGAGCTTCTGACCTATCTGCAAATTGAAGATCAATGGATGTAGGCTTAAGCTCATCGAGTCCCAATCTAGTAGCAATAGTAAGAGGCATCAAGTTGACACTTGCACCTAAATCACACAAAGATTTTATTTTCTCACTTCTTTCAATTTGGAAAGATAATGTGAAACTCCCCGGATCTTTGAGCTTTTGTGGAAGATTCCACCGAATAAGATCACTACACTCTTTTGTCAACTTAACCATTTTCGGTTTATCAATCCTTCTTCTTTGTGCTAATAGATCTTTCAAGAACTTTGCATAATTTGACATTTGCTCAATTGCTTCATAGAAAAGAATGTTCATATAGAGCTTTTTGAACACTTCTAAAAGCTTACCAAATCTTTCATCAATCTTGTTCTTCATAAGCTTTGCTTGTTCCACCATAACTTTATCTTCCACTTTCCCTTCTTCCACATTTCTTTCCACTTCCCTTTCTTGATCTACCCCCATTAGTGTCTCTCCTCTCATCACAACTTCATCTGCCCCCTTGTCAAATGGTACTTCCTCAACCTTTTCTTCTTCATGAATTACCTCAAAAGTAGGCGTCCTTTGTCCATCATGACTAGTGCAACTTTTTAGAATGATAGCATTACAATGCTCACGAGGATTCGTCTCTATAGTAGATGGAAACTTACCCTTGTTGACTTGTTGGCTCAATGAACTAGCCAATTGCCCTATTTGGAACTCCAAACTCTTAATTTGGTTCCCTTGTGACTTATAAAGTTCATCAAACTTTCTATTCGTCTCCTCATGCTTCCTTGAGTTCTCCATCCTCATATCCTCTAATTGTTTGACAATATGAGAAAGAGTCTCATCAATGATTGTCTTCCCCTCATTGTTAGGAGGCTTTGCACCCGGATTCATACCTGGTGGCAATTGGATAGCCCCCTTAGGATTAGAGTAGGAGAAGTTTTCATGTCTCTTGAAATTTTGATTGTAAGGAGGTTTACCATGAGGAGGTTGATATGGAGCACCTTGATGACCTCGATACGTTTGTTGGAATGGATGAGCCACATAAGGTCTTGGATTTTGTGAATTCCCATAAGAATTTGGTTTATATGAATTTTGATAGATGGGTCTTCCCATGTAGCTTGCCTCCTCCACTTACACTTGAGTCATAGGTTAAGGAGAATTCCCTTCAATCACATTCACTTGCATAGGAAAAGGTACTTGATTTTGGTGTCCATACACCATTATCATCATGTTCTTCATGTTCTCCTCCAACAAAAATACTCTATCTCCTGTCCCAACACTAGCTTGGCTTTGGAACAAATCATTAGCCGCTATGTTTTCAATGATATCGTTGACTTTCCTCACCATTCTTGTCCAAACAGAGCCACCCGCACAAGAATTTAGATAGTTCTTGTTTATTTCATTCAAACCAATAGTGAAGGTGAGGAAAATGTCTTCCTCCTTGAACCCATGTTGTGGACAAGTAGCAACAAGCTTTGATTGCGTCCCCAAGCTTCCGAGATAGTCTGTCTAAACTTTTGATGAAAGTACTTTATAGCATCTCTTGCTTTTAACATCTTTGAATGGGGGTAGAATTTCTTTAAGAATTGAGAACTCATCTCTTCCCATGTAGAAGCCTTTGGATTCATGGATTGTATCCATGTCTTGGCCCTCCCCTTCAATGTAAATGTGAAAAATCTCAACCTCTTCTCATTGTCTGTCATGCCTTGATACTTGACCGTATCACATATCTCTATAAAATTGCTCGAATGAGCATTCAGATCCTTTCTTTCATCCATCCCATCAAATTGTGCTTCTTTTAGCATCCTCTAAAGGTTAGGACTCATCTCAAATTTCTCGGAATCAATAGGTGATCACTCAATCCCATCATAGTAATACCTAACTCTAGGCTCGAAGTAATCTCTCAATAGAGGCTCATTATGTGGATTAGGGTCGGGATTAGGGGCATGTTGAGGTCTATAGTGTGGTTGAGGGGGATAAGGATAGTAAGGGTAGTTTTATGGTGGAGGTGGATAGTATGGTTGATGCATAGGGTAATTTGGGTATGGTGGTTGATAAGGATGGTTAAGTGGTAGGTTTTGTGGTTGGAATGGTTGTGGATAAGGTAAATTGGGATTAGGAAGAGGACCTACCTCATGAGCTTGATGATCTTCCCCTTGAGGTCTTGGTTGTCCTCCTTCATTGCTTTCATCCCTATTCCTTACTTCATTTCCTTGATTCTCCATTCCATCTTTATCTTGCTTTGCTCTTCTTCGATTCCTCCTTATAAGTGCTTCAACCTCCTAATCAAGAGGTACTAGACTTTTGTTTGCCAAAATCGTGATGATTTCCATGCAAGTGAACGTGGTCGTTGTTGTCGCGGTAAGTTAACCAAGTTAAATATCGAACACAGGGAAACGATGCAATATCAAGCAAGTATTGAGTGTTTACGAAGGTAGAAATCTAGGAAAGCAAGAAAACAATCATGGTTTCTATATACTTTAACAAAGCAAAGTAAATCTAGCTATCACCTCAAGGAAGTGAGCAAAAGTGGTGTGTGTGCATGGAAGTAATCCTACTATGGTTCCTTTAGTGTCCTATCCATCCTAGCATGCAAAAGGTCTCTTGGTGTCTTAGTCAAGCCAACTAGTGTCTAGATCTCTCTACAATACAAAGTAAGGGCTCTATTGGATGTCTAGATCTCTCTACAACTTCCAACACTCCAATTAAGAGGTCTCAGGCTAATATGCAATTCTCATTGATCATACAAGCCAAATATCAAACACTTGATATGCATAAAGTTCTTATAGCTCAATTCTTATTTCATTGCTAAAACATATAAGCCATGCATTCCAATTAAACATCCAAAGCATTCATACAAGTCATTAATAAGAGAACTAATTCAATAAGATCACTAATTCATGCATAGGATTAACAAGAAACTAAATTCACCATATTATTCATACAACCATGCAACAAGGATATTAGTCCATGACTAATTGGAAATGAAAATCAACAATTAAGCTATAGACAAACATGATTAACACTAATATGAAATGAAATATAAGAAATCTTACCAATTGTTGGAGAATTGAAAGACAAGCATCAAACCTTGAAAAGCTATCTTCTAATCCAGAATGCAAAATACAAAATTGAACCGTACAATTGTAGCTTGAATCGAGAAAATAATGTAGGAATAAACGGATCGGAAATCCGACGGACGGATCAAAAGTTATTGAATAAAGAAGATTGAATCTAACTAAGAACCCACTAAGTAACTACCTCATTCTCTCTCTAATCTAATCTAAAAACTTGGAATTATGATCAAGATGCCTTGAAAATCTGATCCTTGAGGTATTTATAGTGCCTACAATGTTTAGTCCAAAGTGCCCTTCATTAAAAGCACAAAATGATGAAAATAACCTTGAAATCCGGATTTGACCGTAGAGCCTCGCGGCCTTGCACTTGATAGCTGCCGACCACGATCGGCAGCAAGTCCCCACGGATTTGCCAAATGCCGAACCTTAATTGCACTCATGTCGATCGCGATCACGCACGAGGTCGCGCACGACGTTATCTGTCGTTCCAGAATGAATCCACATGATCCGCGTTGACGTGCTGCCGATCCAAGAAGACTTCCTGCCGATCCCACTCCTTAGCTCGGCTCATGCTCGACTCTCCTCGTTTTCGTCATATCTTGAGTTCTAGGACTCTGATTGACTCGATTCTTCTTTTGTTGTGGCCCTCTCTTCAAGCTCTTCAACATGGAATATTAATTTCTTCATTTGGCCAAACTACAGATTTCTGGACTTTTCTCGATCTTGCTCGTTTCTTTCCCATTTTGCTTGTTTTTATCTATAAACACAACTTTCTAGCCAAAAAGGGTTAATAGCACAATATATACCATATTAGGGTCAAATATGAACATAAGCACTTCAAAACCATAGAGAAATGGATGCAAAAAGATGCAATTATGACCCTTATCATACCCCCAAACTAGATTATTGCTCGTCCTCGAGCAACGAAGCGATAAGATAGGGGAATAATTATATCAATGAAGCATCAAGTACAAGTCAAATGCCATAGAATCATAGCTCAATATCTAACAAGTCTAAAATGCAATTTCATCAAATCAACAATCAAAATCGAATCAATGAACAAATTTTCAAATCAACAAGTCATGATCCTCACATAGAATTGTATAGCTCATCTCTCAAGTGTTTGAGGTTCTCTCAATCTTCACACAATGATACAAATACTACCATAAGCTTGGCTCAAGTCTCAAATTCTCCACCACTTGAAATGACAAGTCATTCACACATCAATGAGGACTTTCATAAGGTTGTAATGTTGGCTCTTTGGTAGAGAAGGACAGATATGGATAAGAGTGACTAAGTATGATTAGTAAAGCATAGAAGGAATCAAGTAATAGTCATTCACATCTTCATGCAATTGTGCACATTCTTTATGCTCTTCAAAATCACACTTTGACCCTAATCAACTTCCCCGTTGACTCCTAGTTCGCATACACCTACAAGAGGTTCACAATTAGTTCCATCAATTTCAAAAATATAAACAACAAACCAAGCTTAACAAATGAATGTTTCCCCGGTAACAACACAGAAAACTTGTTTGCCCAATTTGAGTACAACACGCAAGTGTACGTGATCGTTGTTGTGTTAAGGCAAGTGACCAAGTTAATTGAACCAAGGGAAACAATGATTGTAATGCTAGATTTGGATGTTTAACAAAGTGATTACCTAAGAAATGTAAAGGACAATGTCTTGGGTCTATATACTTAGTGCAAGAAACTTAGAATCTATGTATCACTTATTGCAAGTGAGCAAGTGTTGGAAGTTGGCATATGAGGTACTTCAATTATGGAGAAATTTAACTACTTGTAATTTATAGCATGCATGAGGGTCACTAAGTGCAAGAATTAAGTCCTAAGACTCTATCAAATACCTAAGTTCTAACTTAAACACCCAATACTCCAATTAAGTAGTTCTTAGAATCAAGCAATTCTAATTGTTATTGAAACACTAACTCAAACACTTGGTGTGCACAATTATCCATTCTAATCCTAATCGAACTAACTCAATTCTCATGTATTGTCAATTCAATTAATGATCAAAACATAAAAAAGCATCCACCAATAGTTCAATCAAACATCAATATAGAGAATTCATACACATAATTAGTTCACACATGCATTGGAATCACAAGCAATTAAACTACCCCATAATATCCATATCCCAAGTGTACAAGGGGATTACCACTTGGCTAATTGTATAGGAAAAACAACAATTAAGCTAATAGAGATCATAAGAATATCAAAGTAATAGGAAAACTTACCAATGTTGGAGAGAATTGAAAATACAAGCAATGTACCTCAAATAGCAAATTCCAATCTGTAACTCCAAATACAAAATCGTACCGGACGAACATAGAGAATCTAGCGGAGAATTTAACGGAATAAACAGATTGAAAATCTATCGGCTAGATCAAAAGTAATTGCGAAATTAAAATCTTGAATTACAATTTCACCAACAAGTAACTTCCCTCTAACCTCTCTCTAATCTAAGAATGTTTAAAATGATGAAAAGCTTCTTAAAAATATGAATTTAGTGCTATTTATAGGTGTCAAAATGTTATGACTTGATTGCCCTTCATTAAAAGGATGGAATGTCAAAATTGTCCTAAAAACACACTTCCAGATGGCTGTTCGGTCAGGCGCTCGGACAGAGGAGGACCACCGCTCGGACAAGCTAGATCGAGCGCCGGCTCAGACCTGAGACATAGCGGTTTTCACTCGGACAAAGGTCAAGGGCCACTCGGTCTAAGGTCAAGTGGTGCTCGGACAAATGCCAACTCCCAGCTCTCGATTTTGACTTTTTCCCTTTTGATCCGTTGACACTTTCATATTTCCTAGGGTCTTCCTCTTGCCTTTTAAGCTCTCTTAAACTTTTGGATCACATCATTTCAAATTTCCTTATCACAATCTCCTCGATTTTGCCCATTTTTACCTATGAAACAAACTTTTCTCCACACAAGGGTGAACATAACAATATATAGCTCAATAGGATAAATAATGCACATAAATCACTAGATAACATGTTCAAATACACCTATATTGATGCAATTATTATCCTAATCAATGAGTAAAGTCAAATATAATATTGTAGATATGTATTCCAAATGATTCACCATATGCAAGTCAATTACTAATTGCTTTTTAGTATATTACACATTACTAATTTAAATAATTTTATTTAAAATCTGAGTGTGTACATATTATACACATAATAGAATCAATTATAATTTTAAAATTTATTTATAAACGTATTTGGTAAGTAATTGAGTTGAGCTCGAATACGTTTCAATGATCAAACCGAACACCAATTGAACTCGAATATTTTAAAATTATATACATTTTCTTTTGTTAATAGATTTTATATGAAAATAATTCGTAGTAAACTTATTATAAAACTGTTTTTAAAGTATCATATTTAATCAAGTATATCAAAATATTCATCAAGAGTATCAAAAATTGGAACTAATAAAATCTATAATAATTATAACATAATATCATTGACCCAAATTTTTACACATCTGGTGAGATCTTCGATACTCCTATGTTGATAGGTGAACTAAAGCGAACTATTTTGGAAGAATCAACAAAATAAATAGCTTAAGGCCAAGGAGCTCGCCAAGTTGACCCACTAAGTTGAGGACACTTGTCAGCATATTAGGCTAAATAAGCCCACTAAGTGCCACCTCATTACATGCAAACCTATAAATAGGGTCATTGTAGCACATTTCTCTCTCTAAGTTCATTATACAGAAGACTTTACTTCTTTCTACTTTCTCTCTCTACAAAAACTCTCTCAAAACCTATTTCTTAATTATTGTTTGGTAGGATTTCAGTATTAATTCAGCCACATAAATATCTTAATTAGTAAATTCTACCAACAATTTGGTGCTAGAAGCAGGGCCCGAACCTTCGATTTATTAAATTTGTGAGAAAGATTGAGAGAATTGAAAGTGTTCTTGATAAAACCTCAAGAACTCACTTGAAGATTTGAAGAAAAATTCCCAGCTTCTACTGTTTTCCAGAAATTTGTGGACCAAAACAAGGAAGTAAAAACTCTAAACGCATGTGTGTTTGTGATTAAATCAGATTCTGAATAAATCACTTGCATGCAAGGCTAGAAATATTTTTACAAACCCTACCTTTGCTGGAAATTGTGTAAGACGAGCTACCTCACACTTGAACAAACCATGACAAAGGATAATTTCCATACCCCGTCCACCAACAAGAGATGGAAGGGACAAGCTCCCCGAAGGAACCAGGCTGATGGTGAGTCCTCACGTCAGCAAGCTGAATGACAAAATCATGCACCCCCAGCACAGGACGGGCTGAACCCAACCCCACAAGCCCTACTCTAAAATCCTAACGAGCTGGAGAGGACTATTGCCCTACTCCAAGGGGGTACAGAGGTAACAACAGCTGGGCGAGCTTTAGTGAGCTCCCCAGCGAGCTCCCACCAATACTGTCCAGGACCAGGAGACTCGGCGTACGCGTACCACACAACCCGGGGAGAGAGTTGGTGAACTCCTGGGTGAACAAGAGCGAGCTCCGCCATAGCTCGCCATCACCAAAATGCTGCCGGAAAGGCAAAGGTGACGGATAGGCTCGGCTTACACGGTGGGCGAGCTACTACCTATGCTGAGGTCTCCACGACTCACCGGTCCCAGGAGGTCCTCCAGGACAGGCTAGGGCCCAAATATGAAGAAACAGCCCAGGAGTCCGTCCTGATGTCGTTACCCCCGGTACAAAGGGAAGAATCAGACCAACACCCTCGTAGGTCCGCGCATGAAAGGTTGAGGAGGCCAACCTTAGACAGAATTGGCTCGAATGGTGCTCGGTAGTTCCAGTACATCACAGATGACTTGCCCCAGAGCGAGGGACTGCGGGGCCGTACGTCTGTGAGGTGTGCGACCCTTGAACAGCTTCCACAGGAGGTAGACCACGATGATGAGCTAGCCACACTAAAAAGGGCCGTGGAGCAGCTCCAGAAGCAAGTGGCTGCCAAGAGCAGCAGAGCGAATGCCACAACACTTCCGGTGTCACCTTTGGCACCGTCCATCCTACATGCACCGGTGCAAAAGAAGATACAGTTCCCGGTGATGGCCACGTACGAAGGAGAATCAGATCCGAAAGTACATACTCTAAGTACACGGACTTCATGATCTCAGTGAAAGCATCATATGCCACCCAGTGCAGGAACTTCTCATTGACCCTCAGGGACCTGGCTCACATATGGTTCTCATCACTAGCCCCGGGGTCAATCCAGTTATTTGGCCAACACACACGGGAGTTTCTGTCATATTTTTCCGGGTATGGGTCTTACTTGACCCAGAAGCATAGGCTCGCCAACATTAAACAAGGAAAGGAGGAGTTGGACCAACAGTACCTGGAGAGGTTCGATAAAATTCTACTCGAGGGCGAGCCTGTCAGTGAGGATACCAAGATTGTGGCCGTTAATGGCCGAACTAAAGAAAGGGACGGAGCTCTGGAAGGAGATGCACCTGTCCTGCCCTAAAATATATGCCGAATTTTGACACAAGATATGGGTGTACGTAGCAATGCAGGAGGGCTTGGCAAAGGAGGTCAGGATCTCTGAGGAGAAGAAGTCACAAGACGAGAAGGCCGGGGGCACCTACTAGGCCCCCAGAAATTTGAAGTCCTTTGACGGGGATGAGTTCAAGGAGAAGTTGAACCAAGTGCTAACGGTCTCTTTCGATCATGTATTCACAGCGGTCAAAGACAAAACAATGTTGAATGAGCTGAGGAAGATCCAGCAAGACCGCAACAAACTCAATCCCAACAAATATTATGCTTACCATTAGAGTATCAGTCACTTCACTAGTGAGTGCCGAGACTTACTCAAGCAATTGTGGAAATTTTATGAGGATGGGAAGCTAGTCGAGTTTGTAAAGAAGGCCCCAGCAAAAAGGCCAAGGCAGGGGAGGAAGGAGAAGACGGATGATGATGATGATGATGAAGATAAAGACAGTCGTGCTCCCCCGAACAACAGACATAGGGCACCTCCACCTCCACGTGCGCAATAATAACAAAATCGAGAAATCCTCATTCTTGAGGAACAGTCGGGACCCACCGACAGATTTGTTGATGGTAGACAGTCCATATCGAAGAGACATAGAAAAATTGAAGTACGGGCTGTCAACCAAGTGCAAGAAGGTGGCTCCAGCTCCAGGCTCGCTGCTAAACCTACTGCGGAGCTAACATTTTCACAGGAGGACTTGGAGGGAATTCTCACCCCCACAATGACTCGTTGGTGATCATCACCAACATCATGAACACTAAAGTCCACCGACTGCTCGTGGAAACCGGCGCCTACACCAACATCCTTTTCAAGAACACTCTAGATCTGCTAGGTGACTATGCATCGTATATATAGCCGTGTATTCATAGGATAGTAGGGTTTGGGGAAGCTGTAACCATTCCCCTAGGAATAATTAGGTTGTGTGTTGAGCTTGTATTGGTCGAGGACCCAGAGAGGGGACTGACTAGACTAGTAGACTTCCTAGTGGTAGATCAACAGTTGACCTACAACTGGTTCCTCGGCCGTCCCTTTATTCATGAATTCAAAGTGGCATGTTCAACCTACTACTACTGTCTTACATTTCCAATTCCTAAAGGTGCCGGAACTGTCAAAGGCGACCAGAAGAAAGCTAGAGAGTGTTTACACCAAGTTAACTCGTGTTGGAAGATGAAGTACAGTATCCGGCGGACGAGCCAAACATACTAGACGTCATCTCGGTGGAGACTGAGTTGATGGAGGTGGATAACCAGCCGGAGGAGATGGAGGTCGTCCAGGCTGATCAGGTGAATGAACACCAACAGCCGGCACTGATGGAGGTAGATGAAGCTCCGCAAGAGGGCGTGTCCACCAGTTCAACCCAACAAGAGCCAGGGGTAGCTAGTGAGCCCACCAACATTGACGAGGGAGGTGAAAACCTCAAACCTCGTATAGGTTACGAGCCCATGGCGAAAGAGGATGAACTAGGCTGGGATGAGCTCACATCAGATCCAAGGTGGAAGGACACGAAGAGGAGAGCTACCCCCATGGAGGAGCTAAGAGCAATCCAGTTGGATCCCAACAGAGCAGACTTAGAACTTTTTATAGGTTCTGAGCTGCCGGAGCCATATAGGAATAATATGGAGGAATTCCTGAAATCTAACTTGGACGTGTTTGCCTGGTCCCATGAAGATATGATGGGAATCCCGTTAGAGTACGCATGTCACCAATTGAACATCGACCAAACGAAGAAGCCCGTCCGATAGAAGCGAAGGAAATATGGACTAGACATGTACGAAGCCCTAACCACAGAGGTGAAGAGGTTGCTTGACAACAAACTTATTAAAGAAGCACTCTATCCGCAGTGGGTGGCCAATCCAGTCCTGGTGAAGAAGCCGAACAGAGCATGGAGACTGTGCATCGACTTCACATATCTCAATGCAGCATGCCCAAAGGATAATTTCCCACTGCCCCATATTGACCAGCTGGTAGATAATACTACAGGGCACGAAATAATGACGTTTATGGATGCTTTTGCAGGTTATCACCAGATAGCGATGCACCCGGACGACCAGGAACACACGGCGTTCTACACAAACAAGAACATGTTCTGTTGGAGTAGTATGTCGTTCGGACTAATCAACGCCGGAGCTACCTATCAAAGGTTGGTCAACAAGATGTTTGACCAACACATCGAACATATGATGGAGGTGTACGTGGATGATATAGTAGTCAAGAGCTTGAGAAAGGAGGACCACCTAGACCACCACAAGCAGGCCTTCGATATAATGCGCTACTACAACATGAAGTTGAATACAAAGAGAGTAGCTTCGGAGTACACTCGGGGAAGTTCCTGGGCCACCTGGTGAGCCAAAGAGGGATCGAAGTCAACCCGTCCCAAGTGAAGTGCATCATGGAAATGAAGCCGCCCAACTCGGTGAAGAAGGTTCAAAGGCTGACCGGATGCTTGGCAGCATTTAACAGATTTATCTCCAGGTCCATTGATCGGAATCGCCTCGTTCTTCGAATCAGTCAAAGTCAAACACAAGGATGATTTTCGGTGGACAAGCGAATGCCAAAGGGCCTTTGAAAGCATCAAGGAGTAGCTAAGAAATACGCAGATCCTGTCAAAGCCGGAGCCTGGAGAAAAATTGTACCTGTACCTGGTGGCATTGGAAGTGGCCATCAGCTCGGTGCTAGTACAAGCAGAAGGAAAAACACATTTACCAGTGTATTATGTAAGCCAAACCTTACACGAAGCGGAGCTGCGCTACTCACCCACGGAGAAGCTGGCTTACATGAGTGTTAGAAAGTTGCGGCCCTATTTTTTCAACCACCAGGTGGAGGTGTTGACAACATTCCCGCTAAGGCAAATACTGCACCGGCCCGACACTGCAGGACACTTGTTGAAATGGTCACTAGAGGTAAGCCAATACAGGATAACCTACGCACCCTGAACAGCGATAAAGGGACAAGCGCTCGCCGATTTTATCATCGAGCTAACTCTCCCACAAGATCCGACGAGGGGGCATATAGCACCGTGGCACCTCTACGTAGATGGATCATCAACTAGCACAGCAGCAGGAGTCGGTGTAGTACTGATAAGCCCATAAAGACAAGTCTTCACTTCAGCAATTTGATTTGACTTCAGAGCTACTAATAATGAAGCGGAGTATGAAGCACTGATACCTGGACTTAGGTTATCATTAGCTGTGGGGGCAACCAATCTTCAGATTTTCAGAGATTCCCAACTAATAATATCCCAAGTCCGGTGGGAATATGAAGCAAATGACCAGCAGATGGCATTATATTAGAAGATAGTGGTGCATCTAATCTCACTATTCCAACAAGTTTACATTGAGTAGATACCAAGATTGGAGAATACTCAAGCAGATGCATTAGCCCGACTAGCTAAGAGTAGCGGCGAGGCAGAGTTGATAGAGGTTGTAGATACCAAGCTAAAAGACCCCTCGACGTCTGATTATAAAATAAATCAGACTTCGAGTGGGGCGTAGGAAGAAGGTGATGATTGGCGCACTCCGATAAAAAATTACCTGAAGGACGGATTGCTCCTAGAAGATGCATGGGTACCTAGTCGGCTAGTGAAGTAAGCTGCCAGATACACACTGGTGGATGGTCAGCTATACAAGCGTGGATTCTCTCTACCCCTACTCAAATGTTTATCAGAAAAATAAGGCTTAGAGGTGTTAGAAGAAATCCACCAAGGAATCTGTGGGAGTCAAGCTGGGGGGCAAGCTTTGGCATACAAGACGATCATACATGGGTACTACTGGCCCACTCTGTGCAGAGATGCCATTAGCTTCGCTCGAAGATGTCAAAAGTGCCAGCTATTTGCGCCAAACATTCACACTCCTGCAAACCAACTTAAATTAGTCTTCAGCCCATGACCTTTTGCAAAATGGGGTATCGACTTGATCAGCCCATTACCACCTTGCAGAGGCGGTGTAAAGTTTGCCGTAGTAGCGGTGGACTATTACGCAAAATAGGCTGAAGCTGAGGCACTAACAACAGTAACGCAGGAAAGAATGATCAGCTTCATATGGAAGAATTTGATATGTCGATTTGGACTCCCACAGTCATTTGTGACAGATAACGGCAGACAGTTGGATGGCCAGAAATTGAGAGAATTTTGCAGTTCATGGAACATCAAGAAGCATTACTCGACACCTTACCATCCACAGTCGAATGGAAAAGTAGAAGCGGTGAACAAAATCATAAAGCATGTTTTGAAGATCCGTCTCGAGGATAAGAAAGGTAGTTGGGCAGATGAACTCCCAGAAGTGTTGTGGTCCTAAAGAACATCATACCGAGCCAGTACTGGTGAAACCCCGTTTCCCTTTGCTTCCAGAATAGAAGCAGTCGTCCCGGTGGAGGTCCAAAACCAGACTTGTAAGGTAGTAGGATACGATGAAGAAGGTAATGACGAAGATTTGGCAGTGGATAAAGATCTACTTGAAGAAACCCGAGCCTCATCAGAACTGAAGAATGCTACCTAAAAGCAAAGAGCAGAAAAGTACTACAACTCCCAAGTGCGGAACAAAAAATTCAAGATTGGGGAGCTGGTTTTGAGAAGAAGATTAGCAACGCCACACGGCATGTTTGGACCGAACTGGGAAGGACCGTTCCGAGTCACCGTAAGCTGGACGTGAAATTCTTTTTCCTTTCCGCAGGGACCAGGAGATTGGATCTAGCCATAAGAAGAACGGGACATATGACCTTGAAGATATGGATGGGAAAACTTCATCGTACACATGGAGCGCAACACACTTGAAAAAGTATTACCAGTAGCAGCGGAAGGGTTTGAGTATGAAAAGAAGCTGTTACGAAGTGAATGCTTAGAAGAATGCTTATATACCTTGGGATAAGAAGCTGCTATATTTTCTTGAGGAGTTTGTCCAAGACCATGTGTGTGTCACCCACTCAGTCTCCCAAGGTTGAAATGATAGACTCATTGTACAAACGTGTGTCAAACACTGAAGATGATGTTATGAAGAAACCAGTAATCGCTACCTACATCGGTTCCAGAAGATGAACCTTCGACCTTGTGGCCTTTGAGTACGTTCGTACGGTGTTTCTTGAGGAACCACAAGGATTGAGAAGATTAGATTAGTAAATCTAAATCAACTCACGCACACCGAAATGGTCCACCTACTGCTAGCCTTCCCATATTCCTCGGGAGAGAAGATACGTCCTCCTCGCCTGGTGTAGTTCGTAGAAGCCCGCCAGTCTCCTCCAATGAAGAAGAACTGCTCCTTCCAGTCGTAGACCTTATTAGGAAGACTTTCCAAGAACTTCTCACCGGGCCGAGCCTTCAGATAGTAGTATACTTTGCCCTCGATAGATTATTTTGTAACACTGAAGACCTGGTTGATCTCGGCCGTGGTCAACCGGTTCTTGTAACCCTCCAACCCGAAGATAGTTAGCATAGCTAGCATACTACTCTAGGCATTTGGAGTAAGCTGCGTGATGGCGAGGTTCGTGTCCATGAGAAATTGGCCAATGATGGGATGCAGGGGCAACATGAGTCTGGCATCTAAAGTGTGCACATTTATGGCGGTTAGGCCAGCCGGGGGTAGGTCAGCTCGCTCATCCGGCCCAGGAGCGTACAAGTGAATATCGAGGGGAATCCAGTACCCGTTCACGGAGTGTGGAAAGCTTGAACTCTGAAATAACACTCTCAAGTGTGTTCGCTTTAAAGTCGGACTTCCCTTTTGATTCCCTTATGGCTCGCTGGGGTGTAGGGAAGCTCGCCTGGTACCTCTCTGTGTCACTCCAGTTGAGCTCATGTTCAATAGCCGTGGGGATATTGTGTTTAGGGAGTTGGGGGGGATGAAAAATTGATGGAGTGGAGATACTCTAGAGTGATCTCCTCCTCCTCGAGTTCGCGCACCAGCTTGCTTGAAGGACTGCCAGACTCGGCAACCTCCTCTCCGCCCTCGGTGACCTCCCCCTCCCTTGCGTGGGCGAGCTCCTCCCAGAGCTCGTGAATACCATCATTAGAGCCACTCCCAGAGTTGGTGGCCCTCTCCCCAAGGTCAGGTCGGACCTCGCCAGATAGCTTACCTGACATGGGCCGAGCTACAGTGGTCGCCTCAGAGCTGGATTCGATTTCAATTGGAGTCAGTTGAGGGATGGGCACATCATCAGCCATGGGTCTTTTTTCTGGGTTTCGGTTTAAAATAGTTCGGCTTGAAGAATGGGACGACATGGTGCTTTTTGGAGGCGAGGTCTTAAATGGTTTAATTACTAGGGGTTTATGGAGTGTCCGAAGTTCATAATTCTGGCGGCCGGAAAGTTCAAAGGTTGGCCGGAATTAATGGTGGATTACCAGAAAAACAAGGAAAAGAAAAAGAAACTCAAATCTGTAGAAGAAAAGTTTAAAGAAGAGGATTCAATTCACTACCTTGAAGAATTGAACGAGAATCCAACAATGTGCAAGGGAATCGCCGGAAATTTCTTAGGATTTGCTCTGGAAATTTGAAAGATCAAAATTAAGGAATGAAACAGTTTTCTCCTTTTTATAGAAAGGAGATGAAGCGAAGAGTAGTTTCCAGGAAGTCTAGGGACCAACTTGCAAAGATTTGAAAGTTTGAAAGGATGGGCGCGGGAATTGAGGCATGGAAAGGTGTGAGTGACACCTCGAATTCGGTGCCATGTCAGCACACACGCCGCCTAAAGGGAGTTCGCCACGGAGCTCGACATTATACGGAAAGGAGTTTGCCTTCACTAGAGCTCACTCACAGAGGCAAATCAGCTCGCCCACACATTAGAAAAATCATGATGTGGACGAGCTGTGGACAAATATTGATAGGCGAACTAAAGCGAACTATTATGGAAGAATCAACAAAATAAATAGCTTAAGGCCAAGGAGCTCGCCAAGTTGACCTAGTGCTATGTCACCACCTTTGACCAGTCAGCGCCATTAGGAAAGGAAGAGCTCGACCAGATGGTTGGTGACACGTCAACCTTTGACCAGGTGAACATCATGGAGAAGGGAAGCTCGCTAGGGAGCTCGCCTAGAGCTCGCGTAATACCAGAAGCAATGGCCCAATCCTACTACCATCAACATATCCCAAAGCAACACAAGGCAAAGGAGCTCGCCCAATCTGAAGTGAAGCCAATAGCTATGTAGGGAATCAATAGTGATGTAGTATGACAAAACTGTGTAATTAGATTGTAATAGTAAGCATAATAACATGTGTTGAGGACACTTGTCAGCATATTCGGCTAAATAAGCCCACTAAGTGGCACCTCATTACAGGCAAACCTATAAGTAGGGCCATTATAGCACATTTCTCTCTCTAAATTCATTATACACAAGACTTTACTTCTTTCTACTTTTTCTCTCTACAAAAACTCTCTCAAAACCTATTTCTTGATTATTGTTTGGTAGGATTTCAGTATTAATTCACCACATAAACACCTTAATTAGTAAATTCTACCAAAATCCTGATTAAATTTTTGATACTCTAAAACTGGTTCATGATAAGCTTATTATAAACCATTTTTCGTACAAAATGTTACCTTTTTATTTAGAGTGCGTCTTCCGTGCACAAGAGTGCATGGTATGCACTCTAAATTGAATTTTAATTTCAATTCGCGCAACCATGGTACCGGAAACACTGTCGCACTGTCTCCAAAGATGAATTGATGGTGCCGGAGATCACACAGTCTCTGGCTCTCTGTAAAACTGCCTATAGGTGTGTGAGTACAACGTGTCTTGGTAACCATCCATGTGGCAGTTGTAGAAAATCGTCTTATCAGCGCTCACACACAGTGCCACAACCTGGTGCTTCTCTGCTCCTGCTGAGTTTATAAAGCTAATGTCTCTCGCTATGAAATCATCTCCTTGCACAAATGCAATTAATTAAATGATATCAGAGATGCAATTAAAGAAAGAATTGCATATATTGTCATAGACATATACATACCAACTGTTGCTGTGTTCTGGAAAATAAGGTAGTGTTTTTGTCATACCTGAAGAATAAAATATAATATCCCAAGAACAAATTACTGTTGGGGAATTAAAGTCGGATCTATTCGGGATTTACGCTAAATACAAATTTAAGCCTACAATTAATATCATGATTTAAACATAATTAAATCAAATAATTGTGTATCCAACAACAACCTTTGCATGCAAAATATATGAATCATATAATATCACATAAAGCCCTAAACATGCAGAACTAAGGGATTTAGTGAATTATACCTCTTGGAGAAAAGACAGTTTTTGAGATAAAAGACGTCCTCTTGAGATGCCTTAGACCCGAGTAGTATTGATTGTGATCAAAGGCATCCTTTGAGATCCTTTAGAGACAAGCAGTATCAATAATAAACTTGAAGGCGTCCTTCTTGAGATCCTCAACTTGATAAACCCAAAAACCTTCTCAACTATTCCCTTGTCCTTATTCGTACACCCGGTGGGAGGCCACACGAATAATCACAACACAAGGAAAGAAAAATATTTATTGCCCAAGAGACTGTAATTTTCGAGAATTACTCTCTAATAATAATGATAATGAAGTCTTGTATAATCTCATATTTATAATGAGAATACAAGATCTTGAATATCTAATATTTCAAATCTTGATTATCATGAATATCAAATATTCTAATCTTGATAATCTTGAATACTAAATATTCAATTCTTGATATTTATTTCTTCATTATTTTTGAAAAATTGCAATATATATATAATTTCATGAGATCTTGATTTTATTAGATATTCTTGTATCCAAGATACATATCTATTTTTCATAAAATCTCTCACTATTTTATTTTACATATTTTTTGAAAATTCAAGATTAGTTGGGCCCAAAATTATTTCTTTTATTTTAATCACCTTATTCATTGTTGGACATTTAATTTGGGCTACTTGAGGGACCTTTAGGAGAATTAAGATTGGACCTCCTAATGGGCCTTGAATTCTAACACTGAGCCCAATGTCATGTAACCCATTAACAATAATCTCACTCCACTATAGAATTAATGTTGCACTATCCATCTTAACCCATATTACAATCATATGACTCCCGGTCATTATTTCCCATGTTTAAGATTCTCCTGTCCGTTAATTATTCAAGCCACTGAATGCTTTAATTAATTTAACATCTTATCCTTGGAGTAAGGACAACTCTTCTTTATCATCATACCGGAAACAAATTCCACTTGCAAGATTTAGTATGACGAACGTTTAGAGCCCACCAAGGGGACTAATCATGCAAGACTCTCCAAGCACACATTCCTCTGCATTAAATCTTACTAACTGTCATGTTCTCAATGGCGTCACCCAAGATGCGAAGTATTGAGTCTCATTGACTCTCTACCCATAACAAAATAAAGTGCCACGCACGGATCACACACAGTCCTATTTAAGGGACAAAGGTTTAGAAATAAACGACCACTGAGGTCTAATTCTTCATCCCATAAATCAGTACAAAAGAATTACCTCTCTGTAGGTCCTCTTCAATGCATCATCATGCACTAGTGCAATCCCTTGGTCAAGATAAGTCAATCTGGGATCTACACATCAACCGTTTACCAATGGGGTGTTCAAATCCCATCTAGGTTGTGAATTTTAGTACTTGTTACAAGAAACTGATAATGTGATCTTGCTGTGAGTTATCCGGGGATCACCACATTTTGATAGCTCCTTGAGAGTTACGTACCCAAGTGTAGGTTGATTTCAAGTAATAAAATTTCTCAGGAGACCGAGTGTCAAACCACAGGGAGATTTGGAAGAAAAAGATATTATCTAGTTGAGAGGTTTCAATAAAGTAACAAAATACTAGAGCTTCGGGATTCCACTTTAGATAAAAATACTAGAGTTATGATCTTGGTTATCTTTGATAACTCAATCGAAATCTAACAATCAAGTGATTTCAATCGGAAGATATAACTTTGAGCACATATAATACTTTTGAAAGTACCTTTAGACCTTCGAACAAGTTTATAAAATCAATAGTTGATGTGTAAAACTAAGCATTTGTTGTGCCAATAAGTCTACAACAAATCAAAGTAATGACACATCAAAACCTCTCTTAAAAACTCTTCAAATGACTAAAGGATTGAAACTTTGAAAATATTTATTGAATAACCAAGAACATTACTAATACTTTACTAAAGCTTCATCCCTAACTCTAGTAAAATATTTAGCTACTCATACTAATACAATAAGAACTCATATTTCTAAGAGAGATACTAGACTAAGATAGAAGGATTACAAGGAAAATGGGATGCCTTCAAGGGTTGCTAAAGGGCTTTTTATATAGGCCTCCAAATAGTGAATCATGGAGACTTTAGCAACCAATTCACGTGGCCCTTAAAGATCAGTAATTTAATTGCCCTTGCCGTCTGAATTTCATCTTGACTTCTGAATGAAAGTTGTAGGCCGTTGGATTAGCTTTCCAAGGAGTCTAAGATCTCAAAACTCGGATCTCTAGATTGTGAGTTATGACTAGAATAGTGGAGTTGGTAAAACTGGATTGTTTTTCTCCTCGAATTTATGGTGGTCTCTTGAAAAGCAGATATCTCAGCTTGCACAAAATCAACGCCTTTAATATTTTTACTGTGTCTTAATGAATTTCTTGGCTAACCAATGGCTTTGGTCTTGTGTAAATTGGAATTTTGTGTGAATTATGGTGAATTGTTTCCCAACATGTGTGCTGAGATGGCGGAATTCTGAAGCCCTTGCATTGATTGTCATTTTGACCATTGAAGACGGAACTTTTGGCACTTTATCCCTGAAGACAAGTTGTAGATAAACGAATTAGTGATCAAATAAAACTGGAATTGGTTCAATTGGATTAGTGAGGCTCCAGATATTGTGGAAATACGAAAATGTGTTTTGAGTCCAAACATTGGACAGAAATGGAGTCTTCACTTTTGAGTACAAATACAATCCAAACTTGTAAAATTGGATCACTAAAATATCTTAAGTATTAGTTCATTGTCTTAGGTGTTCAATATCATAAAATTTGGATAAGTATAACTCCACTTAAGACCTCAACAATATACAATAGACATAATGACCATGTTGAATTATACATATGTCACTTATTTATATAGAAAACATAAATACTTATAACTAATTAGAAAGTGTGAAATTATATATAAATACGCTAAACAATACATTATAGTACACAAAATAGGTAAAATACATGCATACTTAAACGCTAATCACACTCCCCAACCATCTCATTACTAGTCTCTAGTGAAGAAAGCGTAACATAATTTTGTGATGATACTTTTATTTGCATCTTACCAACTCTTTGTTATAATATATCTAAATTAACAAACTATTGCATTTTAGAACTATTTTATGCTCAATACAATCTAGATAGACAGTTTGATAGTCATCCCCTGTTGTGCTCAAGTTAAGTGACCAAAAGATATGGAGTTCAAGTCATAATTCTATTATCTTGATATTTTACTATGGTTAACAACTTTCATGATGAAAAAAAATATATATATTTTTTTGTTTTTAACAAGATAGTTGTTAGAATAAACAACTTTTGCCAGTGGATTTCACACGCCTTACATCTCTCAATGTGGTTAGCGTTTACGCTCAGACTCTATATCGTGAATATTTCTATCATAAGCTTGGTTATACATCCGTCAGTCAATCAACAATGCATGCAACATAAGTTAGAAGGACTTTATTTGGTTGTAATGAGGCTTAGGGTGAAGTTATAAAGAAAATCGGCTCTGAATTTTGACTCAAAGTGGTCTGCAACCAAATGTAGGAAGAATTATATTTAGGCTTTGATTCGCATCTTCAAATCTCTTCAATACTGTCCTTCGCCATCCTCATCATTATTCCGATAAACATCACTTTTTTTTTCTTCTTTTTTTTTTGACACCTTCACAAGAATAATTCACCTTATTCACACTTTCAGAACTGATAATTATGATTTTGTGGTAAAAGAAAAGGTTTTATTTAGGCTCAAAGGGGTTTACTAAGGCATTGAAAAATTCGGTAGGTTTTATTGGAAAAGAAAGGTAAGTCTTAATTGCCTTCATCATTCTTATGTCTGCATACAGAGTGACTGATACAGATTCAAAACAAGTTCTGAAGAACATAATTCATGACAGAGTATCTCACATAAAAGAATGCTCAAACATGCTATTTAGGCACAAATTCTCACAGGGTAGGTTCATATCCACTAAACAAAAGTTGCAGTTTTCTAATGTAAATCTTGTTAAAATAATTTTTTTTTACAACAATCAATTGCAATCATTTGTAAAATAGAAAAATTAGTAGAATTATTCAATTATAGTCCATAATCTTTTGTCACAGTGTGTGTGAAATGAGGATGACTTATAAACATCTATTAGAATGTACTTAACCAAAATAGAAAAAAAAAATGTACCAAGTTTGTTAAATAGCATATATTAAAATTAAGACATCAGTAAATTTAAAAAGTAGTGGTCGTGATGCGTCTCAAAGGTACAAAGAAAAGGTTAATTTTCTTACCCCCTCTACTCTGCCATCTTTATAGTGTTTTTAATATATTTTTTTTAATTTTTTTTGGATTTTTTTAAAAGTACTCAACTAATCCCCACCCCCCAATTTAAACAACACATTGTCCTCAATGATGAATAGATGAAATTGTAAAAGAGGAGAGATTACCTGATTCCACAGAGAAATTTGTAGCAATAAACCTGAAATACGCAAACAGACACACCTGTTTTTGAATTTTCAATTTCAACCGCTCCATTTGAAAATGCAGTTCTTATAATAAAGGGTTCTGACCATTTTGAGCGGATTTTTCCAGGAAACAGATGTAATCTAGAATTATATAGAAGAACTTTTTGCCCTATTTCAAAAGTTTTCCTGACAATGTGCTTGTCATGAAACACTTTCATTTTTTCTTTGTAAATTCTAGAATTGTCATATGCATCATTTCTGATTTCCTCCAATTCATTTAGTTGAAATTTTCTTAAAGTACTAGCTTTTTCTAGATTGAAATTAAACCTTTTAATAGCCCAAAAAGCTTTATGTTCTATTTCAACAGGTAAATGACATGGTTTACCATAGACACGTCGGTAAGGAGACATACCAAGTATTGTTTTGAATGCTGTTCGATAAGCCCATAGTGCATCTACTAACCTGATTGACCAATCTTTTTGATTTGAGTTGACTGTCTTCTCCAAGATATGTTTTATTTCCCTATTAGCGAGTTCAGCTTGCCCACTAGTGTTTGAGTGGTATGGGGTAGACACTTTATGATGGATTCCATATTTTTTCATTAAATTCTCAAAAGGTTTGTTACAAATGTGTGAACCGCCATCACTAATAATTGCACGAGGCATTCCAAATCTTGAAAAAATATTTTCCTTTAAAAATTTTAAAACAATTTTATGATCATTATTTTTGCAAGGGATTGCCTCAATCCATTTTGAAACGTAGTCGACTCCAACCAAAATATATTGATAACCAAAAGATGGTGGATTAAAAGGACCTATAAAATCAATTCCCCAACAATCAAATACTTCAACAGTTAGGATAGGATTTAATGGCATCATATTTTTACGACTTATGCCCCCTAATCTCTGACATCGATCACAAGTTTTACAAAATTCATATGTGTCCTTGAAAAGTGTTGGCCAATAAAATCCACACTGTAAAATTTTTGCAGCGGTTTTTCTTGTTGAAAAATGCCCCCCACAAACTTCAGAGTGAGAAAAATTTATTACGCTTTGAATCTCATTATCTGGTACACATCTTCTTAATATTTGATCAGGACAATATTTAAAAAGATATGGGTCATCCCAAAAGAAATTTCTTACTTCCCTAAAAAATTTCTTTTTATCTTGAGCATTCCAATGAATTGGAATTTGACATGTCGCAAGAAAGTTAGCAATATCCGCAAACCATGGACCATTAGACACGGTGAATAATTGTTCATCGGGAAAAGAGTCATTTATGGGGCTTACCTCGAAAGATTCATCACATGTAAGTCTGGATAAGTGATCAGCCACTACATTTTCCACTCCCTTTTTATCTTTGATTATTATATCAAATTCTTGAAGTAAAAGTATCCACCTAATTAATCTTGGCTTTGCATCTTTCTTTGCTAGCAAATATTTTAAAGCCGAATGATCAGTATAAACCACAATAGATGAGCCAACAAGATAAGATCTAAATTTTTCTAGTGCAAATACTACAGCAAGTAATTCTTTTTCAGTAGTGGAATAATTCATTTGAGCACTGTTAAGAGTTTTACTTGCATAATATATCACATAAGGTTTCTTATCTTTTCTCTGTCCTAACACGGCTCCAACAGCATAATCACTAGCATCACACATAATTTCAAAAGGTAGAGTCCAATCAAGAGGTTGCATAATAGGTGTAGAAGTGAGAATTTCTTTGAGTGTACAAAAGCCTTTTCACAAGAGTCATTCCACTCGAATACTATATCTTTTAATAAAAGGTTGCATAATGGTCTTGAAATTGTGCTAAAATTTTTTATGAACCTTCTATAAAAACCTGCATATCCTAGAAATGATCTAATATCTTTAACTGATTTTGGTGTTGGTAGGTTGGCTATTAGATCGATTTTGGACCTGTCAACTTCTAATCCTTTTGATGAAACAATGTGGCCTAACACAATTCCTTCAATTACCATGAAATGACATTTTTCTCAGTTAAGAACAAGATTTTTCTCCTCATATCTAGCTAAGACTTAAGCCAAGTTTATTAAGCAATCATCAAAAGAGTTTCCAAAGACAGAGAAATCGTCCATGAAATCTTCAAGAAAACATTCAACCATGTCACTGAAAATACTTACCATACATCTTTGGAATGTTGCTGGGGCATTACATAATCCAAATGGCATTCTACGATATGCAAACGTTCCAAAAGGACATGTAAATGTTGTTTTTTCCTGATCTTCTAGTGCAATTGCAATTTGATTATACCCTGAATATCCATCTAAGAAGTAATAAAATTCATGCCCTATAATTCTTTCCAAAATTTGGTCCATAAAAGGTAAAGGAAAATGATCTTTTCTTGTCATTAAATTTAATTTTCTGTAGTCAATGCATACACGCCAACCAGTAACAGTCCTAGTTGGAATCAATTCATTTTTATCATTTTTTACTACAGTTACTCCAGATTTCTTAGGCACAACTTGAGTAGGACTTACCCATTTACTATCAGAGATAGGATAGATAATATCATTGTCTAATAGCTTAATCACTTCATTTCTCACCACTTCTTTCATATTAGGGTTAAGTCTTCGTTGCATCTGCCTAGAGGGTTTAGCATTTTCCTCTAAATAAATATTATGACTGCAAATTAATGGGCTAATTCCTTTTATATCTGATATAGACCACCCTATCGCATGCTTGTGAATCTTTAATACCTCTAATAATTTATGCTCTTGATCATAACTTAACTTAGAGGATATTATTACCGGATAAGTATCATTAACCTCCAAAAAAGCATATTTCAAATTTGATGGTAAAGGCTTCAACTCTAAAACTGGTGGTTGCTCGCTTGACGGGGTTGGAGCCTTTTCGGACTTTGATAATTGTTCAAATTTAGGTTTCCATTCATTAAGCTTTGAAACTTGTGAAATCATAAGAATGGAATCAAACTCCAAACTGTTATCATTGACACAATCATTTATCAAATTTTCTAATGGATCAGAAAATGAGGTTATCAATTTTTCAAGAGTACATGTCTCAATTACATCAATTTCATTAACCTCATCATTACTTTGTGGTTGCTTAGAAATGTTAAAAACATTTAACTCCAAAGTCATATTTCCAAAAGAAAGATTTAAAACACCATTTCTACAGTTTATTAAAGCATTAGAAGTTGCAAGAAATGGTCTTCCTAAAATGATTGGATGTTGAGATGATGGATTTGAGACTGGGCATGTGTCTAAAACAATAAAATCTACCGGAAAATAGAATTTATCATTTGCACTAACACATCCTCTACTATACCTCTTGGAATTTTTATAGAACGATCTGCCAATTGAAGTGTGACAGTAGTTTTCCTTAATTCTCCCAAATCCAGTTGTTTATACACAGAAAATGGTAAAAAGTTAACACTCGCACCAAGATCAAGAAGTGCATGTTCTACTTTTGTATTCCCAATAATACAAGATATTGTTGGACAACCAGGATCTTTGTATTTAGGAGGGGTTTCTTGTTGAAAAATTGAACTTACACTCTCTGTTAAAAATGCCTTATTTTGAACATGTAGTTTTCTCTTTACAGTACACAAATCATTCAAAAATTTGGCATAAGATGAAACTTGCTTTATTGCATCTAGTAGTGGAATGTTAACTTTTACTTGTTTCAAAACCTCAAATATTTCAAAGTTTTGGTCCAATTTCTTAATTGGGTGTAATCTTTGAGGAAAAGGAGCAGTGGATGATTTCTTAATAGGGTTTAAATTCTTATTTTCATCTTCTCCTTTATTTTTATCTTCATTATTCGGGGTCTGGGTTGACTCAACTTCCTGTTTCTTAAGGTTGATTGTTTTGTCAATTAGTTTTCCACTTCGTAAAGTGGTGACAAAATTAACATTTTCTGGTGCATCGGAGGAAATTTGACATTGCCCAG
Organism: Prunella vulgaris; assembly: GCA_026898435.1. Lineage (NCBI taxonomy): Eukaryota > Viridiplantae > Streptophyta > Magnoliopsida > Lamiales > Lamiaceae > Prunella > Prunella vulgaris. Next base: position 432,663 of record JAPKLY010000101.1, read on the forward strand.
CAGGATTTTGTTGAGGTTGAGCAGGAAACTTTCCTTTCTCAACTGTTCTTAAGGAATTAGTTAAAGTAGATAATGTACTTTTAATATCATTGATGTCTTGTGACGTTTGGTTGTTGATGGTTGTTTGTCCATGCATAAAGCCTTGTAAAGTTTCGTCAAGGCTTTTTATATGTGGTTTATTATGTTGGGTGAAATTGGAGTTGGGGTTTTTCTGGGTGGGAAAATGTTGTGACACACTTTCTTTTTTCCACTTAAAATTTGGATGATTTTTCCAATTTGGGTTGTATATTTCAGAAAAAGCTGATGGATATGAATTTTTAAAATTAGATAATGCATTTACTTGTTCATGACACATCTCTTTGAAAATAGGAATTTGTTGGCATTCATTAGTTACATGTCCATTAATGGCACAAATTTCACATATGTCATCATTTTGCACAAATTTTACTTCCTTAGGTTTCTTTAGTTGCAAACTTTCAACTTGTTTAGTTAAACTTTCAATTCTAGCATTTAGATCATCTTCTTGACTTAAATTATATTTTCCTTTAGAATTTTCAAGCTTAGATCTAATTGAACCTTCAGAAGTATTTTAATTATACCAAGATTGAGTTTTTTCAACTAGATGGTCTAAAAACGTTCCCAACATTTAAAATATTGCTCATCACTCTTTTGGAAAAAAATCTTGATTTTTTTTTTAAAGCATTCGTCTTATTAATCGGGAATAATTTTTTCAAAAATTCAGTTTGAATTTTGTTGGGACAATCTGAGTATTTTGATTAGATCCCAAAAGCCCTGATGAATCTGCCTAAGTACAGATGTTCAGGATAAAATAATTCAGGATAGTTAGGTTAGGAATTCAGTACAGGAGGAACTCGCTGAAGACTGAAGAATATTGGAGTCGACCCAATTTACTGAAGTCTGAAGTGTAATTCATCCTGAAGGAATCAGTCAGTCGTGCTGAAGATTGCCTGATCTGAAGCTGAAGATCGAAGCCTGATGATCCGTCCTGAAGTCAATCCTGAAGTACCATTGACTGATGTTTCTACTGAGTACACTAAGCATACTCAGGATAGATCTTAGTCAGTGAAGAGTAAGTGTAAGCTATCAGGCTGTGCTGAATTCACTTAAGACCTGACTTAGGCCTTGGTTCAGTTTATCTGAACCATATAAGTCTAAAGCAGAAAGGTTACACATACTGGGCTGAATAATCTATCAGGCTGTGCTGAAGACACATAAGACCTGACTCAGACAGTAGTTCAGATCACCTGAACCATGTATGTCCAAGGCAAAAAGGTTATTTATGCTATGGGACAAGAGACAAAGAGAATGTCAGTAAGACTCCAATGAAGACAAACATTCAGACTGAGTTATTAACAAGAGACTCAGAGTATTGAATGTACGAGGAAGGACAAATGTCTGAAGGTCAACTAGCCGTTAGAGCGGAGAGCCAATGATCTTTCGACACGTATGAACGGAGTCTGCGCAGCATTTAATGCGGCATTTAATGCGTCTCAAAAGTTGCAGGCGATAGGACAACTTGCCAGAATAAGCATGGCGGTTAGGTCAAACAATATTTCTAGCCTGCAAACACCCTAAAATAGGAAAGATTTGATTAGATCTCCTCCAACGGATCTATTTTGAATCTTGCCTATAAATATGGAGAACCTTGCACCCATTCAAGGTTAACGGGAAATTTCCAAGAGAAAACTCTCAAGAATCCAAGCTCTCAAAGCATACTATAAGCAACACTCTGCAATTAAATTTCCCTAGTGTTGTAGTAGGATTCACTCTATATTTGCTTAGATCAATAGCTCTAATATTTAGCATTGTTTTGTATTGCTAGAGCTATCTTAGTTGGAAACCAGAATACGAAACCACTCAAGGTGTGAGATTGGTTGGTTAGAAGGACTGGGACTTGTAAAACGTTAAAAAGACCCTTGTGTGCTGATTTACTGTTTTGTTCAGGATCATAACTGTCATCATAATAAACTGAACATTCTGCATTGTTTTATCCTCAGGACTGAATCAATCATCCTGAATCTGAATACGGTGCACTCAGTCCTAACCACCAGTTTACTAAGCAAGTTCAGAGAAAATGTTTTCAGAAACTAAAACGAGTAGAATCTAAGGGCTTACTTTCCGCACGTACTCTAGCTCACTGAGATAGTAGTCCAACTGACTCGCTTCCAAGCAGTTAGTAGGTTTGTTATTTCTACTGAGCTTCCGGGCACATTACTCAGCTTATTTGACTCGTTACTGAACTGTCCCTGCTGTCCCTGTGGACCTTCAGCATACTGACTAATTCAGGAAATCCTGACTGAGAGTGTAAGAGCATTTTTCTGAGTCTTTCAGAAAAATCTGACATCAGTGTATTCCCCCCATACACTGATCTTACTCGTTTCGGGACCAACAAGTGGTATCAGAGCGGTGGTTCAAAAGACCACTGACTTTGTTTACCAACAGTTTCTGAGGAGAAACTTTTGGTGGTCTACTGAATAGATCTTGTTTCTGAAAATTGCATATCAAGGCATCCGGTTCTAAACGCCTCGAGGGCAATCTTCCTGAATTCTCTATTGACAATTATGATTATTGGAAATTCAGGGTACTTGCACATCTCTACTCTATCCATGATCAGATGCATCAGGTGATTGAGCATGGTTCGATCAGGTTTATGAGGAATCTTCAGACGACCTGGCCTGTTGCTGGCAATGTCCCTGTTCCTGCCGCCGGAGATGAAGAAGTGGAGAGGTCCGCGCTTAATACTGATCAGATTAAGCAAATCGGACTGGATAATGTTGCCAAGAACAATATACTCCACATCATTTCTTACGAGAATTCGGTCAGGCTCATGCATCTGAGGACCGCAAAGGAAATCTGGGATGCTCTGAGGGAGATGAGTGAGGGATCAGAAAAGATCAAGGAGAACAAGAGAGATCTTGCTATTAGGAAGTTTGAAGCCTTCCGGATGCTAGAGGGAGATTCCATCGATCAGATGGAAGCTTGGTTCATTAAGATGATGAACGAGCTAGCAACCCTTGGGATGGAGTTTCCCAAGAGGGAGGTGTCTTCTAAAATCCTGAACTGTCTCCCTGAAAGATGGGATACATGAGTAATCCTGCTGAAAAACACTCAGGATCTTACAAACATTCCTTACTCTCACATATTCTCAGAGTTAAAGGCTCTAGAATTCGACCTCGATAAGAGGAAGAAGAAGGGTGTTGTCAGTGAGGAAGTTAGTGAGGAGAAGACTCCTGAAAAGGAAAAGAGCGTGGCTCTTAAAGCTACTCATGAGCCTGAGGCTGGAACTGGCTCCAAGTCTCTGAAGGACATGAACAAGGATGAGCTAGCCTTGGAGTACAGCCTGATGGCGAGGCGATTCGAGAAACTGAACTCTCAATTCGGAAGGTATAAGAAATTTTATACTAACAGTCGTGATCGCAGGTACTCCAGCCCCAGGAGATCGAGCCCTCGAAGAGAAGAAAGGAGGGGTTCAGATTCCAGGAGGGATCGCAATGAGCCTGAGCGACGAAGAGATGAGAAAAGGAGAGATGATGAGCCCAGAAGAGCCAGCTCCAAAACTGAACGATCATCAGGGAGCAGGAGGGAGTCATCTGATAAAAGGTACACTGACAAGAAGTTTGCTTCTGATGTAGATCAGTGCTACCACTGCAAAAAGACCGGACATTATCAGTATGATTGTCCGGAGCTCAGTGCTCATGAGCGAGAGGATCGGAGAGCCAAGAGAGAGCTCAGGGTATCAGACCGGAGAGCATTACTTGCTCAGGACTCCTCAGATTCAGATGGCCCAGGACGCCGGTCCCCTGAACTCTTCTCCGACGAGGAGTATGATGACCTCTGCCTGATGACAGATGATGAGGTATGTTCTTCTGCCTCTTCTCCTGATCACGCACCTGAGTTTAGCTCAGATTCAGCAGGAGAACTCGACCTTCAGCTCGCCCTAGAGCAATTGATGGTTGACTTCTCAAGGCTGCAGGAGACTCATACTCACACAGTGGATGTGAATGCAAAACTGAGTGGGGAGAACGATCGGTCAACTGAGTCTCTCAGAGTAAGAGATACTGAGGAAGCCCTCAAAGTAGTACATCTTCAGGAAGAGCTACTTCATGCTCGGAACAAGCATGATGAAGCTTCACTGGAGGTAGAAAGACTGAAGGGTGTAATTAGTTCGCTGATTGAGACTCGTGATACTGATCTGTTCCATGCTCAGGAACAACTGATGATTGAGCGAATTGCTCTTAGAGTAATGTTTGAAACTGAGTGGCAAGCTCGCCTTTGTATTGAGCAAACCGCTTGGGATCTTGAGCTGATCTCAAAAGAGAAAGCTCATGAAGAGTTGGTGCTTCAGCACACCACTGAAATTGAGGCCCTGAAAGAAACCAATGGGCATCTTGAGGTTAAGCTGAAGAAGTTATACACATCCACCCAAGTGGTTGATGAGTTAACAAGTTTCTCTCAGCTGACTGATGGTGCTAAATCTTGGTTAGGCTATGATGCCTCAAAAGACCCAAAGGGCAAAAAGAAGAGAGGTGCTTCAGGGAGCAACTCCAAGAAGAAGTTTGTTCCTGCCCTAACTGATGATAAGAGCTTAAGTGTTGCTCGTCAGGACAAAGGCAAAGGGAAGGAGAAAATGCCTGCTGAACCTGTCAGGCAAAGGGCTGAGAAACCAAGACCTAAACCTAAGGAAAAGGTCAAGGCTTCTCATCCTGAGTCAAGGAAGACAGATCAAGGGAAATCCAAGGCTCAGCCTAGGAATCCTCAATCTGGGAAGAATTCTGCTCCTAGCACTTCTCAGGCCCAGCCTAGAAATGCTCAGAGCAGAAGGAACTCAGAACAGAGGAGGCCTCAGGAAAAGCCAAGGACTACTGAGGTCCAGATTCCTCAGACAGGGCACAGAGCCCATCAGGAACGTCCTAATCCTCAAAGGAGAAGGACAAACCAGGTGGTCTCTGAAAGGCAACGGAGACCTGATTCCTGTAACACTCAGGTCAGACCTCAAGTCCCAAGAGGTCAGGCCCGAGCTACTCCTTCTCGGGATCAAACTCAGCCCAATGCACCCAGGCCAAAGAGGAACAGGAGGCCCACTCCCAGGAATCAATATAGGGCTCCTAAACCTCAGGCTTACACCCATACATCCTCATCTTCCCAGGCACAAAGGAAGAAGACTGTGTATGTTGATGTTTCAGGGAGACAGGTTTACACTTCTGATGCTATCAGAATTGTTAAACAAATCTGGATCCCGAAGGGTATGGCTAACTCAGTAGGACCCAATACGAGATGGGTACCTGAGGCCTGATTCTTTTCAGGACGCTGCGGGCTATAAAAAGAGGAAGGAGGATCTGATGAAGGACTGGTACTTGGACTCAGGATGTTCCAGGCAAATGACCGGATTTCGTGATCTCCTTCAGGATTATATAGCTCAGGAAGGCCAGCAGGTAACCTTTGGTGATAACTCTAAGGGTTTCACCAGAGGATTCAGAACCCTTGTTATTGGCTCTGTCCGTGTACTGAATGTATCATATGTTGAGGGACTGAGACATAACTTACTCTCAGTCAGTCAGTTTTATGACCGAGGATTTAGTGTAGAATTTACATCTAACATGTGTCTTGTGAAGGACAAATCTACACTACAGGTTCTGATTACAGGTATCAGGAGGGGCAATGTATATTTTGCTGATTTCAAGAGCAGTCCTCCTGAAACTTGTTTGGTTGCTAAGAGCTCCTCTGAGCTCAGTTGGCTTTGGCATAAACGCCTGAGTCACTTAAACTTCAAGATTATTAACAAAATTTCTAGACTCTCACTTGTAGATGGTCTACCAAATGAAGTTTTTAGCATAGACCACGTGTGCGGAGCATGTCAGGAAGGCAAGCAAACCAAAGCTTCATTCAAAGTGAAAGAAGTCTTCTCAACTGACAGAGTGCTTCAACTTCTGCACATGGATCTCTTTGGTCCAGTAACTCCTGTCAGCATAAATGGTAGGAAATATACCCTTGTTGTTGTTGATGATTATTCCAGGTACACATGTGTTATTTTCTTGCTGAACAAGAAGGAGACTTAGGTCAAGCTTCCAGAGTTACTCAAGCAATTGAGTACTGAACAGGGTCAGAGCATAGTCAGGATCCGATCAGATCGAGGAACTGAGTTTATAAACTCTATTATAACTGACTTTTGTACTAACCATGGTATAGCTCATGAGACTTCTGCAGCCAGGACTCCTCAGCAGAATGGGGTAGCTGAAAGAAGAAATCGGACCCTGAAGGAAGCTGCCAGGACCATGTTGGCTGAGTCAAGATTGCCCAAGAAGTACTGGGCTGAAGCAATCAACACTGCTTGCTACACTCAGAACCGATCTATGCTGAACAAACAACATGCTCAGACACCTTATGAAACTTGGAACAAGAGGAAGCCTCGCATCTCTTATTTCTATATTTTTGGGTGTAAGTGTTTCATCCTGAACAATGGGAAAGACCAGTTGAAAGCCTTTGATAGCAAATCTGATGAGGGAGTCTTCCTAGGATACTCCTCGGTCAGTAAAGCCTTCAGGGTGTATAACTGTCGGACCCTTTGTGTGGAGGAAACACCTCATGTTGTGTTTGATGAGATAGCATCAGTGCATAGGAAACAGGTTCCGAATCCTGACACTGAGGGGGTTATCAAGAGGATAACAAGACTGAGTCTGAAGAATCCTGAATTCAAGATCAAGTTTGTCAGTGCTCCCAAGGGATGGGATGATGATGATGATGATCAGAATGGACTTCAGGCCAACCCTCAGCTAGCCCCAGCCTCAGAGAATGTTGAGTCTCAGACGGGGGCACAGACTCAACCTGAGGTACGTACTGTCGGTGATGATGCTTCTGCACCTGAGACAGTTACTGAGTCCAACACTGTAGGGGGAAACAATGTCTCTGATATTGGCCAACCCTCAGGAAATGACTCAGTATCCCCTGTTCTTGCTCGTTCCTGTTCTTTGCCTATTATTGTCGAGACTAATGTTTCAGGATCAGGCGAAGGAACGTCAGCAGCTCCCAGTGCTTCTGTCAGCAGGAGGCGGTGGCTAGATGATCACTCATTAGCTGATATCATTGGTGATATCAATGAGGGGGTCAGGACTAGGTTGTCCTTTGGTGAAAGCGCTATGTTTTGCTGCTTCCTGAGTGATCAGGAACCTAAGAGCATAGAAGAAGCTCTTGCTGATCCCAACTGGATCCTAGCCATGCAGGATGAGGTCAATCAGTTTGAGCGGAATCAGGTTTTGGGAGTTAGTTGAGAGACCTAGGCGTCAACATGTCATTAGCACCAAGTAGGTCTTTAAGAACAAGAGGGATGGGAAGAATGTTGTGGTCAGGAATAAGGCCAGATTGGTAGCAAAGGGTTACTCTCAGGCTGAAGGAATTGACTATGATGAGACCTTTGCTCCGGTCGCAAGGTTGGAAGCAATCAGGTTGTTTCTGGCATATGCAACATTCAAGAAATTCAAAGTGTATCAGATGGATGTAAAGAGTGCTTTTCTGAATGGTGTACTAAACGAGGAGGTCTATGTGGAACAACCTCCAGGTTTTGAAGTTGGAAATAAGGTATATCACCTGAAGAAAGCTCTTTATGGCCTGAAGCAAGCTCCGAGAGCTTGGTATGATACATTATCCCAATTCCTGATAGACCACGGGTTCGTGAAAGTAACAGTGGACAGGACTCTCTTCTGGATTTCCGAAGGGGAGGACATTCTCTTGGTCCAGATTTATGTGGATGACATAATATTTGGATCTCCTAATCTGAAGCTTTGTGAGAAATTCTCCAAGCTGATGACTGGGAAATTTGAGATGTCAATGATGGGAGAAATGAATTTCTTTCTGGGTCTCCAAGTCAGGCAAACTGACTCCGGAATCTTCATAAATCAGTCCAAGTATGCAAGGGATTTGATTCAGAAATTTGGAGTCCAGTCCAGCAAAGTCTCACGTATTCCCATGAACACAAATGAGAAGCTGGATCCTGACAAAGAAGGAGTCTCAGTAAATCAGACTGAATATAGGGCACTGATAGGATCCTTATTGTATCTGACTGCTAGTCGACCTGACATCACTTATGCAGTTGGAGTTTGTGCAAGGTATCAGTCTGATCCAAAGAAGAGTCATCTAGAGAGTGCTAAAAAGATACTGAAATACCTGAGAGGTACAGTCAATCTAGGACTTTGGTATCCCTCTGATGACAACTTAGAACTGACTGGCTATTCAGATGCAGATTATGGAGGCTGTAGACTTGATAGGAAATCAACTACAGACACATGTCAGTTTCTAGGGAGTAAACTGATCTCTTGCTTTTCTAAAAAGCAGACCAGTGTTGCAACATCTACTACTGAGGCTGAGTATATGGAGGCAGGCAGTTGTTGTTCTCAGATCCTTTGGCTGAAACAACAACTGAGAGACTACCAAGTTGAAGCCACTGAAGTCCCAATTTATTGTGACAAAAATATTGCCATTGCCATATCCCAAAACCCAGTCTTACACACAAGGTGTAAGCATGTAGACATCAGGCATCACTTTATCAGAGATCATGTTGAAAAGAAGGACATCAGGATGGAGAGAGTCCCTACTGAAAAACAGAGAGCTGACATTCTGACTAAGGCTCTGCCTGAAACCAGATTTGTTGAGTTATCGGTAGAGTTAGGACTCCTTGACCCAGGCTTAGGTGATTCAGTCTGAATCTCTAGTCAGAATGTACATGGTCAGGGGGAATGATCAACTATGACTCAGATTGAAGGAATCTCAGAGAGAATGTGAATGGTTGTAGGGGGAACATTCAGCTGAAAAGGATGATCAGTATAGACTGACTAAGATTCAGGATACTGAATTCAGGACTTGTCACCCTGATAGGTCACAAGTGGTATCTGTCAGAATACGAATCTGACTGACTGGTATGTTCCCTGATATTTATCTAGTCATCTTATCTTGCGTGCACTATCCTTGATATTGTTTGCTGTATTGTCAAATCAATTTAATTAGTCAAATGATCCCAGCCATTCATTTAAAATTCAGTTATTATTTAATTCAATTTATTTGAATTAAATACAGACATGCTCTAATGTGCATTTAATGCACTGTGGACGGGAACAGTTTTCGATAAAGTTTGACCAGTTACTTTTGAAAACCGAAAAGGCTCCATCCTTTTCATTTTTGTTCATCTTGACCCTTGAATCTCATAGGTCATTATTTTCTGAGCCATCCGATTAAAACCGAATTTTAGTATAAATAAGAGAAGATTGTGTTGTTAAAACCTTTATGCACCCAATATTTTCTTAACATATTTTCTCTAAAACCCGATTTTCTTCAAATCCTCAACTTATTTCCATGGCTTCTCCTTCTGTAGAATCATTCTTTGGAAATCTTTTCCACTTAAGAAATGAGATCCACTACTAACCCTTTGGGGATTTTTCTACTAATCACCCCGATATTTTGCCTGTGCGAGAATTATACGAAAATGCAGGTCTTCTGCAATTCATTACAGCCAGACCACAGAGACTCCACTCGAGACTTGTTGCTGCCTTTTATCTGAAGATGGCGCAGAACAAGGATTCCCAGGAATGGGAAACATGTATTCCCCTGACCACTTGTGTAAAGGGGAAGGATGGTGAAGAGGAGATGACCAGGAGGTGGGTCACTCTCAACATCAGGAGAAAGATTAAGGAGGTCTTTAATCTCCCCAGTTCTGGGCGAAGCCCGGTGGATTACGGGTTTGGGAATGAGAGAGACTTTCTCCAATCTCTAAGCGATGGGGATGTCGTTCTAAAGTTGGGTCTCAACAAATCAATTCTGAGGACTGATAACCGTCATTTCTTCGACCTGACAAGTCAGGGAGTGATGGGAATTGCCGGAGGATTGGAGCAGATCTCCAGACCGAAGCTTTATACGATGATGGCAATATCTGACGCCTCAGTGCACAATTTTCACTGGGAGGATTACTTCCTCCAATTGCTGGTTGCTGAGACCAACAAAATCAAGTATTCGCCTGAGGGTCAGGCGACGTTCGAGGCCAAGATGCACTTTGGCACCAAGATCTCATTGATTTTGGAAACTCTGGATCTCTGGGACGTTGATCAGGCCCAGTCGCTCGAGATTCCACCAAAAATTGACCTCTTCAGGGCTTACTCCGATGATGCTGGCGCAAAAAGGAGACCTCAGACTCAGAAGAAGAAGGCTCAGGCGAGCACGACTGGGAGAGTCAATGCTCAGGCGAGCAAATCTTCTGAGGCTGACATAGCAAAGCCAGCGGAGGTCAAATCTAAGCCATCTGGACCCAAGCAACAGAAGCTCAAATTTCTTTATTCAGGGTCAGCAGAGCGAGAGAAAAAGCTTGTGGAAGAGAGTGTTGCTGAAGAAGCTGTTCAGCATACAACTCCGGAAAAGGAACCGGCTCAGGCCGCTCTTGAAATTGCTCCTATCACTTCCGTTCCGGACATTGCATCTCTTGATCCCGATCAACTGATTCTCGACATCACCTCAACCTATCAGAGTGTTGAGAAGGATCAGGTGGAACCTGCTCAGGAAGGAGGAGTTGAGCAGGAAGCTGCTGAACCAGTTCAGGCTGAAGCCCCGTGGCCTTTCCCCGCGCCTGATGAGAACACATTGCCGGATTTTGAGATAGTGGCAAGGGGAGGGGGTGCTGAAATGGTGGAGAGGAGGTTTCCTGACCTCTCAGAAGCTCAGAAGGAGGCGGTAGTACAACTTCGCACCTATGCTATGATCAGGAATGCCACATGGCCTGAATTGAGTCAGCTTGGGGAGTTGAGAGGATGGGAGAATATGGCTGAGACTGAAGCTGCCCTCTTTGATCACTTCAATGTGAATTCTTTACATCACCTGATCAAAATGGCAGACTTCATCAGAACTGTCAGATGCATCTACCCCGAGCCAGAGCCTGAAAAAGTTGAGGAGGAGAAGAAGGATGAGAGAGAAGAAGTTGTGATTGCTGAAGATATTCAGCAAGGTGGCACGGAAGGAGTCAGTGCACCGGCCGATGATGCACCCCTTGGACCCGGGACTGCGGAGGCTTCAGGAGAGGGTCGAACAGGTCTTATCCGAGTAAGAGGAAACTGGATCACCCCAGCAGCTATGTTCACTGAAAATTCTTCACGAGCACTTGCTAATTGTCACAGAAGAATAACCCTCGTTGAGCGAAAGGCAAGTAGGGTCGATTCAAATTCTGAAGCTCTGAGTAAGAAAATGAAAAGACTGGATAAAGACCTGAATGAAATGGCCACTGATATGCATGCTGCAATAGATCTTCTTGGAGAAGTCAGAACTCAACATTCAGTAGATCTCACTGCTATCTCCGTGCAAGCAAAAGGTGCCATACAAAGCTGCAATCAGATGGTCTCAGATGTGCAAATTCAGCAGGAGAATAAGCTTGCCACTTTTCTTGATCAACAATTGTCTGAAAAAGTTGATCAACTGGTTGATGAAAAGTTGGCCAAACTGAAAGCTGAACTGAAAGAGGAGCTGCTGAATGAGATGTCTGAACAGGAGAAGGATGCAATTGCTACTGCCCTGAACAATCGGATGATGAGCTTTGCAGGACGGCTAAAAGCTGAGCACAATTCAGCCGTCGACAAGCTAAGTGTTGGCCTGAGAGGGAAGGACAGACAGATTGGGCAATTGCAGGGTAAGCAGACTGAGATGGACAGTCAGTTCACATTATTGGCGGAGTCAGTAGACGAAGTTGTCAAATGGATCAATGACGATGATGCCAAAAAGGGGGAAAGAAAGAAGCAAATAGCTGCTGGTAAAGCAAAGAAGAAAATCTTCCCCCCTGAACTGATAGCGGCGGAAAGAAAGAGGATAAGGTCCGTCGCTGCCATAGAAGCTGCTGAAGGTTCAGATCCGAAGAGATTAAGGCCCTCAGAGGATCCTACTTTGGAACCTTTGTACAAAGAGATGGAGGAACAAATGCAACCTGAGTTGACCACTCAGAAGAAAATGGTGATGACTGAAGCTGAAAAGATAGCAAAGATGAAGGAGATCTCGCTCCTCAGTCAGATCCAGCGCTTGAAAGAGTCCAATGAGTATCTGACTTCGCAGGTTCAGAAGAAGAAATCTGTGACTTCTGGATCTCGGATGAAGACTCAGAGGAAAATGATGGTCAGTTCAGGACAAGGCCCTCCTCCAGTGCAGTTTGTGGAAGACTTCATTCCTATAGAGATGTTGGAGGTATGGATTCCGATCCGGAATAGGTGGGCCTACCTATTCTACGTAGTGGGGTTATGGGACGATCTAACTGAAGAAAAAGACGTCATACTCCATCACTGGATGGCACAGGAGCACCCTGATCTCTGGGCTGAAATAATCAGACATGCTGACACTGAAGGTGTAGAGATCACTCCTCCGGAATTCATCAAGTACCCTCCTCCACTCTTCAGGAACTCCAAACAACTAGACCGGAAAGCAATATCAGAAGAAGTCGTCAGAGTAGGACGTGCTGCCGGGGCTGTTGGTGATCGGAACAGGATGAAGTTGGTCCTGAACCGAGTCTTGGAGATGTATGATATACCACAAGCTGTATGGAATAAGGATGAAGACTAGATCAGGAGCTAGTTGTTCAGGAATTTGTAATAGCTTCAGGATAACTGTAATTCTATATCAATCAATGAAGTTATTTTATTTTTCCTGAGTACAACTTCTTGTTGACTCCTGAATTTACTTTTCTGAATCCTCATCAAGAACTGTACTAACCCATTCCTTGTTTTCATCTTATAGACAAAGTAAATAGTTTGTCAGGTGGTACTGAGTTGTTCTCACTGACTAAGTCAGTTGATTGTATAGATGAATAGGAATTTGCTTAAGGGTTTAGGCATCATCAAAAAGGGGGAAATTGTTGGGACAATCTGAGTATTTTGATTAGATCCCAAAACCCCTGATGAATCTGCCTAAGTACAGATGTTCAGGATAAAATAATTAAAGATAGTTAGGTTAGGAATTCAGTACAGGAGGAACTCGCTGAAGACTGAAGAATATTGGAGTCGACCCAATTTACTGAAGTCTGAAGTGTAATTCATCCTGAAGGAATCAGTCAGTCTTGCTGAAGATTGCCTGATCTGAAGCTGAAGATCGAAGCCTGATGATCCGTCCTGAAGTCAATCCTGAAGTACCATCGACTGATGTTTCTACTGAGTACACTAAGCATACTCAGGATAGATCTTAGTCAGTGAAGAGTAAGTGTAAGCTATCAGGCTGTGCTGAATTCACTTAAGACCTGACTTAGGCCTTGGTTCAGTTTATCTGAACCATATAAGTCCAAAGCAGAAAGGTTACACATACTGGGCTGAATAATCTATCAGGCTGTGCTGAAGACACATAAGATCTGACTCGGACAGTAGTTCAGATCACTTGAACCATGTATGTCCAAGGCAAAAAGGTTATTTATGCTATGGGACAAGAGACAAAGAGAATGTCAGTAAGACTCCAATGAAGACAAACATTCAGACTGAGTTATTAACAAGAGACTCAGAGTATTGAATGTACGAGGAAGGACAAATGTCTGAAGGTCAACTAGCCGTTAGAGCGGAGAGCCAATGATCTTTCAACACGTATGAACGGAGTCTGCGCAACATTTAATGCGGCATTTAATGCGTCTCAAAAGTTGCAGGCGATGGGACAACTTGCCAGAATAAGCATGGCGGTTAGGTCAAATAGTATTTCTAGCCTGCAAACACCCTAAAATAGGAAAGATTTGATTAGATCTCCTCCAACGGATCTATTTTGAATCTTGCCTATAAATATGGAGAACATTGCACCCATTCAAGGTTAACGGGAAATTACCAAGAGAAAACTCTCAAGAATCCAAGCTCTCAAAGCATACTATAAGCAACACTCTGCAATTAAATTTCCCTAGTGTTGTAGTAGGATTCACTCTATATTTTCTTAGATTGATAGCTCTAATATTTAGCATTGTTTTGTATTGCTAGAGCTATCTTAGTTGGAAACCAGAATACCAAACCACTCAAGGTGTGAGATTGGTTGGTTAGAAGGACTGGGACTTGTAAAACGCCCAGGGGTCAGTTCCTAAGAGAGGAAGTTGGCTACTCGTGTCCCTTGGCACGTAAAACCAAGCACCTATCCTCAGGGTTTTGAGGATAGCTTCCTGTTAAATCAGGCCGTGGATGTTGGAGTTAGTTATCTCCGAACCACGTTAAAAAGACCCTTGTGTGCTGATTTACTGTTTTGTTCAGGATCATAACTGTCATCATAATAAACTGAACATTCTGCATTGTTTTATCCTCAGGACTGAATCAATCATCCTGAATCTGAATACGGTGCACTCAGTCCTAACCACCAGTTTACTAAGCAAGTTCAGAGAAAATGTTTTCAGAAACTAAAACGAGTAGAATCTAAGGGCTTACTTTTCGCACGTACTCTAGCTCACTGAGATAGTAGTCCAACTGACTCGCTTCCAAGCAGTCAGTAGGTTTGTTATTTCTACTGAGCTTCCGGGCACATTACTCAGCTTATCTGACTCGTTACTGTACGATCCCTGCTGTCCCTGTGGACCTTCAGCATACTGAATAATTCAGGAAATCCTGACTGAGAGTGTAAGAGCATTTTTCTGAGACTTTCAGAAAAATCTGACATCAGTGTATACCCCCCCATACACTGATCTTACTCGTTTCGGGACCAACAAATTTGTTGCCAAGATGTAATTGAGTTTGGTTTAAGAGAATTAAGCCAAGTTTTTGCTTTATCTTTAAGAGAAAAAGGAAATAACTTTAGCTTAATAGCTTCTTGAGTACACCTTGGTTCATTAAATGTTGCACAAATTTCTTCAAATTCTGTTAAATGCAAGTAAGGATTTTCAGAGTAAAAAACATGATAATTAGGGAGCAATTGAATCATGCCATGTTTAAACCTAAAATTATCTGCATCTTGAGGGTACACCATGCATGATGGAACCGAATTTCGTTGGGGTTCAATAAATTCACGCATAGAACGCACATGCAAATTTTCATTATTGCGTCTTTCAAAATCATTTTGGTTTTGAACATTATCTCCATCAACACTTTCATTGTCGGCCATACTTGATGCAATATTCCTAAAATTAATATTATAACCTCTTATTAAACGACCACTTATAATATCACGAGTCCAATTATGCATACAAATAAATATATTACAGTAAAGAGATAGAGAGAAGAACTCACAAACTTGTGAGGATAAACCTCACAACCGATGAATTTGTTCTCAACAAAACCTCCCCGGCAACGGCGCCAAAAACTTGATAGCTCCTTGAGAGTTACGTACCCAAGTGTAGGTTGATTTCAAGTAATAAATTTCTCGGGAGACCTAGTGTCGAACCACATGGAGATTTGGAAGAAAAAGATATTATCTAGTTGAGAGGTTTCAATAAAGTAACAAAATACTCGAGCTTCGGGATTCCACTTTAGATAAAAATACTAGAGTTATGATCTTGGTTATCTTTGATAACTCAATCAAAATCTAACAATCAAGTGATTTCAATCGGAAGATATAACTTTGAGCACATATAATACTTTTGAAAAGTACCTTTAGACCTTCGAACAAGTTTATAAAATCAATAGTTGATGTGTAAAACAAAGCATTTGTTGTGCCAATAAGTCTACAACAAATCGAAGTAATGACACATCAAAACCTCTCTTAAAAACTCTTCAAATGACTAAAGGATTGAAACTTTGAAAATCTTTATTGAATAACCAAGAACATTACTAATACTTTACTAAAGCTTCATCCCTAACTCTAGTAAAATATTTAGCTACTCATACTAATACAATAAGAACTCATATTTCTAAGAGAGATACTAGACTAAGATAGAAGGATTACAAGGAAAATGGGATGCCTTCAAGGGTTGCTAAAGGGCTCTTTATATAGGCCTCCAAATAGTGAATCATGGAGACTTTAGCAACCAATTCAAGTGGCCTGTAAAGATTAGTAATTTAATTGCCCTTGCCGTCTGAATTTCATCTTAACTTATGAATGAAAGTTGTAGGCCGTTGGATTAGCTTTCCAAGGAGTCTAAGATCTCAAAAATTGGATCTCTATATTGTGAGTTATGACTAGAATAGTGGAGTTGGTAAAACTGGATTGTTTTTCTCCGTGAATTTATGGTGGTCTCTTGAAAAGCAGATATCTCAGCTTGCACAAAATCAACGCCTTTAATATTTTTACTGTGTCTTGATGAATTTCTTGGCTAACCAATGGCTTTGGTCTTGTGTAAATTGGACTTTTGTGTGAATTATGGTGAATTGTTTCCCAACATGTGTACTGAGATGGCGGAATTCTGAAGCCCTTGCATTGATTGTCATTTTGACCATTGAAGCCGGAACTTTTGACACTTGAGTCCTGAAGACAAGTTGTATAGAAACGAATTAGTGATCAAATAAAACTGGAATTGGTTCAATTGGATTAGTGAGGCTCCAGATATTGTGGAAATAAGAAAATGTGTTTTGAGTCCAAACATTGGACAGAAATGGAGTCTTCACTTTTGAGTACAAATACAATCCAAACTTGTAAAATTGGATCACTAAAATGTCTTAAGTATTTAGTACATTGTCTTAGGTGTTCAATATCATAAATTTTGGATAAGTATAACTCCACTTAAGAACTCAACAATATACAATAGACATAATGGCCATGTTGAATTATACATATGTCACTTATTTATATAGAAAACATAAATACTTATAACTAATTAGAAAGTGTGAAATTATATATAAATACGCTAAACAATACATTATAGTACACAAAATAATACACAAAATAGGTAAAATACATGCATACTTAAATTTTGGTCCCAAAGGCAGGTTTTTAGGGAAGAATACCTTTGAACAAGTCTAGAAAGGGTGGGGGGTTGAATAGACTTGTAAGTATTCAAAAACCTTTTTCAAATTATTCGGATTATTCAGAAAACCAGCAGACTACTTGAGGTAGTCTGATTTTGAAAGTAGTGCGCTGTGAATAGTGCGGAAACATTTTTAATGAAAATCGGCATTTAGGTGATGTGCACAAATAAGAACAAAAAGAAAACGAAGAGACACAGGGGATTTATAGTGGTTCGGACCAACTATCCTACATCCACTCTCCTCAATCCAACTTGGACTCGAGGGGCTCTCCACTAACTCACTTACTCACTTACTTACACAGTTTGAGAGTACTACTCTCTTTACAACTTGTCAATGCTATAATTGCAATTGACTTCTCACAGCTTCTACAAAGCTTTTACAAAGGATAAGTATGAATGGTGTTTTTGAGCGTAAGTGATAAATCTGACAGAGTATTGGCTAGCTTAATATGCGTGTGAATCCAATGCTGAAATTATCACTATTACTCTAATTTATAGGGTCAAATAACTAGCCGTTGGAATGGACTAGAAATCTGAGATCCTATAATCTCGTATTCAATCAATCATTGTGATTGATTGAATTTCCTTCTTGATTCCGGTCAATCTTCGCGATCTTCAATCAGTCAAGTTTGTCCCCTTGATTGATTGATCTTCTATTCTGGGAATCTTCCTTTTATGTCGCAAGTCAACCCTTAAAATTTATTCCGAAGAATTTGGGCCGAGCACAAAACCTTAGCTGATCTGTCTCCTCAGCTGGTGTATCAGTCTGCTGATACTTGGACCTCAGCTGATGTGCAAGTCTGCTGGTGTGCACCTCAGCTGGTCTTCTTTACTTCGTCTGAATAAGTCTTTTATCCATGGTCCTTGTCTTGTCTGCGACGTGCTCTCAGCTGATCAGCTAATCTTCTGATATCAGCTGATCTGCTCTTCAGCTATCGGCTGATGTTAACTTCTCTGATGATCTGCTCTCGATGCTTCAGTGTCAGCTGCTTAAATCTTCTGTCTTCTTAGATCGGCTAAGTCCACAAAGTCTCAGCTGGTCTTCTCTTCTATGATAGCTTCGGATCTTCTAGGCAGCAAGGTAGATTCTCCCTCACTCGAACCTATCTAATCCTAACTACTCATCAGCTGACTAACATGTTCAGCTGGTCCTATTACAAGCTGATTGGTTTATTATATCATCAAAACATCTAACATAAATATCCTAACATTAAATGCTAATCACATTTATCTATAGTGTAACTTGTACTATTATATGAACGGATTGCAATAAATAAATAACATTCATATTTATCTAAAGCACAGTGATAAAAGATTTATTTCAGATAAAGCTCAAAGATTCAGTTTAGTTATACAAAGTGAAAGCATACTTTCTAGTATAACCCTAACAATCTCCCACTTATACTCAAAGTCTGCTTTTAAGTATACTACAACATATCTATGTGCTACACATGTCCTAATAATTTCTCCCACTTATACTCAAAGCAGATTGACAACACACTTGACTCCCATTCCTCCCACATGTCTCTCGAATGTACATAGAGGCAGACTCTTTGTGAGAGGATTAACTAGGTCGTCTTCCAATGCGATCTTTACCATCTCTTCAACTCCTCTCTTAACGATTTCTCGTCTAAGATGGTATATCCTTAAATGTGTTTGTTGGCCTTGTGGACTCTTAGTTCCCTTGAATTTGCAACTGCCCTAGCATTACAATGCTAGAAAAATTTGGAATTTTATCCAAGTCCACTTAGAAGATCTTGAGCCAAACCGATTCCTTCACTGCTCCATAAGCAGTTACTTATTCGGTTTCCATGGTAGAATCAGTGATGCTCACTTTACCATATCATGGCTCCTTCCCCAAACGAAACACATTACCCGAGGTAGATCTATAAGGAATTTATATCTGATTGGAAATCCGAGACCGAATAACCGACGGGGATTTAGACTATCTGACTGATAACCCAACATTCTATCTCGAGTTCTCTTGAGATATTTCAAAATGTTTTTAACAGCCGAACAATGCTCTTTTTGGGGTTTACTTTGATATCGTGCTACCATGTCTACGGCAAAGAAGATATCCGGTCTCGTACATAACATAGCATACATGAGGCTTCCAACTGCCGAAGCATATGATATGCCTTTCATGTAATCTATCTCTTCTTGTGTCTTCGAACACATCACTTTTGATAGATGAATTTCATGTCTACAAGGTACAAAACCTTTATTGGAATTCTGCATGCTAAACCGTTTCAAAACAGTGTCTATGAATGAAGCTTGCGATAAGCCGATCATTCTTTTCTTGCGATCTCGAGTAATCTTGATCTCTAAGACATGATCGGCTTCCCCTAATTCCTTCATATCAAACTGATTTAACAATCATACCCTCACGTATGATAACACCGCCACATTGTTTCCAATGAGCAAAATGTCATCTACGTATAGTATCAAGAATACCATGACAGTTCCGACACATTTCTTGTACACACAACTCTCAAACTCATTTTGATTAAAACCATAAGATTTTATTACTTGATCAAAATATTGATTCCAAGCTTGCGATGCTTGCTTAAGTTCGTAGATAAACCTCTTAAGCTTGCATACAAAGTGCTCTTTGGCCTTTTCAATAAAGCCTTCGGGTTGATACATATAGATTTCTTCTTCAAGACTTCCATTAATGAAAGCTGTCTTGACATCCATTTTCATAGACCCCATCTCTGCTTTCATCGTTGTTTGCCAAGAATCTGCATCCTTGTCTTGGAGTGCTTCGTCGTATGTCCATGAGTCTAATTCATTTTCCCCGGGGACCAAGTCAGATGACTCTCCCACGAACATGAATCTCTCGGGTTGTCTGACAACCCCCCCACTACGACGAGGCTCCGGTTGTGTTGGTGTGTCGTGTGGTACATCAACTTGTACATTTGGTATAGGATTAGACCCTCTTATTTCATCTAAGGTAATCTCACTTTTGGGCTCTCTATTGTTTACATAGTCTTCTTCGAAGAACTTAGAATGCGTACTAATTATGATTCTTTGGTCCTTGGGACTATAGAACATACCCCCTTTCGTTCCTCTAGGGTATCCTACAAACAACCTCAATTCCGAACGTGGATCCAATTTTCCGGCTTCCTTATCCAACACATATGCCGGACACCCCCAAATCCTTATGTGTCTCAAACTAGGCTTACGCCCGGTCCACAATTCTGTGGGAGTTTTAGGAATTGATTTGGATGGCACCAAGTTTAGAATGTGAGCCGTTGTTTCCAAGGCATAGCCCCAAAACGACTTGGGTAACTCCGAATAACTCATCATGGATTTAATCATTTCTAAAAGAGTTCTATTTCTTCGTTCCGCAACCCCATTTTGTTGAGGGGTACCGGGTGCGGTCAATTTGGATACAATCCCTTCATTTGACAAGTAGGTCAAAAATTCATTGCTGAGGTATTCGCCCCCACTATCCGATCATAGGAACTTGATACTCTTTCCCCTATGTTTCTCGGCCTCGGCTTTGAACTCTTTGATTTTATCAAAGGTTTTTTATTTACGCCGCATAAGGTAAACGTACCCATATCTTGAGTAATCATCCATAAAAGTTACGAAATACTCAAAACCTCCTCTAGCTTGAACCGACATTGGCCCACATACGTCAGTGTGAACAATTTCCAACACTTCACTAGCTCTATTCCCCTAGGCCCCGAAGGCCCTCTTGGTCATTTTCCCCTCTAAACAAGATTCACACGTTGGAAACGACTCAACATGGAGAGACTCCAATGAGCCGTCCACCACCAACCTTTGAATTATCTTTAGATTAATATGACCAAGTCTTAGATGCCATAGAAGTGTTTCGTTCACGGTTGAAGAAAATTTTCTTTTCTTAAAAATAGTCGATGTGTTATAAGAAGCATTTTGTGTGTGGTGTGCACTAATGTTCCCGAACAGATGAACTCATCGTTTCGAAAAATAACAACCATATTATTAAAAGAAACTGAGTATCCATCAACATACAATTTAGAAACCAAAATTAAATTCTTCCTAAAACTGGGAACATAAAGAACATCTTTTAAAACTAAAACTCTATCTTCAAAAGATAGGTGCACGTCTCCCACTGCGACAGCCACTACCGTTGTAGCCTCGCCCAATGTGATGAGGATCTCATTCGCACTAAGTTGCCGGGTCTTCTGGAACCCCTGTAAAGTGAAACATACATGATTAGTGGCTCTCGTATCCACTACCCACAAATGGGAAGCATACCCCGCTAAGCAAGTTTCAACAACAAGTGCAAGAGAATTACCTTTCTTCCCGGCCTTCTTTGGCTTGGGATAGGCCGTCCTCCAATGTCCTTTCTCACCGCAGTTGAAACACTTCCCTTTGGTAGCTTTCTTGACCCCTCCCTCATTTGTCACCTTACTCTTAGCTTGGTTCGGGCCTTTGGTCTTCTTCTTCTTCTTCTTTCCACCTTTCGGTGCGGAAGAAGTCTGACCGCTTGCCACCAAGATTTGAGTTTGGTGTCCCTTGAGTGTCTCCGCCGATACCAAAGCTTGCAAGAGTTGTGCCAACGTGAACTCTTGATTATTCATCATATAGTTCAACTGGAACTGCTCAAAGCTTTTTGGTAGAGAATGGAGAACGAAATCAACTTGCGTTTCCGCATCATATTTCGCTCCAAGTACCTCTAACTTGTTGAGATAACCCATCATTTTGAGAACGTGATCCCTTACGGGCGTTCCCTCTACCATTTTCAGCGATAACATATCTCGCATGGTGATTTTCCTAGTCGTACGATTCTGATGAGCGAACATCTCCTTAAGGTTTACCATCATATCAGAAGCGGATTCAATGTCTTGGTGTTGGTGTTGCAACACATCTGACATTGAAGCTAAGATGGTACACCTAGCCATTTCATTGGATTTCATCCACTCCCTATGATATTCCCTATCAACAATATCCGCATCATCCGTAGGGGGCTTTGGTGTGTCAAGAACCCATTTGTGTTGTTGTGCGGTTAGGACAATAAATAAGTGACGTTTCCAATCAACATAGTTTTCACCTTCCAATTTGTTATCTTTAAGTATTGTAAACAGTGGATTAAAAGGAGACGACATGCTGAACTGAAATAAAACATGCATTGCATCAATACATACATCGATTCGTAAAGATTATCACAAATTTCGATCATGCTTTGTATTAAAATCTCAAAAAAATACATAACATAAATTGGCCGACATCTTAAAACAGTTCACATAAGTCATGATGAGTGTGAACGTTTATGTAAACAGATTTAAGCAAGTTACAAACAAGAACAGTTACAAACTTTTAATTTCAAAAATTAATAGCCGACTCCCACTTGACCATATAAAATCGGTAGGGACTCCGTTGGGGAGTATTAAAATGCCAATTTTATACCTAAGTATTAACCATGATTAATTACAGGATTATTACTTCGTTTTGAATAAGCCACTTGATGGGAGGGTCAATTCCGCCACTAATAATAATCCACAATCATCCTTTTGAGAATTTGTTCATGTGAACTTATCTTTTGGCCTAACCGATAGGGAGAAAGGCGCTTGCCAATGCTTAGCCAAAAGACTTCACAAACAAATAAATCGTGGAGGCTAAATACTTCAATTTTATTATATAGAATAAAATACCGAATTATATTTAAAACATACTTAGTAATTTTCGGAGTTGAGATTTTTCATTACGACATTCATGCAATCAAATATTTAATCAAATTAAATAAATAAAGCATGCATCAAAACAAATTAAACAAATTGGCACGTTATATCCAATTGTCATGGTTTAATTTCTTGTTTTGACTACGAGATGTCGTAATCACCGTTCGTCTTAAATTTTTATCGTCCGTCTCGATTAAGCTCCCACTCGACCGCAACAAAATTTCATCAACTTTGTCTCCGGGCTTTAAAATCTCCGTTCTTCGTCTTCGATATCGGTTACAATTTATTTACGAAAAATAAATAAACCTATCGTCTAGACTAGTCTATTACAAAAAAATATCCTAGTCCACCCGTGGATTTTCTCACGGGAAAAACGATCCGAACGATTCGAATTTTAAAACGCATCATCATACATACATGCATAAATAAATATTAAATACCATGACAATTGGATACCTGCAAAAAAGATCTAGCAATTCTACTATCCAATTTTCAAATTTAATATTAAACACTTAAATTACAATTTAACGTATAGAGCCCGAAACCGGCTCTGATACCAGTTGTTGGGGAATTAAATGCGGATCTATTCGGGATTTACGCTAAATATAAATTTAAGCCTACAATTAATATCATGATTTAAACATAATTAAATCAAATAATTGTGTATCCAACAACAACCTTTGCATGCAAAACATATGAATCATATAATATCACATAAAGCCCTAAACATGCGGAACTAAGGGATTTAGTGAATTATACCTCTTGGAGAAAAGACAGTTTTTGAGATATTCTGATCAAAGGCGTCCTTTGAGATCCTTTAGAGCCAAGCAATATCAACAATAAACTTAAAGGCGTCCTTCTTGAGATCCTAAACTTGATAAACCCAAAAACCTTCTCAAGTATTCTCTTGTCCTTATTCGTACACCCGGTGGGAGGCCACACGAATAATCACAACACAAGGAAAGAAAAACATTTGCCCAAGAGACTGTAATTTTCGAGAAATACTCTCTAATAATAATGATAATGAAGTCTTGTATCATCTCATATTTATAATGAGAATACAAGATCTTGAATATCTAATATTTCAAATCTTGATTATCATGAATATCAAATATTCTAATCTTGATAATCTTGAATACTAAATATTCAATTCTTGATATTTATTTCTTCATTATTTTCGAAAAATTGCAATATATATAATTTCATGAGATCTTGATTTTATTAGATATTCTTGTATCCAAAATACATATCTATTTTTCATAAAATCTCTCACTATTTTATTTTACATATTTTTCGAAAATTCATGATTAGTTGGGCCCAAAATTATTTCTTTTATTTTAATCACCTTATTCATTGTTGGACATTTAATTTGGGCTACTTGAGAGGCCTTTAGGAGAATTAAGATTGGACCTCCTAATGTTCTAACACTGAGCCCAATGTCATTCAACCCATTAACATTAATCTCACTCCACTATAGGATTAATGTTGCACTATCCATCTTAACCCATATTACAATCATATGGCTCCCGGTCATTATTTCTCGTGTTTAAGATTCTCTTGTCCGTTAATTAATCAAGCCACTGAACGCTTTAATTAATTTAACATCTTATCCTTGGAGTAAGGACAGCTCTTCTTTATCATCATACCGGAAACAAATTCCACTTGCAAGATTTAGTATGACGAACGTTTAGAGCCCACCAAGGGGACTAATCAAGCAGGACTCTCCAGGCACACGTTCCTCTGTATTAAATCTTAGCAACTGTCATGTTCTCAATGGCGTCACCCAAGATGCGAAGTATTAAGTCTCATTGACTCTCTACCCATAACAAAATAAAGTGACACACACGGATCACACACAGTCCTATTTAAGGGACAGAGGTTTAGAAATAAACGACCACTGAGGTCTATTTCTTCATCCCTTAAATCAGTACAGAAGAATTACCTCTCTGTAGGTCCTCTTTAATGCATCATCATGCACTAGTGCAATCTCTTGGTCAAGATAAGCCAATCTGGGATCTACACATCAACCGTTTACCATTGGGGTGTTCAAATCCAATCTAGGTTGTGAATTTTGGTACTTGTTACAAGAAACTGATAATGTGATCTTGCTGTGAGTTATCCGGGGATCACCACATTTATCTATAGTGTAACTTGTACTATTATATGAACGGATTGCAATAAATAAATAACATTCATATTTATCTAAAGCACAGTGATAAAAGATTTATTTCAGATAAAGCCCAAAGATTCAGTTTAGTTATACAAAGTAAAAGCATACTTTCTAGTATAACCCTAACAATTACAATACCCCAAGAATAACTCACAATACTCCAAAAATAAGTCGAACTACATACCCAAGAACAATTCACCAATACCCTAAGAACACTTACAATACCTCAAGAACAAGTTTAAGTAAATACCCCAAAATCAACTCACAATACCCCAAAAAACAAGTTTAAGTAAATACCCCAAAAATAATTCTCAATACCCCAAGAACAATTAATAATACCCGAAAAACAAATCACAATACCCAAAAAAACAAGTCAATGTAAATACCCCAAAGTAAATACCTCAAGAACGACTCACAATTCCCAAGAACAAATAATAATACTCGAAGACAAAATTAATAATACCTCAATTATCAAAAAAATACATAATGTGGCGTGTAATGTGTATTTTAAAAAATTCAAAACTAAAATAAAGAATTTACGTTTTATTTAATATAAGTTTGAGTCGAATTTAAGACTATAGCGAATATGTATTAATATTCAAACTATATATATATAAATATTATATATATATCCAAACCAAGGTCAAATAAATTTTTATGGAATTGAATATCCAATATCTTACTTTTATTTTGAACCCCTAATTATGTTATGAACATGCTATTAAGTGAATTTGAAGTTGTTGAATTAATTTTTATAAAATATAAACAATGGATATATGTTCGATACATCTGTAACTCACACATGGACAAGAATTAATAGTTGGATTCTACATTGATATCCTTTCAATATAAGCATTTATAACCTACATTGCAAATTATGTGGATACCTATTTCGACAGAAAAAAAAAAAAGGAATGGTTTTTTAAAAAGGGTCAAAATCAAATATTCTTGTCCTAAAACTGTGGATAACGATTACGTGGATAGAATATAGTAGTAATTCACAATAACAATTTTCATTTGAAAAAAAGAAAGAAAGTCGAAATCAAATATATCATACATTCACATGACCATGAAAATATGGATAATAATTACATGGATAGAATATTATTTCGAATAAAACAATTTTGATTTACAAAAATCAAAATCAACTATGGGTATAAATTATATGGATGATATAAAAAATATTGTGCAAATCATTCATTTTAGTTTCTCAAAAAAAAAAAAAAAAAAAAAAACTCAGTCATCTTATTTCACTTTCTTCTCATTTTTCACGATTATTATTTCATAAAATAAAATTACATAATGCAACTTGAATACTGATACGTGTTTTTCTCTACTATCTACCCAAACGGATAGGATTGCACATTGTTTACTCAATATTCCATTATTTTACCTTTTTTCCTATATCAAGAATCTTTTAATTTTACCCAGAAAAAGAAAATAAAAAAAGAAGGATTCATTGAATTTATTGAAGAATCATAGATCCTCTATTCCATATTTAGATTACTTTTTGTTTTCTAGAATGTAAAGATTATGTATTTATTGATACGTCGCGATCAAATGTTTATGCTTAATTTTTTTTTTTGAAAAAAAAGCATATATTAATAAAAAATACTACTTCCGTTCCAGAAAAATTTTGCACACTTTTTTTATTTGAAAGTTGACACCAATTTACACACAATTAAATATATATATATATATATATATCAATTAAAAAAGTTGAAAATTTAAGAATTAATTTGTACTTGAATGGAGCGGTCTAATTTGCCTCCTCGAATTGAGTTCTCAAGGGTAGAAAATGATCAATTCCGTTTAGGTCTAATATATTGTACTATTCTGTTAATTATTTTGACACATGACATCTATCAATTGTTCAGTAAACCCACAGTATTGGCCTCTGGCACAATAGTGCGGCAACAATTCAAGGCTCAACAACTTTGTGATCACTTGCCACGTGGCATTAACATTGTAACCTCAATGTATGATAAGGATCTCTTGAGGCCATCACTGGACAAGCATTCATATCTCCAAACTTACACACGTTTAAATCTCAACTCTTGTAATATAAGTCTGGACAATTCTTGGCGATCTTTAGGTTTTCAACATTGTTACTGATATTGTTGTGTTTAATCTTATTACCTTAAGATCCAGCCAAATAAAATACTTAGGTATCAATATATCACGTGATCTATAATTTATTTAAGTTATTCTTTGATGATTCTTGATGTGTGGATCTAATCATCTTATTTTATATCTACCAATGTATTTATGTTATTTAAAAATTTAAATTTCTTTTATTTTATTAGTATCTGCATATTATCATAAGATTGGATGATAGAACAAGATTCGGCTTTTGATTACTTAAACGAGCCGTGGACTGGCGTGCTAGTCCATTTAACCCTGAAATTTATAGGGTTATATCCGAGCATATATAGAGACTCATTTAAAAGTGGGCTTATTTTTTTAGCTCAAACTGTTAGCCCGTCAGTTTTGCGGACTGGCCATTAACCCACATATATTTTTTAAATTTTTATATATTTATTATTAACTAAATTATATTTTAAATTAGAAAAGAGTAATATTAATATACTTAGTAATCTAACTATCACTAGCAGTGAATTATGAAATAGGAACACTGGAACATGCTTATTAAATATAAACTTACTCTATTATTAATTATTAACTTAGTTATTAATTAGTATTAACTTACGAAAGAGGAATAGAAGGTACAGAACATTAGATTTTAATATTAGAAGTCAAGTTTGGAGACATTTATTAAATTTTGAATTAGTTATTAATGCTTCAACTTTGTAAAATTTGTTTGATGTTTTATGAATTTATAAATAATGTTTGAATATATATTTTTAATATTAAAATTTAATTTTTAAAGCCTATTAGTGACTCGTTTAGCCCGCGGATAGGTAGGGATAGGGTTATGTCCCAATTATTAGTGGTCCGCTAAGAACGAACCACTAAGGTGTGGAGCCGTTTAGACCCGCAACCCTATTGGATTGACCTTAATATGTAAGGATCAACCCGTTTAACATCTTTATAGTCACATGACCACCTCTATTGAACAATGACTTTTTTTTATTATCTCAATTTAGTTATAATTTTGTTTTTATCTCACTTTAATTGTTTTTTCGTTTAAGGTATAGAAGAAGGGTTAAATATTTTACTACGTAATCTCAATTTTTAATTATATTTTTGTTTATTTTATTTAATAAGTTATATTTTGTAAATCATTTGTGTATCTAAAGTTCTAAACCTCTTTTGCTATTAATTATTAGTGTATCAAATGATTTATAATGTGTTTAAGATATCTTTCGTGATTTTTGATGTGTGATTATATTATATTTATCGATGTGTTTATGTTATTTAAAAATTTAATAATATTTTATTTTGTTGGTATCTCCATATTGTAATAAGATTGAATTATAGAACAAGTTTTTGACTTTTGATTACCTGTATGATCAACTCTAAGGTATTAAATATTGATATTTTATTCTTTTTTAGCGTCCGCATGTAGTATAATCTCATTTCAATATATTTTCCTTTTTTGTATATTATATTTTATAATTTATTTATTGTTGGTCCCAAAACGAGTCTGAATCAGTGTATGGGGTGGGGGGTGGGATACACTGATAATAATTTTTTCCTTTCAAGAATAACTTTTTAGAACTCAGTCAGCTTAAACTGACGATGCTCACTGAGATTGAAGTCACTTGGACTTACAGCTCAGGAACCAAATACGCTGAGTCCTGAAAATGTGCTCAAAGTGAGCATTGTAAAGATAACCCACCTACTGACTGCTCAAGAAGCTGGTTAGTTGGATAGCTATCTAAACAAGCCTGGCGTGCAGAAGTGTGAGCCCTGATTATACTCATTTTAATATTTTCTGAAAACATTTTAACTTAACTTGGAAATGTGGTTAAGGATTATGTGGCAACGCTGAATGGTATACTGATAATATGACAGTTAAGAATGCATAGCATTAAATCAGCACCCAAGGGGTTTAACCTGGTTCAGAGACTCAAGCTCCTACGTCCACGATCCTGACTTAACAGGAGAAATCCACTTTTAGGATTGGATACTTGTATTTTTACGTACCAAGGTGCACGACGGTCTCTTTCCTCTCTCAGGAATTCAACACCTAGGTAGTTTTACAAGTCCTAGTCCTTCCCACTTCACCAACTCACAACTTGAGAGGTTTAGCTTTCAAGGTCTACAACTATGGTGTGATAATCCTTACAATCAAAACGATGCTAAAGGAGGTTTATAACTGCTAGGCTAAATATAGAAAAGAGTCTCTCACAACACTAAGGGAATTTAAAACTTACAGAGTGTTGTGTACTAGAATACTTAGAGCGCTTGAATCTTGGTTAATTTCCACTTGGAAATTTACTGTAACCTTGTTTGGTTACAACGTCTTTTGTATTTATAGGAAAGATTTGTAATAGATCTGTTGGATGAGATCAAAACAAATCTTCCTATTTAGGTAGGTGGCAGCCTAGAGATGTGACGTTTACTTTACACCATACTGTTTTAGTGAAAAGTCTTCTGGCGTTGCCTTCGACTTCAGACATTAATGAGGATGTCAGATTCGTGCATACGTGTCTTCACATCATTGGCTGTTCTTTAAACGGCTAGTTATTGACAAGACTTTATGCTTAACGGACCATAAATACTTCGAGTGATCTGACATTCTCTTTGTCTTCAGTCTCAGTATAAATGTTGTCCCCAAAACTTCAGTAACCCTTTTCTTCAGGAATTACAAAGTGTAAGTGATTGAACACTTAACCTGAATTTTCTTTTTACTCAGACTACTTCCGTTTTCACTGAGGTGCTCCATCCTGACTGCGCTTAGAAACAATCAGTAGAACATTAGTGATCTTCTCAGGATTGCCTTCAGGAATCTTCAGGATGACTCGACATTCTTTACACTTCCCCCTTAGCTTGATCTTCAGGACACTTTCCCCTAAACTTGATCTTCAGGACTCTTCAATCTTCAGGGCAGTTCCACCTGCACTGATTATCTATGAATATAAAAAGTCTAACCTATCCTGAACTATTCCTGACTCTATACAATCCTTACTTGTACTTAGGCAAATCATCTTTAAAGAGGTTTGGGATCTGAAGCAAAACTCAGTGAATATCCCAACAATTTTTCCCTTTTTAATGATGCCAAAACCTATCTGTTCCAATCTAAAAAGTGACATCTAACAGCTGGAATTATCTAGTCTATAAGATGGAAATAAAGAAAGGTTAGCACAATTCTTGATAAGGTACATAAATTAAATCAGGAAACAACAAGATGTTGTCTCAGGAATATAATAAGTTCTATTGATTTTCAATGAGTACAATGGTCCTAAACTATTACAAAGTTTCCTGATTGTTGGGACAATCTAAGTATTTTGATTAGATTTGAAAACCCCTGATGAATTTGCCTAAGTACAGTTGTTCAGGTTTGTCTAGTTCAGGATAGTCAGGTTAGGAATTCAGTTCAGGGGGAACATGCTGAAGACTGAAGAATATTGGAGTCGACCCAATTTACTGAAGTTTGAAGTGCAATCCATCCTGAAGAAGTCAGAGTCAGTCTTGCTGAAGATTGCCTGAACCGAAGCTAAAGAACGAAGCCTAATGATCGGTCCTGAAGACAATCCTGAAGTACCATTGGCTGATGTTTCTACTGAGTACTCTAAGCATACTCAGGACAGAAATTAGTCAGTGAAGAGTAAGCGTTACCTATCAGGCTGTGTTGAATGCATATAAGACCTGACTTAGGCCTTGGTTCAATTTACCTGAATCATGTAAGTCCAAAGCAAAAAGGTTACACATACTGGGCTGAATAACCTATCAGGTTGTACTGAATGCACATAAGACCTGACTTAGGCTTTGGTTCAGTTTACCTGAATCATTTAAGTCCAAAGCAAAAAAGGTTATTTATGCTATGGGACAAGAGACAAAGAGAATGTCAGTAAGACTCCAATAAGACAAACATTCAGGCTGAGTTATTTACAAGAGACTCAGAGTATTGAATGTACGAGGAAGGACAAATGTCTGAAGGTCAACTAACTGTTAGAACGGAAAGCCAATGATCTCTCGACACGTATGTACGGAGTCTGCGCAGCATTTAATGCGGTATTTAATGCGTCTCAGAGTTGCAGGCGGGAGGACAAACTTGCCAGATTAAGCATGGCGATTAGGTCAAATAGTACTTCTAGCCTGCAACCACCCTAAAATAGGAAAGATTTGATTTGATCTCCTCCAACGGATATATTTTGAATCTTATCTATAAATATGGAGAGCTTTGCACCCATTCAAGGCTAACGGGAAATTTCCAAGTGAAAGCTCTCAAGAATCCAAGCACTCAACGCATACTATAAGCAACACTCTGTAATTAAATTTTCCTAGTGTTGTAGTAGGATTCTCTCTGTATTTGCTTAGATCGATAACTCTAATATT
Source organism: Prunella vulgaris (assembly GCA_026898435.1). Lineage (NCBI taxonomy): Eukaryota > Viridiplantae > Streptophyta > Magnoliopsida > Lamiales > Lamiaceae > Prunella > Prunella vulgaris. The sequence continues at coordinate 463,843 of JAPKLY010000101.1, forward strand.
TAGCATTGTTTTGTACTGCTAGAGCTATCCTAGTTGGAAACCAGAATACCAAACCACTCAGGGTGTGAGATTGGTTGGTCAGAAGGACTGGGACTTGTAAAACGCTCAGGGGTCAGTTCCTAAGAGAGGAAGTTGGCTATTCGTGTCCCTTGGCAAGTAAAACCCAAGTACCTATCCTCAGGGTTTTGAGGATAGCTTCCTGTTAAATCAGGTCGTGGACGTAGGAGTTGGTTATCTCCGAACCACGTTAAAAAGACCCTTGTGTGCTGATTTACATTCTTGTTCAGGATCATAACTGTCATCATACTAAACTGAACATTCTGCATTGCTTTTATATTCAGGACTGAATCAATCATCCTGAACCCTAATACTGTGTACTCAGCCTTAACCACCAGTTTACTAACCAAACTCAGAGAAAACGTTTTTAGAAACTAAAACGAGTAGAAGCTAAGGGCTCACTTTTTGCACCTACTCTAGCTCACTGAGATAGTATTCCAACTGACTTGCTTCCGAGCAGTCGGTAGGTTTGTTATCTCTACTGAGCTTCCGAGCACTTTACTCTCACTCAGCCTATTTGATTCGTTACTGAACTGTCCCTGCTGCCCCAGTGGACCTTCAGCATACTGAGTAATTCAGGAAATCCTGACTGAGAGTGTTAGAGCATTTTTCTGACTATTTCAGAAAAATCTGATATCAGTGTATTCCCCCCCATACACTGATTATATTCGTTTCGGGACCAACACTGATCATTTCTATACTTACTCTGTCTCTTCGTCTCACTTCGCAAATGAAATCTGATACTTGTTCAGCACAAGAAATATTACGACATGGAACTTCTTCTCATCCTTTAGGGAGTCAGTGAGCTTCACGATCTCATATATCTCGTTTCTGAATCTTGACTGTCCAAGTGATGAGAGAATAAAGATAGACAATATTGTCAGGAGCTTGGACCTGAACTCCCTTCCGGTTAGCAAAAGCCATAATTTCTGACCACATGTCTCTGTGCTCCCGAGCCATATAATCCTGAAAGATGGTATTCTTTTCTTCCTTGCTATCCAGTCATTTCCCGACAACATAGAAGAGTTCTACAAAGTCCTTCTTGATTGACAAGCATATTTTATTCAGACCCTTAGGAACAAAATTATCAACATGTTCCTAGAGGATTTGACCTTGTTCCGACTGAACTATCTTCTACAAAGTTCTCGTCTTCATTGACCCTTCAGTAGCTGAATTCTTCTTCTTCAGGACTTCTTCAGCTAGAACTTCAACTGACCTTGAAGCTTATCAATCTAGATAGCTTGATGTCTTGCATGAATAACTGCTACCTCAGAAGTTGTCCTCTTCTTTCTGATCAAATGGTAATCAGGATACATAATCTCATTCAGTTCGTAAAAACTTTCCTCGACTGGCATTGACTTTTTCTTATTTGAAGGCTCATCCACAGCTTCAGCTTCCCCCTTCTTCCTTTTCTAATCTTTCCTTTTATTCATTTCTTCTTGACTTCTTTCACTTCACTTTTCTTCTTCTTCTTCTTCTTCTTCTTCTTCTTCTTCTTCTTCTTCTTC